>CATPAB010000182.1:1200000-1729000 GCA_954870475.1 Euphrasia confusa | reverse complement strand
GAGTATCCTTGCAGGAAGTCGCTAACAATTGTTGAACCGGTAGATGGAGGTTTTAAAACTATAGTAGACTTGGATATGATTTAAGATTTGATGTTGAGGAAACTCATCTTTAGATGATTGATTGATGGAGCAGTGTCAATCGAAAAATATGATCTTTAATGGATTGCAGGATTCCGTTCAAGGGATTGCGATAGAAAATGTCATAGGTGACGTGCTAAAGGCCAACTGGGATCATGAGAGGACTAAATTCTCATTGCCTCCAATGATGACATTAGTAAGTTATATAAAAGTATATGCCAGATGATAATTGCATAATCACGGTCATGCTTCTAGTCTCCTTAAACTTCTGAAAGCTCGAGATTTCCATCACACCATCTGCACTTGGGATGTGGAAATGTTAATTTGATTGGGTTATAACTGTCACTTTGTGTACCCAGCCACCACCATCAATTGAAACATTATTCTTATTTGTTCTCAACTATAAGTCACTCTGAAACTCTGATGCAGTTAGTACCGCTTTTGGCCGAACACGTTATAAGCTTTTTTGAGGTCCTCCTGTAAAAGTCATTCTGTCCAATCATCACAATCTGGTCAAAAGTGGTAAAAGAGCGTGACACACGCTAAAGTGTGAAGAAATAAAATCAGCTCCATAGTTTACAAAATCGGGCCATGATCTCAGATGAGCACTTCACAATCACATTTTTCTGTTCATGCAATAGACTTCCCCACTCCTACCTGTGTATAAAAACTTGGTAAGAAATGGATGGTGAAGATGTCAAAAAATGAATATGAAAAAAGAAGAATATTTTGGGTCATCTCTAAAATGCTATGTATGCACTTAGAAATCAGGGGCTGCAGCTTCTGTTTTTTCAGTTTTTATATAATATGTAGTGTGCTATCTTTCTTGATTGCTGCAGTAACTTGGTGCACGTGCAGGTACTGGGAGAACCAGGAACTGGAGGATCATCAACACCATCAATGGTTGGTGCTGTAAAGAAGTGGCTAAAGTCTGACCCTCAAAGCTCGCTCAAAACATGGAAGGAATTGTCAGAAGCAAATTCTTCACTTGAAATGCACCTCAACAACTTAAGCCAATTGGCAAAAACAAATTATGATGCTTATAGAATTACCATTAACAAATGCAGCTCTCTTACATCAGAAAAGGTACTTTCACATGTCTAATGTCTGTTTATATTGCATACGATTATAACTTTATAAGTTCCTCCTTACCACGTTTGGCATAGGTACCATTTGACAATAGATGTAGGTTAGGCTTATGCACATAAGTTAAGTGAAATTAAATGAAAATATTACCCTTACTAAAAGTGTCTGTCCTTTCAAGAATTTTGACTTTCCTATTTTTGCCTTTCCAAATGATATGTTTTCCCAATCTCTTGGGGTGAAATAGTGAAAATTATTTTGAAACTAAAAACATTTTGAAAAACTCCCTCTCTTAAAACGACATCTGTTTAATGCCAGTTAGTTTTGGATTTTCATTTCCCTTGGTGAACAAAAAGGTTTTTTTTATAGTTATAGACTTATAGGTCATAAGCTATGCAGGATAACTGGCAAAATGGAACAACAAAAAGCAACACATTCCGTTTATAATTTCAACTTTGTATGCACTTCTTTTAATAAATAAAATTTTCATCTGATTTGATAATTTAAAGCTCTAGTTGAGATTGGTTTATGGTAAATGAATAATAACGCATTTTCACATACACAAAGTGAAGCTATGTTGTCCTTGACTATTTTCTTGGTAAAAGTGTGAAAACACAATTACTGAAATATCATTACCAAATCCCCTTAGCTTCACACAAAAGCATTTATTAAACGTTAGCTATCCGGGGCCACACCCGTGTCGACATGACACGGACACCGATGTGGGATCCTTGTTAGATCAGGTCAGAACTGACGGACATGCTGACCATAAATAAAGAAAAAAAATAAAAATGAACGCACAAAAAAAAATACATAAATATTTCCGCCAAAAACCCCTGATGAAGACTACCCGAAGAAGACGTAGAACTATAGAAGGAAGAAGATGCACTTATTTTCTCTCCTAGATGGTGACGTTTGTTGTTAGACTAGGGTTTTATTTTGAGATGAGAGATAGGTTAACCAAATAATATATGTAATTTTTTTTTTTTTTGTTTTATTTATGTATTCTCAAAAAGGAGATTATTACTTTCATATTCTCCTTTCACAAATAATCTTTCATATTCTCCTTTCACTAATAGTCTCACACGAAATTTTATTTCTGACTTATATTATCGTGCAATATATTTAATGTTATGAAATAAACGTTGTTTGCCGCTTCCGTGTCCAAATTTGGGTACATATTCCCCGTTTTCTCTTTTGTGTTTTTTAAGTACCGAAACATGAATACGTATCCGTACCCAAGTCCAGGTGTTATTGGCTTTAATGCTTTTATATTATACATTATTTCTTTTAAATTCATGAAATGGTTTCTCTAACTACTTTCTTAATAGTGGAAAGAGGGAGCTCTTGAACCAAGCCAAATAGAAGTGGTTAAAGCACTGTTAGGAGCTAGAGACTCCATGTTTTCGATCAGGTCTAACATGCGTAAGATGGGTGAAGCTGCTGGAATTCCTGTAGGTTCCTTTTGATTTATGTTGAATTGTGTTTTTATTTTACTTTGCTCTGTGTTCTGCATATATTTGATAGAAATGTTTGTTCCTCTTTTTTTCTATTTCTTTTTTTTGTTTCTTTGTTGCATGCGAATTGGCCTCAAACTCAAAGTCTCTAGCAACTTATTAACATATGCATAAGTTTTTTAATGTGGTTCTACCTTGATGAGCTGATCTGCATAAGTACGAGTATGGCATTAATGCATTATAAATTCTCCCAGCAAGAGTAATTTTGAAGATAGACTATCTTTATCCTCTAAATGAAGTGTTCATTGCATAATTTTTTGGACTTCCGCTTGCAAGTGGCATTTGATTCTTCAAATCCCCAAGTTTCTTTCATTTATTTATTAAACACCCATTGTAAAATTCCTCTAATTACATTCTTACTCCTTTAGAATTTTTGAAAAATATGCACAAATATCAAATATTTTTGTTCGTGTGTGCTTGTCAATTTTTACAAGCTAAATCAGCAATGAAACCGAGATTTTACAGTTTACTATTTGGATATATATTTTAATTTGAAGCTGTTTAATCTTTGTTATGTCGGAATTGTGTATTCTAGGCTAAATTTGATCTTTTATAGTATCATATATTCAAATGTACAACTTTGGTATCAGGAAGTTCTCTATAACTCTCTTAACTCCAACCGGAAACTGCTTACATACCCAATACAACCACAGTCCCTACATACCTCTAACCTCTTTAGTGCATTTTCTCAATCTCATGTATACACGTTATGCAGATAGAACCCGAATCCCAAACTCGACTTCTAGACACCACTATGAATACGGAAGGGGCTCTATTGGCTGGTGTTCCTGGTGCAGGTGGTTTTGATGCTGTCTTTGCCGTCACCTTGGGGGATTCAAGTGGCAATGTAGTCAAAGTTTGGAGCTCACTTAATGTTTTGGCCTTGCTCGTGAGAGAGGATCCACGTGGGGTCCACTTGGAGAACAATGACCCACGCGTTACAGGGATTACCGATGGTGTTTCTTCAATTTGTATTGAATGAGTATTGATAAGTTATTTGCGTTGCGAAATTGGACTTTGGATCGTATATTTGTATTTTTCTGCCAGTCTGGTGATGTCAAAGGAAATTGTTGTGTTTCTTGAGTAAGAAAAACAAGGAAATTACTCTGATGAGCAATATTCATTTCGAAAATGTATTTTACATTAGAGAAATATATTGAATTTCATGTTGATGACTTTTATTGCATCTCTGTTATTTATTTGCTCATGTTTACTTAAAAAAAATTATATTCTACATATTCCAAAAATGATACTCATAATATGTTGGGTTGAACTAAAGATGGTAGAAATAATGCCCATATGTGTGATGATTATTGAGGGACAAAGCGATCCAAGCGGTTTTTGATGGTTGTTCCATGACAAGTTTGGGCAGAAACTTGTCATTTTATGCACGATATAGTTGGAAGCCACCACCTGAACACAAAATTGGACATAAAATGATATTTCTTATAATTACTTGAGAATTCGTTATGTAAATAATGTGGGAATCAAGAGAGAAAAAAATATCATCTATAAAACATAATGTATAACTAGGAACGAGCGTGAATTGATGTATCACATTCACGTGTATAACTAGGAATATAGGCCAATGGGCCGGCCAGGTCAATTGGCTGGGTTGGGCCAAAAAATACATGGCCCAAAACAGTCGGGCTTTTTTGCTCGACCCACTGATCCGATGTGTCTCACATGCGTACTCAATTTTGCACTCACTACTAGTATCATTGCCCGTGCGATGCACGCAGTTTATTTGTTTGAAATAATCTAAAATTTTATTTAATCTCCAACTATTTCAGTCAAAAATTTATTAATGGACTAACAAATTATTTTATTTAATAATCAAACTCACTTAAATTTGTAATTTCGTATTAATCTCATTATTAACCGTTATCTCAATTATGAAAATTTTATTATTTTCAAAGACTATGCATGTTTGATGTAATTTATAGTATGTAAGTTTATTGGGGCATAGCCGAGTGGTAAGGTCTGTGGTGATGTTGGTGTAATTCGCCGACGACACAGAGTTAGAATCTCGGATATGACAAATTTTCATTGAAATATTATGAGGTTAGTCCTTGGATGAGACCTTTTGGCTATGACTAATTTTCATTGAAATATTATGAAGTTAGTCCTTGGATGAGACCTATTGGCTCTCTCCCACATGTGTCTGCTACTTGGGCGCATCCCTCGATTTACATCCTACCCGATCGAGGAGCCTCTGATCTGGTGGAAGAGGAGCTTCTCGTCTCATCCTACCCGATCGAGAAGCCTCTGATCTGGTGGAAGAGGAGTTTCTCTTCTCTACATTGATCTTACATCCTACCCGATCGAGGAGCTTCTGATCTGATGGAAGAGAAGTTTTTCGTCTCATCCTACCCGACCAAGAAGCCTCTGATCTGGTGGAAGAGGAGTTTCTCTTCTCTGCATTGATCTGGTGGAAGAGGAGTTTCTTTTCTCTGCATTTCTCGAGTGTCAAACGCATCTAACAAATACCTAAAACCGCTGGGGAAAATCCAAATAAATGGAAAATAAAAATTATAAAGCTGAAAAATAAATAGAAATATAAAAAAAAATTGAATTTACCTGGTGAAGATGAAGGGAATGAGATAACAGAAATGCAATTATATTAATATAATGTATGTTAACTTGCAAAACAAATTTAACATAACTGAATTAGGGATAAACTAAAAATTTCAAAAAAAAATCTAGTCGAACATAATTAATAACTGATTCAATGTTTAGAAAAATAAAAAAAGACATACGAAACCAAATTATAGCAAAAGAAAATAAAATACTTAAAAAGTTTGATCACTTTTTTTTAAACTCAAATGGATTAAGGAATAGGAAGAGATTGATTTTTATTATATACGATTAATTGAATTAAATTAATATTAATGGAATAAAAAAATTTGAAAAAAGAAATAAAAATTTATATATTTAAGATGATAATTAATTATTATTACTAAAAATATATAATTTCAAATTATTATTTAAAATTTATATATAATAATTTTAATATGCTTAATAATATTACTAATTATAATTTATTATTTTTTTATTTATAATTTGTAGTGTGAACACAATATTATTAGTGCTTTGTCCGCATTAGTGGATCCTAAAATTATATATGTATAGATAGATGCGTCGGCCAGCCTGATTTTTATTTTATTTTGTATCTACTAACATGTTTTTGTAAATATTTATATTTATACTAATATTTTATTTTATTATATATATATATATATATATATATATATATATATATATTATAAATTGTACTCTCTCTATTCTAATGAGTTTGTATAAAGAAATGAACGAAATTTACAAAAAAAAAAAAAATTAGTTTGTCAAGGGTTAAATAATTAAAAATAGAAGTATAATAAGTACTACAGTAGAAACTTCGTACAGTCATATCGTTGGGACCGGGAAATAATATTACTATGGAGAGTTATTCTTTTATAGAATTTTACAAAATAAAAATAATTTTTTCTATAAAAAATAATATAAATATAAAAATAATATACATACAATATTATCTATCTTTAAATTCACAAAATCAATTTAATAGTTTTGAATAATAATTTTTTACTATATATGTGTAAAAATTGTGTTTAACATACAAATTAAATAAAATATTAATGAATTTAAGGAATATAAACTTTGATCATATACTATATGTTATTGATTTTCATAAATATTTCAAGTAATCTTAAACATGTTATTGATTTTAATAAATAAAAACATTATTAATAAATATTTTTATTATATATTAATTATTTATTCTTATATAGAGGTATAAATTCTTAGACGAGACTTAGGAGGGTGTATTCAATCAAGACTCTATAGGATTTTTATGGACTTTTAAAGTTTACGGGTATTCAATACGGATTTTTAAAAGTCCATTAAAATCTTGAGGTATTCAATACGGATTTTAAAAAGTCTTTAAAAATCTACCGGTATTCAAAAGTTAATGGATTTTAAAATTCAATGGATTTTAATTGATTTCATGTCCAAAATACAAAAGAATTCCATCATTTGAAATCTCTCCTAAATACGTGAGATTTCTATGGACTTCTATTTTAATTGAATAATTTATTATTAAAAATAATAAAACATAAAAATATATATAAAAACATAGTAGAATTAATAATAAAATTAGAAAATATGAAAAAAAAATAAAAATAAAAATAAAATAAAATTTTCAAAAAATAATATTATAATAAAATTAATATTAAAATTATTAAAAATCTTTTTCCAATTTTGGTCTCGATTAGTTCACGAGATTGAATGACCAATTCTCCTCCGGACTCTCGATTGATTGTTTTCCAAGAAATGTTGAGCCGGGTATATAAACCATGTATCCGGGAGGAACTTAAAAAAAATGCTTCGGTTTTTTCACTCTCTTTTGGTCTTGCAACTATTTCAAAAAAATCCGATTCGTGCGGATTCAAATTAATAAATTTGTATTTAGTAAAAAATTATAAAAATAATTAAATTTATTTATCAAGTTATTTTAAAAAATATAACTATTTTTTAATTATATATTTTACTATATATTTTACTAGTTTAAAAATTGTAAAAATCCATTTAAATTAATAAAAAAATATTTAAAAAATAATTTACAAAATTAAAATTTACATAAATGTATAAAAGAAAGTCTATCAGACTCTATGAAAATCCATATATAAAGTCATTCAAACTCTGCATAGACTCTATGGATTTTCCAAATCAACAAAACTCCATGGACTTTTTAAAGTCCAAAAAAATCCAATGAAATCCTAATTGAATACACCCCTCTTAAAAAAATGTATGACTTATGACAAAAAATGTATGACTTATGACAATGTGAATTTATTCCTATTTATTGACAATGTGAATTTATTCCTATTTATAACTGGTCCCAAGTTGGGACTTACATTTTTTATTACTATAGGAAGTTTATTCATGTATAGAGTATTACTATATAGAGTTTTGTGTAAATTTTATAATATTTAATTTAAATTATAAATTTTTATTAATAAATAATATTTTCATTTGATTTACGTCATAATTGATGTCTCATCCAAATTATAATTGGTTTGATGTTTTGAAAAGTCAACTGATAGGGCTTTCATTTAGTACTGATTTTGTTCTTCATATAGTTTCACAATTTACTCAGTGGTTGATAACATATTAGGTTATATGCTGAATATGTGAAAAATTGGAAACAAGATTAGTGTTTTGGAAGAATTTCGGATCACTGATGGTTAAAGAATAAATTTTATGAAAATAACACGGTGTTTATAAGGAAGTATTTGAGTTATCTGTAGGTTTTCAAAGCTATTGGTTAGGTCGTAAAATCATGAAAATTATTGGAAAATTATTGCTTCAGCTGGGGTTAGAAAAATAGCAATGACAACCCTAACGAGAAACTCGTCGCTTCTATTGATGTTTTGTTTGTTGTAAATGATAATATATTCTTTTTACTGTGTTTTATTTAGAAATACAAACCTAGTTGTGTATGGTTGGATCTCGGTGAAATCTTGAAGTTGACTAGAATGCTTAGTTTAGGGTTAATATGTTTAGGGTTGGGAAAAATTAATATATCTTTTAATCGGTTTATTGAAACCGTAGATTGAAAATTCTATTTAATTTAATAAATTTAAAGTCCTTTTTATTTAAAATTACCATAAAATTTTGTAGAGATCATCGGTGGGAGGAATTTTACAAGCACATACAGAATATCGACGAAGTAGTAATGTCGAACGTTGTGGTGGTGGACAACGGCGGCGGGCTTATAAAAGGCGGCATTGGTGGTGAGCGGGAGCCGACGTGCGTAATCCCCAACTGCACCGCCCGACCCCCTTCCTCTAAGAAATGGCTTCTGGCCGACCAACTCCTCTCCCCCACCGAAGACCTCACCTCCGCTACTCTTCGCCGCCCCTTTGACCGAGGCAACCTCATAAATCCGGATCTCCAGTCCTCCATCTGGGCCCACCTCTTCGCCAACATCCTCAAAATCCACCCTCCCAATTCCTCCCTTCTCCTCACCGAACCCCTTTTCACTCTCCCCTCGATTCAGCGCTCCGTAGATGAAATTATCTTCGAAGACTTCAATTTCAAATCCCTTTTCGTCGCTGATTCTCCCTCGCTCGTCCATTTATACGAAGCCTCGAGGAGGCCGTACGGCCTCGTCTCCAAAGCTCAGTGTAGCTTGGTGGTCGATTGCGGTTTTAGTTTCACTCACGCCGCCCCGGTTTTTCAGAACTTCACCTTGAATTATGGTGTTAAAAGATTGGACCTCGGGGGGAAGGCCCTCACAAATTATCTCAAGGAGTTGGTGAGCTATCGCAGTGTCAATGTGATGGATGAGAGCTTTATTATGGATGATGTCAAGGAGAAGCTTTGCTTCGTCTCTCTTGATGTGCAAAGGGACCTAAAGATTGCCAGGTCTTTTATTTCTTGTGAATTTCACAATTTTACTATCACATACATGATACATCTGTTTTAAATTCTTTGTCTATAAACAAGTTTAAAAACGATATAACTGTTATGGATTTCCCGATCATGATGATTATTTTTCAATATGTTATTTTAAAAGTGAATAGAGCTACAAGCTCAACCTTAACATATATACTTTTCGGAGACATCTCTAAATGGTTGACATTTTCTCTTTTTGAATATTGTTTGATTACTAATGAAGAACGACTCAACAACTAGATCATTTTATTGTTTCTAACCTGCAATTTGTTTAGGTCATATGTGTTTAATTTACTATGTTTGATTACCTTTATGATGACACTGATACTTTGGACTAGACCTTGAACATGGTAGAGGTATTAAGACCTTGTAAATATGCTCGGTGAAGAAAGTTACATGTCTATCATGCAACAACCTTTTCAATTATTCTGCGCCAAAAAGGAAAAATAAGAAGAATACCAAAAATACTGCATATTTGGTCTCGATAAGTATTCTTCTTGTGGCAATCCTATCCTACATGGTTATGTTTATCCAGAGTATAAACGAGAGACATCACAACTGATATGATTTTTCCTTCATGAACTGGATCATAATAGCTTTGTTGTGTATTCTTAGAGATTTTTTCTGTATTATCTTACTTGAAAATGACTTTGCAGAGGGCCTGGATACGAAAATATATTTCGGTGTAATTATGTGCTTCCTGATGGCATCAGTTACATGAAAGGTTTCGTGAAAGATCTCAATGAAGCAAACAGATA
Organism: Euphrasia confusa; assembly: GCA_954870475.1. Classification (NCBI taxonomy): domain Eukaryota; kingdom Viridiplantae; phylum Streptophyta; class Magnoliopsida; order Lamiales; family Orobanchaceae; genus Euphrasia; species Euphrasia confusa. Next base: position 1,719,108 of record CATPAB010000182.1, on the reverse strand, counting down.
TCTGTGCTTGAATGATGGAACTTCTTCTTCGCCAGCAGGGGAAACGTATAATGTGGAGCGGCCCCAGGAGCGAAGAAGCATGGACCAAACAAAAACTGTACTGCTTTTACTTCAGGGTCATACTATGTCTAATTTTTCTAAATTTTAAGTAGTTACCCTTTTGACAGGAATTTACCTTGACAAATGAGCGGTTCCTTGTTCCAGAGATGATATTTCGACCAGCTGATTTGGGTACTACACTACTCCATATGCAATTTGGTTTCTCATTATAGACCAGTCTTAAATATGATTTGTGTGATAATGATCATGATTAATATTTAAACTCAGAATTTAATCTGTAACAATATGCGTGTGTGTGTGTGTGTATTTATATATAAGACAAGTCCTATAAGTATATATATATATATATATATATATATATATATATATATATATATATATATATATATATATATATATATATATATATAATATGTATTAAGAACAAGAAACATTTCAATCTCGTTCTGTGAGTATGTTATGTTTCAAGAGGTACATGCAATAGAGTCCAACATATCAGTGATACAATCGGTCATCTTTGCTGATTAATATATCAAATGGAAATGTTACATAGGAATGAAGCAGGCAGGGCTTGCGGAATGCATTGTAAGAGCTGTTGATTCCTGCCATCCTCATCTTCACCCGGTGCTATATGAGAGGTGACTAGTTGAATGTCAATTTTGTATGTGTCTGTTATAGTTGTGCTTTGACCTAAATGTCCTAGACTGTCTTGTGAATTCCACTTTAATGTTTGTGTTCATCTTTGTGTGAAGTATTATTTTGACTGGTGGAAGCACATTATTTCCTCGATTTGCTGAAAGACTGTAAGCATCACTCCGTGATTTATATATGTCCTATTCATACTCAGCAATTTCTTTCTTATGCAGCTAATAATATTTTATATTTATCAGAGAAAGGGAGCTTCGACCTCTTGTCCCTGAAGAATACCAAGTGAAGATAACTACTCAAGAAGAGTAACGTCTTCTTTCCTCATAAAGCTTTGTCCAAATAACTTGCTTTTGCTCCTAACAAGAGTTTGAATTACTTCAATTGTTTTTCCACAGCCCAATTTTAGGTGTTTGGCGAGGAGGGTCACTTTTAGCATCGAGTCCTGATTTTGATGCAATGTGTGTCACCAAGGCGGAGTATGAGGAGTTGGGATCTGCTAGGTGTCGCAGGAGATTCTTTCACTAGTATGTGGATCTTATGTTGACTGTTGAGCCATTGAGATGATGAATGGATTTCTTTTGCATCTCTCTTTTCCTGTGGGTATTGATTTCACTTACTGTCATATTCTCTCTTTTTTATTTATGGGAATTACATATGTCCACACACCTCAAGCTATTCACCACAATAAGAAAAGAAAATCTACTTTGCAATCAGACTACATACTGACAAGGAAATAAAGTCTTAATCTAAACTCCCAAAATGAAGTAATGAACAAACTGCTAAAGGAAATGCATTTGAAATGTCAAACAAATATATTGGAGATCAACAACATTGCTTGATGCCGATAATTATGTCTTTTTTCGATGCATATTACACTTCACAAAGATTGATATCAATGTTGAAACTAAGAAAATGACATTTGAAGTCAAACCACAGATCCCAAGTTCTGAAAAATGCATTCCTGAGAAGACTAATTTGTAGTTTCCTCGTACTTTTGAGAATGGATATGGCATGTAAAACGTTTCTACAGTTAATTTATCATTATGTTCTAGTTTCAGATCTGATTAGGGATGGACGTTTGGGATCGAAAATTTAAAATTTCCCTCCGAGCTAGGGCTCATAAAAACCTCATACTGTCCCGATTTTTTTTTTAATTTATATTCGAATAAATTGTATATTTTTATGAGTTTTTTTTAATTTTAATTTATAACTGAAAATTCAAAACATAAATTTTAATAATTTTATATTGATAATATTTAAAATTGTGTACTGTATTTTATAATTTTTTGATTTAAAAAATATATTTTTAATTAAAAATTGGACCCTAAAACGCTTGAAAACCCGGCTCAGTCACCGAGCCGGGCCTTGACAAAGAATCTCGGCTTGTACCGGGATAACTGATTTTGGGCCGAACCGTGAAAAATTTGGGCTTGACCCAGTTCTTGACCACCCCTAGATCTGATAATAGCATAACCAAGATTAGAGTATTGATTTACTTGCATGTGAGTTCGGCTAGTTTTTGACATATCATTCCAGGGAAGATAGGTAAATTCTTGATGTAAGAATAGTGAAACCATATCAAATTGGATACAATAGTGAAACCATATCCGTGAAACATTGGTTTCCTTAATGTAACAATATTTATTTGATATGGAATAAACAACACACATATCATTGAAACATTGGCATCAATTAAGTAGCAAAAGTAAGGTGAGCTTATTAATTCAATATGCAATAATGATTCTAATTTAAATATAGAGAAGTGCTCAAACTTGAACACCGACTGTCACCATTAATGGTGACACCGGATGCTATTGGAAAGAGGTGTGACAGCAAAACTGGGTTTTTGCTTTTGGCGTCGGCCGACACCATATATTGTCGTCCGACATCATATCCTCAACTCGTGTCAATTCCAGGAATTCTTCTGGGGCAGTGGCACGTTCATGCCGTTTCATGTCGGTCGACACCTTAAACTTGTCGGCCGACACCGCCCAGAATTCAGCGTACGGAATTTTGGAAAGTTTTCCAAATTGATGCGGGATTGTTTCCTACTCCTTCTAGGACTCTTCTGGGCGAGAATTATAGTTTCCACACAATAATTACGACCTCCCATTATTTAAAGAGAGCTGCTCCATTGACACAGATTTAGCCGGTTTTTAGCTATAACTATTGTGTGAGATTGAGAGTTTAGAGTGTATATCATCCTTGTAATCGTGAAACAATATTATAGTGATTTGTTCGTCGTTCCTCCCGTGGTTTTTTTCTAGTTGGGTTTCCACGTAAATTCTTTTCTTCTCTATTTTATTGTTGATTTCTTTTCTTCGGTATTTCGTTATTCTCATACTATACATCGTCCTGATCGTCAACAAGTGGTATCAGAGCCAAGTTCTATGACGAGCGTGAAGTATGACATACCGTTGCTGGATCTCAACACAAGGTTCCCGATTTGGCAATACAAAATGAGGTTAGTTCTACGATCCCTTAAGCAAGAGATCGCTCTCAATGGTATTGACAACATGCCGGTTCATATGGAGCATGACGAGCGTGTGACGCTCGATCAGATGACTATGGCGACCATAGGGCTCCATGTATCGAACTGTTTGGCGGAGGACATCATGGAGACGAAGACAACAAAAGAATTGTGGGAGAAGCTTGAAGAGATGTGCGTTACCAAGACGGTGTCAAGTAAGCACAATTTGAAGAGGAGTCTTTATTTCCTCAAGATGGCGGAGGGATCATCGATCCAAGCACACGTAGCGAAGTTCAAGGAGAAGGTTGTCGACCTCGGCAATATTGGCGTGAAGATCAAAGATGATGATCTTGCGTTTTGGCTCCTAATTTCTCTACCTCCTTCTATGGCGGGCTTCCGTGATACTCTCCTATATTCTCGAGATAGCCTCACCTTTAAAGACGTAACTAATGCTCTATCATCTAGAGAGAATATTTTGATGATGGAGAATCCTAATTCGTGAGAAACGCCAAGCGAAGGTTTGAATGTCTGTGGGCGGACAAACCAGAGATCAGGGCAAGATAGGTCTCGATCGAAGTCACGACATAGTAACAAAGTTTGCAACTATTGCAAAAAGAAGGGTCACATCAAAGCCGATTGCTACACCTTGAAAAATAGGAAGGAGAGAGAAGGCGGCAACAACAACAACAATAATTCTGGTAAGAGTTCCGGTGAAGTTGGGGTAGCCGAGAATTATTAGGATGTCCTTATGGCTTTGGGTGAGGTCTCCAAATTAAGCGAGGAGTGGATTCTAGACTCGAGATGTACGTTCCACAAGTGCCCGAACCGTGATTGGTTCGACACTTTTGAGAAGGTGGAACAAGGTGCGGTGATTATAGGCAACAACGCGTCATGCAAGATCGAAGGGATATGAAGCATCCGTATCAAGATGTTTCACAGCGCGATCCGCACCCTAAGCGAGGTTAGATACGTTGCCCGGCTTAAAGCGAAATTTAATTTCGCTTAGTACTTTGGAGCTTAAGGGTTACTCGTTCACCGGAGAAGGTGGAGTCGTGAAGGTAGTCAGCAGTTCGTTGGTGATTATAAAGGGCGAACGGAAGTCGAATAGGCTTTGCGTTCTTATTGAATCCACGGTGAAAGGTGAAGTAGCCGTGGACGATTCCAAAGTCGCAGATGTTGATACAACGAGACTTTGGCATATGCGTCTAGGGCATATGAGTGATTCCAGAATGGTCGAGCTAAGTAGGAAAGGGCTCCTTGGGGATAAGGGTTTGTCGAAGTTGGAGTTCTATGAGCAGTGCGTCTTTGGGAAGCAAACGAGAGTGAAGTTCACTACTGGCGCTCACACAACGAAGGAAATTCTTGGGTATGTTCATTTTGATATGATGCAGCCCAAGAGTCATCGATAGTACAAGATCCAGTGCGAGTTCCAGTTGGACCAGTTACGAGATCGAGGGCTAAGAAATTCAAGGAAAGCCTGATGGTGATGGTCCAAGAAGTATGGGCTCAAGAGTTACTGAAGAAGCCCATTGGAGAATCGGACAGCCCAAGTCTTACTAATCTTATCACGTGCGATTGGGCTAGTCCAGCATGAAGACTTTATTTAATTATGCTTAATTAGAATAAGCCCATAGGGCCCGGTCATCTTGTTAGGCCTCTTTATTTTCGTTATTTCCTTTTTTAATTATTAAGGTTATGGCCTATATAAAGGCTTCATCAGACCATTATTGAGACAACTTTTATCATCAATATTATTTTCGTGAGGATTATTCTCTCTTATTTTCCGTTCTCTTTCGATTGTGCCAAAAGAGATCACTTGATGAATCTACGAAACAGTCCAATCTCGCCGTGTGTCGTTCATCGACTTCCGAGTTGCTGCGTCGATCACGTGTTGGGGTTTAGGGCATCGTTCCTAGATTATTTCACGAATCAGATTCAAAGGTTTGGGATCTTTCGCCGGTATCCAATTTCGTTATTTCTTATTCATTTCGTTCAATCTATCTACGAGGTACGTATCACGATTTATGGGGACCATCCCCGGTCCCCTCTACTGGAGGTTCTTACTACATGCTTACCATCATCGATGACTATTCCCGAAAGGTTTGGTCATTCTTCTTGAAGCACAAGAGCGACGTGTTTTCTACCTTCAGAGATTGGAAGGTGATGATAGAGAAACAAACCGGGAAAGTCGTGAAGAACCTGCGTACGGAAAATGGCCTAGAATTTGTGTCCGACGAATTCAACCAGTTTTGTAAAAGTTCGGGGATTGTGAGGCACCACACTGTGAGATACACGCCCCAGCAAAACGGAGTAGCTGAGAGAATGAATCGCACGATTATGGACAAGGTACGTTGCTTGTTAGCAACTTCTGGGTTGACGAAAGGTTTTTGGGCCGAAGCGGCTTCTTTGGCATGCTACCTTATCAACCGCTCTCCTTCCATGGCGATTGAGAAGAAGACTCCAAAAGAATTGTGGAAGGGATCTCCGGCGAATTACGAGGACTTGAGGGTGTTTGGGTGTTCGGCCTACATGCACGACAATGAAGTGAAATTAAATGCACGAGCTAAAAAGTGCATATTCGTTTGCTTTAAGGAAGGAGTTAAAGGATACAAGCTTTGGTGTCCAGAGACGAAAAAGATTATACTAAGCCGTGATGTAGTCTTCGATGAGGCTTCTATGATGGGTGATCGGTCGTCTAAAGGGAATCTCGAGATTCTAAGTACTCATATTGAGGTGGAGTCGGACAGGGTGCAAAGGAAGGATGATGGGTCAAGTTACCCGACCAATGAGGCGAGTAGTTCGACTACTCAAAAATATCCAAAAGAGGTGGAGCCGCAATTCATAGCAAGAGATAGGCCAAGGCGTGAGACTCGACCACCTAAAAGGTTAGCCGAGTATGAGTTAGTAGCCTATGCCTTAAATGTAGCCGATGAAGTTGATTCGTATGAGGAGCCTTCCTCATATGACGAGACGGTTACGTGTGATGACTCAAGTAAATGGGTATTGGCTATGCAAGAAGAGATGGAGTCTCTTCATAAGAATGACACTTGGGAGTTGGTTGATCTCCCTAAAGGCGAGAAGGCCATCAAGTGCAAATGGATCTTCAAGAAGAAGAGAATCCTTGGGGTAGAAGACAAGAGATATAAGGCGAGATTGGTGGCTAAGGGTTTTAGCCAAAGCATAGCTCGATTCGAGCGATTCTAGGCATTGTGGCAATGCACGATTTGGATCTTGAGCAGATGGATGTGAAGAAGACCTTTCTACATGGGGAGCTCGACGAGAATATCTACATGGTCCAACTCGAGGGGTTTGAGGTTTCAAGTCAAGAAAACAAGGTATATTTTTCTCAAGAAGTCCTTATATTGCTTGAAACAGTCTCCTAGACAGTGGTATAAACGTTTTGACACGTTCATGATTAAGAATGGTTTCCGAAGGAGCGATAGTTGTGTGTATTTTCGGAAAGGTTGTGATGGGTCTTTAGTTTATCTTCTCCTCTACGTCGAAGATATGTTGATAGCGGCTAAGGATGAGTCGGAGGTGAAGAGAGTTAAGACACAACTTGGGAAGGAGTTCGAGATGAAGGATCTTGGTGTGACAAAGAAGATTCTTGGGATGGAAATCACTAGAGATCGAAGAGATGGAAAGTTGTATTGTAACGATCGGTTCAAAATTTTATTATTTTAAAATTTTAAATATGAACATATCAATTTAAAAATATTAAAGAACATATTTTTTTTAATACAAATCACATAAGTCAATAATATTGTAAAAAGTCTTTGATATTATTGAAATGAATAAAAAAGACTACACCTTATGCAAATAAGTAGACACATTTCTATCCAAACAAAAACGTGAACCAAGCTCAAATAATTGAGCCTCCGATTAACCCAAATCCCCAATCTGACAAAATATATTTCTCTGTCCCCCAACTTGCCCAAATAATTGAGGAGAGCCCTCCTACTATAAATACATATATCTGCACCGATTAAACCACACAAAAAGGTACTCTCCTCCTCTCCTTTTGTAATTTTAATTGATTTGTACCTTCATAAAAATAAATAAAATGTATATGAAGCTCTAATTTATTTATACCTTTATAAAAATAAAAAAATAAAAATATGTGATGTTTCTTGGCATGATTTAGGAAAACATATTTCATCTTTCTGTTCTCTTGTTACTAAACTTGTTGAAACTAAACTTTTTCGTTTAAACCGTTACCAAAAATTGAAATTGTGTATCCATTTCTACCCTTCTTTGAATTACCTTTGAGCACTAGAAAAACTCTCTGAACAACCGTAAGCAAACCAAATCTCAAGAGAGGGGTCTTCGCCCTCTCTGTCAGTTTATTTTATTTTGTCTGTGTGGATAAAGAAAAGAACAAGTTGATTCGTAAAAACTTTACGCCCTGCATCTCGATTAAAGCTTCTGACCCATTCTATTTACGCTACTGCTCTTAAATTTAACCTAGAGAAAACAAATGGGGGCTTTCCTTATCCCTCCAAAAAAGAAATATTGGCCCAAATTTTCCAAACAAGTCTCCTAAGCCCAAAACTTCTAATTAGAAGCCCATGTTCATTTCAAACTCAAAAATCTAAAATACTTTAAAACGTGTATATATATATATAACATGTGGACTTAATGAAATTAGGAGAATGTTTTCAAATATTAGTAATAGTGATAAAAATACTACAGTACATATAGGAAGGTGATAATCTGTGCAGACATGAATACTTTTATGTGATGGTTTAGGAGGCGTATCTCTCAGAAAGTAAGGTTCTCGCACGTGTTCAACTATATTCTCGCACATCAAATGTAGGGTTTTTCGTATCTCTTTTAATGTTGTAAATTTAAATGTGACGTACATGAACTGTTTTCGAGGCGACAGAACGATATTATGTTATAAGACCTGTGATCCCATGAGGGGTCAGTGACCGAACTAAGGGTCATCGGGGAGAGCCCGATGTGTTTTATGTGCGCACATATGTTTCAAGTATGTTATGTTTATCGTTGATGTCTTTCGCATTTGTGAACATGTTTATGTGTTGTATGTTTGAATTATCGGCATTAGACTAGATATAGATTTTCTCTATTGAGTCGTTGAGCTCACCCCTTCAACACATTGTTTTTAGGTACGAACGGGGATGCCAATGGAGGAGACAACGGGACAATGGAATAAAAACCTCTTACAAGTTTTACGGTTAATTTTTCGTCGATTATATTATGCAGTATGAAAAACTCATGAATAAATGATTTGGTTGATAATTAGACACCAAAATGATGAAAGTGGTGTATTTTGTGACGCAGCATGAAATGTAAAATATGTCTATGTTTTCTGAAAATCTAAGTAAAATATTACACCTCGTTTTTACTATAAAATCTTACTATTTTTACTATATTATTTTTAACTACTATTTTTTTAATAGTATAATGTTTTATTTACTTCTACAATTAATTAAGTTTTAGTATTTGACTATTAAATAAATAAATGAGTATAGTATTTTAACTACTATTAAATAATACTAAGTAGTATTCATAATATAAGGATTTCTTGAACTTACTATTTTTATTTACAAAATTAAAATACTATAAAAATAAATTATAGTATAAATTAATATTGAAAGTCGGGGCGTTACATGTATCTTGCCCAAAAGGGGAATATAGAGAAGGTGCTACGTCGTTTCAACCTTGAAGATTCAAACCGGGTAAGTACTCCCCTTGAAATGCAATTTAGTCTTACCTCTGCTGATTCTCCGACTACGGAGGAGGACATCGAGGATATGGCTCGATTCCCTTATTCCAATCCAGTTGGCTCTTTGATGTACGCCATGGTGTGTACACGTCCAGATTTGGCGCACGCTGTGAGTGTCGTGAGTCGGTATATGGCGAATCCCGGAAGAGAGCATTGGAAGGCGGTGCAATGGGTGTTGCGCTATTTGAGATGTACGTCTAATAAGAGTTTAGAGTTCGGGATGAATCAATAAAACATGCGAGGGTTTGTGGATTCCGACTATGGCGGTGATCTAAATAAAAGAAGATCTCTTACCGGGTATATTTTTACGATTGGTGGGTGTGCTATAAGTTGGAAAACTATTTTTCAAAGTACGGTGGCATTATCGACTACCGAGGCGGAGTATATGACAATCACCGAGGCTTGCAAAGAGGCTTTATGGATGAAAGGTTGGTTTGGAGAACTCTTAGAGAGTTCGGAGACGACGACAATCTTTTGTGATAGTCAAAGTGCTATTTGGCTCACAAAAGATCAAGTGTTCCATGAGAGAACAAAGCACACTGATATTCGTTATCACTTTTTCCGAGAAGTGATCGCCCGAGGTGATATTAAGGTGAGTAAGATTAGTACTCATGATAATCCGGCTGACATGTTGACGAAGAGTTTACCCTCAACCAAGTTTGAGCTTGGTTGGATTTCGATCGAGAGATTAAGCCTGAAGGGGCGTTTGGAGGAAGACGATAGGCGAAGGATGTTCGCGGTTTTGTGTCAAGGTGGAGATTTGTTGGAAAGAGGTGTGACAGCAAAACTGGGTTTTTGCTTTTGGTGTCGGCCGACATCACCTCCCCAACTCCTGCCAATTCCAGGAATTCTTCTAGGGCAGTGGCACGTTCGTGCCGTTTCATGTCGGCCGACACCGCCCAGAATTCAGCGTACGGAATTTTGGAAAGTTTTCCAAATTGATGTGGGATTGTTTCCTACTCCTTCTAGGACTCTTATGGGCGAGAATTATTGTTTCCATACAATAATTAGGACCTCCCCCTGTTGGAGTAGTATACTTAATGTCTAGATTTGAGTATTCTGAACTCCTTGTACACTTTCATTTACCTATTAAATACGAACATTCATTTGCTTTTAATTATTGTTAATTAAATACATGCAAATTATAGTCCTGGATTAGATACGTTGTAGTTAGTATGGTGTGCGACGTCACACAGAAGATCATACTATCGGTTACTCGTATTTAATCGAACAGATGCTCACGACCTAGATGGACACGGACCAATCCATCGGTATAGTCGTTGTGTGAGAGAGAAAATAATTTGTCTTAATTATTTTATCACACTTGTACACTTGGTGTATTGAGCGGATCGATTGAGACTCATCAATTAGGTTTGCTCGGCGATAATTGATTTTAGACTCAGTGTATTTTATTCTTAATCCCAGATACAATTGCGGGTGTGTATATTTAGTATAAGTGACTTTGATTTACCAAAGGAATTGACCGGTTTAATTATTGGGTCAATTACCGGTTAAGTTGGGTCACTATATTTTATATATGGCATGCCGTGAATTCTTGACGGGACAGTGTATCCCGGAAGGGTTGATAATATCCCCGAGATGAGCTCATAAGGATTTATTATGTAAACCTCGCGAGTGGATTTAATTCCGCATAATAAATAAGGTTGAGTGGTACTAGTCTCGGATAAAAGAGATGAATAAATTTATTAAGCAATAAATAAATTTTATTCATGGATATTTATATCTTAAATACACGGAATAAATAATACTACCGGAGAAATATTATTTGTATATAATATGGTTTAATATTGGGAGTGCAATTAATTTATATAGTGGAAAATAAATTAATTAATATTGATAAGGATTAATGGACTTGGGCAGTGGGCTCAATTTAATCTTCAATATTGGAAGCCCAATATTCCACCTCCTTTAGATCCCCTACGTAGCCTATAAAAGCACTACATGGCCTTCATAATAGACAAGACAAGATAATCATACTTGATTAGTCTAGAGAGTTGAAGGAGATCCATAGGAGTTCGATAGATCGTCGCCCACCCGACGTTCGAACGGAGTGCAAGGAATACGTGGGAAGATTCAAAGGTCATCTTGAATTCGTTTCTCCGAACAACGAATCAAAAGGTAAAAATCTAAACGCCCTTGATTTATTTGGTTTTGGTTTATCGAGAATACCGTAGAACGCAAGATCCGAGGTACGAAACCGGGAAGGAGGACGAACGCGTGGTGGTGGCGAAGCCACCGGACCACGGCGATCGCCGACCTAGGGTTTCGGTGGGGAGGGGTCGAACCCCGGCTGGGAGCCGGGGACGCGATCGATCATCGCGATCGATCGCGAGCCGCGAGGGCTGGGCCCCGCGGCTGTCCGCTGGTCGGACCGACACCCAGCCGCGGCGAGTCGCCGGACTCGCCGCAAGGGGCTGCTGGGCAGCCCCAGTCGATCGCCTTGAGCGATCGACCTCTCGATCGCGTGAGCCCCGCGTGCGGGGGCTCGGGCTGGGCGTGCGCGCGGCTTCGGCCGCGTCGTGCTCCGGCTCGTACGTGGTGTTCGTGTGATCTCCGGCGGATGGGTTTTTGATCGGGCTATGATTTCCGCAAATTTAAATAGCCCGGGATATCGAATTCCAACAATTGGTATCAGAGCGTGGTTTACGTTCGCGGTATTTTCGATAAAATTGTTCTACCTTGCAGGGTTCCGACTATTATGGCTTGATGATTATTCGTTTAATTATTTTGTCATGTGATTGTTTGTTTAATTAAACTCTCGGACATGTCGAGATTCGTTTTTGGTGGTGAATGCTTGTAATAGTAAAAATTCGGGGGTTGACCGAATTTAGGATTTATTATTACGTTCTACGTTTTTCCGGAAATTGTATAGGGTCGATTTCATGTATAGAATCGATACCGGATAGTGTAAAATTTATTTTGTAAATTATTTTGCGTTGGATCGATGCCGAAACGACCGCCGGAGAAGACGCGTGACGAAGGAGACGACGTGAGGGCTAGGGCTCGGATCGACCACCATGGTCGATCCATGGAGGATCGAACCATCGAAGGAGAGGCGCCGAATTCGCGCCTCCCGGCGGCGAAACCACCGGCGGTGGTGGTGCGCCGGCTAGGTGGCGGCGGCGGCGGTCCTCGGCCGGCGATGGCGGTCCGGTGGGGGCGCGGGGGTCCTCGTGATCTTCGTGCTCTCCCGGTAAATTCACTTTCCTAATTGATTCGGGTTTTTCCTATTTGAGTGTTCCTATTTTTGGGAACTCTCATGGATTAGGAAAAGAATCAATTTGGAATTGATTAGGATTCCTAAATTGATTATTTCTATTTTATGGAAATAATCATGGATTAGGAATCTAATTAATTTGGAAAGTAGAAGAGTCCTAAATTATTTTATTTCCTTATTTCATTATGGAAATCATCTAGAATATTCCAAGTGGGTCTTGGATAGATTATTCTAGAGATTTAATGAAGTAGAAAGGGAAGATAAAATAAATAAAAATATTAATAGTATTTAATTTTATTTTTGATTTATTCGATTGACTTAATTATTATTAATTAAGTATCTTTTGGATTTATTAAAAATAAATAGATTTAAATATTGGAAATTAATATTCTCGTCACATGGAGCATTCAAGAACGAAGACTAAAGACTAGAAGATGCGTACGGAGATGGAGTAAAGCTATAATAGTCGGAAAATAATATTCTAGTAATTATTTTGACTATGTGATAATACTATGTGCTTTATTACATGTATGCATGCTATATGTGTTTACTTTTATGTACTAGATAGTGTATCCCTTTATTGTAAAAAGCTAAGTGGGAGAGGGTATGGAAACATACCCATGGTCTCCATTGCTGCTCTCTTGGTGACTTTTATAAACTTTTGAAGTTTATATAGATAAGTTATTGGAGGAGAGTTCTTGTAATTCCTCTTACGAGAAACATTGATTAAGTTTATCAAACAATGCCTAATTTGTCTTTCCAAAGCTGATTTCAAGTCGACTCATTCTCACCCCGGGGAGTGGAATGGAGCCAAAGCCACTTGGTCATGTCGAGGACACAAATTATAGGCAGTCGTACCACTCTTTGATAGATGGATCGATTGTCTGCTCGGCTCCCTCATTTATGAGAGATAGGGTTGTTCGCATGGTGAATCACTGGTTAGAAACTTCGAGTTTCACTTATGATTCTCCGCGTCTTGATTTACAAAATCAAATGGGTCAAGTAATTGGATTTCAATTGTATAAGTCTTTTGGTATGGTAAACGTCCACACTATCGTGGCTTGCTATATCGAATGGGACTTTAGATCGATTGATGTAGACAGTTATAGAAGGGAGTGAAGGATCCGTGTGTCAACGTAAACGTCCACACTATCGTGGCTTGCGGTGATATGCGAGTCTCAAACAAACTTCTTAGTACTGAGTAATGGTTAACACTTAGGTACGCTTCATAGTATTCCTCCCATCGAGGTAACGCTATTGATGATGTACGACCGAAGGAAATCTAATTGCTAAATCATTTGGGTGGGTAAACGTCCACACTATCGTGGCTTGCCTTACCTGATGGGATTTTAGATGTGATTAGTGATTTAATGATATTATTTAAGGGAGATAATATCGGATATTAAATTGTTTGTTTGTTTTATGTGCTTATAGGTTAGGAATGACTGTGACCCCACTTTGTGATATACTTAAAGATGAAAACTCACTGGTTCCATATAGTACTGATTGGAAAAGAAATCTAGACATTGTTCAGACTGTCAAGCTTTCTGAATCCACTGTTGTTCCAACTACGTTGAGACATGGTGTGGAAGCTAGGCAAGAAGTGTTTAACATACCCACGGAATCGTTCCTCAATGAGTCCCTTGAAAACGGCTCGGCGAAAGCGATTTTTCTGCGTAAGTTAAGAGAAACACGAGCTCTTGTGGCTAGGCTAAAAGAAAAGCGTGCAAAGAGACCCAGTGGTTTAAAATCACGGTTTGGGAAAGGCAAGCCGTTAGGCAGATGCTTTCGATGCAAACAGTTTGGGCACTGGAGGTCTGATTGTCCTCTCATCAAAGGTACGAAATTTTCCTTAGTCACTGAAACATTATCAGTGGTGTTATCTACCAGCACCTGGTGTGTAGATACGGGGGCCACTGATCATGTCTGCAATTCATTGCAGGGGTTCCAGGAAACCCGGAGACTTAGAGAGGGAGAGATCTTGGTCTACATGGGCAATGCCGCGAGGGTGGCGGCTGTTGCAGTGGGAGACGTTCACTTACGCTTCAGTAGTGATAGGATTTTAGTTTTACATAATTGTCTTTATGTACCCAACTTTAGAAAGAATTTAATTTCGGTTTCTAAACTTATTATGAATGGATATTCTGTCTCTTTTGACCACTCGGTGATCATAAGAAGAAACAGTGAGATTATCTGTTCTGGTACATTGGTGGACGATTTGTATGTGCTAAATCCTGAGTCTAACACGATGCAACTAACCGAGAGTAATAACACATCTACGAACACCAATAAGAGAAAGGAACCTTCTAGGATGAATCAATTATACTTGTGGCACTTAAGGCTAGGTCATATTAACTCAAATAGAATTCAAAGGTTGAAAGCTGATGGTCTCATCAGTGGTGTTGAAGAAGAGGACCTTCCAACTTGCGAATCCTGTTTAGAGGGAAAAATGACCAAGCGTTCTTTTTCTGGTAAAGGACGAAGGGCTGAACAAGTATTGGATTTGATTCACTCTGATGTATGCGGACCTATGTCTACCCAGGCAAAGGGAGGGTACGAGTATTTCATCACTTTCACTGATGATTACTCAAGGTATGGATTTGTATACCTGATGCGCCGCAAGAGCGAATCCTTTGACAAGTTCAAGGAGTTCAAGGCTCTTGTGGAGAACCTTCAAGGTAAATCCATTAAATGCCTGCGATCTGATCGCGGAGGCGAGAACCTGTCTGGAGAATTCAAGGCATACTTGGCAGAGAATGGGATTGATTCCCAAATGACATCACCATATACTCCCCAGCAAAATGGTGTGTCAGAAAGAAGGAATAGGACTCTTATGGAAATGGTGCGATCAATGATGAGTTACTCGGACTTACCTATCATGTTCTGGGGATATGCCTTAGAAACAGCGGCGCACATTCTGAACTTGGTTCCATCTAAAACGGTTCCTTCAACACCCATGGAACGATGGAGCGGGCGCAAGCCTAGCTTGAGACACGTTCGGATCTGGGGGTGCCCTGCACATGTGTTGAAGGTAGGTGCCGATAAATTAGAACCTCGTACTGAAGTGCGGTTGTTTATAGGATATCCTAGAGGAACTAAAGGTGGCATGTTCTATAGTCCTAAGGACCAGAAGATCGTTATAAGTACTAACGCTCGGTTCTTGGAGGAAGACTATGTCATGGACCACAAGCCCAAGAGTGACATAATGCTTGATGAATTAAGAGGTAACACTGAAGACCTAGACACAGCCGAACCGAGTATAGATACCACCACTAGAATCTGCACCTGACACTGTCACTGTTAATACACCGGAACGCCGTCGTAGTGGGAGGGTTGTTAAGCAACCAGACCGATGGATTGGACTGGGTGAGTCTTCGGACTCTGGACCTGGAGTTCATGAAACCGATCCCTGGACCTATGATGAGGCGGTACAAGATATAGATGCGCCTTCTTGGAAGAAAGTGATGAAATCCGAAATTGAATCTATGGATTCTAATAAAGTCTGGGATCTTGTAGAACCACCAAGCGGCGTAAAGCCAATTGGGTGTAAATGGGTCTACAAGAGAAAGAGAGGATCTGACGGAAAGGTTGAAACCTTTAAAGCTCGGCTTGTTGCGAAAGGATATACTCAGAAAGAGGGAATCGATTATGAGGAGACCTTCTCGCCGGTAGCCAAGATAAAGTCGATCCGGATTCTCTTATCCATAGCAGCTCATATGGATTATGAGGTGTGGCAAATGGATGTCAAGACAGCTTTCCTAAATGGAAGTCTTGACGAGACGATTAATATGAAACAACCAGAAGGATTCATTGCTAAGGGGCGAGATCATCTAGTGTGCAAGCTTAATCGATCCATTTATGGATTGAAACAAGCCTCGAGATCGTGGAACCTGCGGTTTGACGAAGTAGTCCAATCTTTTGGATTTAGTCAAAGCATGGACGAATCGTGTGTGTATTGGAAACGTGATGAGAAGAAGGTGGTGTTTCTCGTGCTTTATGTAGACGACATTCTTCTCATTGGCAACAGTGTGAAAATGTTATCAGACATAAAGGGATGGTTGTCTAGACAATTCGATATGAAAGATTTGGGATAAGTCGGGCATGTTCTAGGGATCAAGGTTATAAGGGATCGCCGGAATAGAACATTGTACCTATCCCAGCAATCTTACATAGACACGATTCTGGCTCGTTTTAACATGCAAGATTCCAAGAAGGGTGAACTGCCCTTCAGTAAAGGAACTTATCTTTCTAAGGAGATGTGTCCTCAGACACAAAAGGAGAAAGATGAAATGAAAGCATTTCCCTACGCTTCGGCTGTGGGAAGCTTAATGTATGCAATGTTATGTACGAGGCCTGATATCTGCTATGCAGTTGGCGTAGTAGCGAGATATCAGAGTAACCCTGGAAAGGCTCATTGGACTGCCGTAAAGAGCATTTTCAAGTATTTGCGAAATACGAGGGATTATGTTCTGAGTTACGGAGCAGACAATCTGATTCCTTTGGGTTATACGGATTCGGATTTCCAAGCTGATAAGGACCGGCGAAAGTCGACATCAGGCTATGTGTACACTTTGGGAGGTGGAGCCGTATCATGGAGGAGTGTTAAGCAAAAGTGCATTTCGGACTCTACCATGGAAGCTGAATATGTTGCAGCCTCAGAGGCAGCGAAAGAGTCAGTTTGGTTCCTTAATTTCCTCCAGGACTTAGATGTGATTCCGAGTTTGCCCAGAGCTATAACAATTTATTGTGATAATAGCGGTGCAGTGGCAAACAGTAAGGAACCACGGTCCCATAGTGCTTCGAAACACATAGAGCGCAAGTACCACCTGATTCGAGTCATCGTCAAGAGGGGCGATGCGATAGTCACCAAGATAGCTTCGGAGGACAACCTAGCGGACCCTTTCACCAAGATACTTCCTAAGGAAGTATATTTCAAGCACTTGGAGGGTTTGGGAGTCAGAAGTTTGGAGGATAAGACTAGACCTTAGTATAAGTGGGAGATTGTTGGAGTAGTATACTTAATGTCTAGATTTGAGTATTCTGAACTCCTTGTACACTTTCATTTACCTATTAAATACGAACATTCATTTGCTTTTAATTATTGTTAATTAAATACATGCAAATTATAGTCCTGGATTAGATACGTTGTAGTTAGTATGGTGTGCGACGTCACACAGAAGATCATACTATCGGTTACTCGTATTTAATCGAACAGATGCTCACGACCTAGATGGACACGGACCAATCCATCGGTATAGTCGTTGTGTGAGAGAGAAAATAATTTGTCTTAATTATTTTATCACACTTGTACACTTGGTGTATTGAGCGGATCGATTGAGACTCATCAATTAGGTTTGCTCGGCGATAATTGATTTGAGACTCAGTGTATTTTATTCTTAATCCCCGATACAATTGCGGGTGTGTATATTTAGTATAAGTGACTTTGATTTACCAAAGGAATTGACCGGTTTAATTATTGGGTCAATTACCGGTTAAGTTGGGTCACTATATTTTATATATGGCATGCCGTGAATTCTTGACGGGACAGTGTATCCCGGAAGGGTTGATAATATCCCCGAGATGAGCTCATAAGGATTTATTATGTAAACCTCGCGAGTGGATTTAATTCCGCATAATAAATAAAGTTGAGTGGTACTAGTCTCGGATAAAAGAGATGAATAAATTTATTAAGCAATAAATAAATTTTATTCATGGATATTTATATCTTAAATACACGGAATAAATAATACTACCGGAGAAATATTATTTGGATATAATATGGTTTAATATTGGGAGTGCAATTAATTTATATAGTGGAAAATAAATTAATTAATATTGATAAGGATTAATGGACTTGGGCAGTGGGCTCAATTTAATCTTCAATATTGGAAGCCCAATATTCCACCTCCTTTAGATCCCCTACGTAGCCTATAAAAGCACTACATGGCCTTCATAATAGACAAGACAAGATAATCATATTTGATTAGTCTAGAGAGTTGAAGGAGATCCATAGGAGTTCGATAGATCGTCGCCCACCCGACGTTCGAACGGAGTGCAAGGAATACGTGGGAAGATTCAAAGGTCATCTTGAATTCGTTTCTCCGAACAACGAATCAAAAGGTAAAAATCTAAACGCCCTTGATTTATTTGGTTTTGGTTTATCGAGAATACCGTAGAACGCAAGATCCGAGGTACGAAACCGGGAAGGAGGACGAACGCGTGGTGGTGGCGAAGCCACCGGACCACGGCGATCGCCCACCTAGGGTTTCGGTGGGGAGGGGTCGAACCCCGGCTGGGAGCCGGGGACGCGATCGATCATCGCGATCGATCGCGAGCCGCGAGGGCTGGGCCCCGCGGCTGTCCGCTGGTCGGACCGACACGCAGCCGCGGCGAGTCGCCGGACTCGCCGCAAGGGGCTGCTGAGCAGCCCCAGTCGATCGCCTTGAGCGATCGACCTCTCGATCGCGTGAGCCCCGCGTGCGGGGGCTCGGGCTGGGCGTGCGCGCGGCTTCGGCCGCGTCGTGCGTTCGGCTCGTGCTCCGGCTCGTACGTGGTGTTCGTGTGATCTCCGGCGGATGGGTTTTTGATCGGGCTATGATTTCCGCAAATTTAAATAGCCCGGGATATCGAATTCCAACACCCCCTATATAAAGAGAGTTGCTCCATTGACACAGTTTGAGCCGGTTTTTTACCTTTAACTATTGTGTGAGATTTGAGGGTTTAGAGCGTATATCATCCTTGTAATCGTGAAACAATATTATAGTGATTTGTTCGTCGTTCCCCCGTGGTTTTTCCCATTTGGGTTTCCACGTAAATTCTTTTCTTCTCTATTTTATTGTTGATTTCTTTTCTTCGCTATTTCGTTATTCTCATACTATACATCGTCCCGATCGTCAACAGATGTCATTGTATGCGTCAAGGTTTTGCGCAATCAAAGGAACATTTTTTTTGTATGAAAATATCTCTCGGTTTATTGTATAGCCTGTGACATCTGTAATGGGGCATGTCAAGTAACATCAGATATACCCCAAACAATCAAGAGCTCATATATCTAGGCTATTCAATCTTTTGTGATATACTCTTTCTCTCACGTGAAATAGTTATAGGTGATCGAACACGAATATTAAGAAAATATCGTATTATTGAGTGTTTGATTGAAAAGTTGAGGGTAAAAATGTATTTTAAAATTAAAATACTAAGTAGTTGAGAGTGGTGTTTAAAAAAGTAGGTGCAAGATAAAGGTATATGTCTTTTTAAATGAAAAATAGATATAATTATTTCCTGTAGTGTGACTATTGATATATGAAACAACTCTACGACAAAAGTGTGATTATTAATATGTGACATAGATAATATTTTTTTTCTAGGAGGACGGGTAACTTTGTTTGAAAAATAGGTAGGGGCGGACTCAGGATTTTGTTTCACTGCGGGCCAAATTTTGCAAAACAAAAAATATTTTACTCATCTTATTTATTAAAATGTTCATAAATCATTACATTATAAATTGTTATATAAATTGTTATAGTAATTTTTTTAAGGAGGAAAGACAAGAAAATTATTTTAAATGATTATAAATTGTTTTAATAGTTAATATATTGTAACGTCCCGTTTTTCATAAATCGGAAGGTGTTCGAATATAACAAAAAAAAAGTTCGGGCGTTACATTGAAATACTTTTTAAATCAATTTTTTTTTATAAAAGAAAATAACAAATCAAATATTTAATTTTTGAAAATAGATTAAGTATAATAAATTTTAGAAAATTGATTTAAAAACTATTTCAAAGTAGCGCCCGAACTATTTTATTGTTATATTCGAACACCTTCCGCTTTATGAAAAACGGGGCGTAACATATATATAATTATGTTTTAATTTGAATAAAAAAATTTATAAATAAGCACAATTAAAATTTCACTAAAAAATTAATAATTATTATTATTATTAAAATTTAAAAAAATTCGACAAAAATTAATTTGTATTTTAGATTTTTAGTTCAATGGTCAATAAATTTTATGCAGAAAAAAAAACATTAATCAACCAAAAATAAATGCTTATAACAAAAAACATAAAAAGATAAATAAATAAATAGGAAAAAGAAAATTTTCATAAATATTTAGATAATAAATAGAAAAAAAAAATTAACAAGGAGAGATGAATTTTGAATTTTGAATGGAAAATGAGTTTAAATAAATGGGAGAAAGGAAATTTTTATAAATATTTAAATAATAAATAGAAAAAATAAACATTTAAGGAGAGAAGAATTTTGAATTTGAAAGAGAAATGAATTTAAATAATAGAAAATTGTACGCCAAAATCAATTAAAAGTAAGAAGAAAGATGAACAAAGGAGGTTCGGTGAATAGAACTCGAGAGCATAAAGTCAGAAAGAAAGCCTTTTCATTACTTATTTAAATTTCAGTGGGGCCAAGGCCCACACACTTGGCTGTGGGTCACCCCTGAAAATAGGGTCAAATTAGTGTTGGAGTGAGTCAAGCCATATAAATTCTATTACTTCCTATAAATTCTATTACTTCCTATATTTTTTAAAACAATGCATACTTTTGTTGTTTAACTAATATTACAAACATTTAATTTATAAAAATAATTCAAATGAAATAGAAATGGACCAATAACAGTGGGACATGTGTAGTCATTTCTGTAAAAGAAATCTCACGCCAAGCTTTTTTTTTTCTATGACAATGGGGAGATTGAGGCGGATACGTATCCCTGTACGAGCATTACAATACAACCTATCTCACCGATCACCTCCTATAAACAATTTGAACCTCTAGTAAAAAGGAATTTAAACTTTGATGCCTTTTTGGAGACTGAAAAGTTTCCAGAGCTGCCAATCTCACTTAAATAAAAACACCAGATTGTATACAATTTTTGTAAATTCAAATTGGCTGAAAACATCTTAATTATAAGAGATACTCGTAAGATTTAAAAAAAAATTAAAAAAAAATTAAAAAAATAAAAATCAGAAAACATGTTTAAGTTTGCTCTTCTCCATCTCCAGCTCCCTCTTCAGCGGCAGCTGCGATCAGTTCATCAAATTTCTGTCTTCCCCAGCACTATTTCAATCTGATGAACAAGAGCACCATTATTTAGAGGAAGTTATAACCAAGCGGCTTAATACAACCCAGTTTGTTTCTCACAAATCACCACATATAAACAATTTGAACCTCTAGTAAAAAAGAATTTCAACTTTGATGCCTTTTGACTCTGAAAAGTTTCCAGAGCTGCCAATCTCACTAAAATAAAAACACCAGATTGTATACAATTGTAAATTCAAATTGGCTGAAAACATCTTAATTATAAGAGATACTCGTAAGACAAAAAAAAAATAAAAAAAAAAAATAAAAAAAATGACGACAATAAAAATCAGAAAACATGTTTATGTTTGCTCTTCTCCATCTCCAGCTCTCTCTTCAGCAGCAGCTGCCATCAGTTCATCAAATTTCTCTGTCTTTCCCAGCACTATTTCAATCTGATGAACAAGGGCACCATTATTTAGAGGAAGTTATAACCAAGCGGCTTAACAGCATGAAGCTTTGTATAGTTGAACGTAATGAGAGCAAGCAAGATCCACCTTCCAAGCTCAAGAAAATACAAAGTTATAAATTTAGGAGGTTAGACGACAATGGCTGAAAATACACTTATCCCTTTTTCCTGTTTCTATTTTTCGCTGGCAGAGTTACCTCCTAAGGTCCAACAGGTTTCAAGATCTGTGACTCGTCATTTGAGGAGTGTTCCACGGTGATGATCCCATTGCATTGCACATGGGGTAAAGGTTGTCATGGAATTATACCTTTAATAAGGTTTATGCACATTTTCATCTAAACTAGGGTTTGCACAACTTTTTATGTTATTGTTTGAACCATCAGTGATTTACCATCTAGTTAAATAAACTATTTCTTCTATGTGTGTAATAATTAATATCGTTCGCAATTCTTTCCCTCAAAAATAATGATTTATTGAGTCTTTAGAAGGTGGCGCTGCAGTAAACAAATTAATTAAAATGGAAATAGAGGTAGACATCATATCGACTGACTAGAAGACTATGAGGGTGTTTGGTAGAGATTATAAACTCTTTAAAACATTTTATAAAGTTTTAAAATTTGTTCGGTAGTGTTTTAAGAAAAAAAAGAGCTTATAAGACTTAAATATAAGATGTTTAACAACTTATAAGTTGTTTAAAAAAAAGTAAGGGGAAGATACTTTTTTTAATACAATAATTCCAAATTTATTATTTTTTTCACGCAATTATTTGTGAACTTTTTTCGTCTATAACATGTATTTTTTGGTAATTTTGTTTATATAAGATCTTAAATTGCAAACAAATTAATTATAAGATTTACATATTTATTTTATCCAAATACTATAACAAGTTATTTACTAATAACTTATCAACTATTAAAACAACTTAATAAGATATAGTAACATCTTAGAAGTTGTTTTAAAAAAGCTTGTCCAAACACGCTCTGTAATAGAATGCAATAACTGACATTAATCACAGTTATAAACTTACTTTGGCTTTTGAGATAGGTCGTCCTCTTGATTCGTCTCTGATTTCAACAGTGGATGTCATGATCTCTGCAGAGTCATATTCATTTTTTTTAAGAATACCAATTTATGAATGGAAGTGTTATAAAGATATACAGAAAAATAACATAAGGGCTGTGGGGCTTACTCTTTTCCACTGCAAATCCATTATTCTTCAAGATCTCAGCAACACTCACAACAGTGGAAATAGCTGCATATGCAGAAGTCATTAAACATCAAAAGTAATAAACTCAGAGGTTTCAGCATATAGAAATATCTTATTTTCACTATCATATTACAATGCACGGGAAAGCTGCAAATTATATACCATAATAATACAAAATTTGGACTTTGGTTTTGAAGGAAACATCATTATGGATAGAATAATAGGCAGAAGATTTTTCTCTGAAACTTTACTTTATTTTAAAGGTATTATGTACTATGAAACAGCCTGCTTAAATATGCTCAATAGTAACAAGAACTAAACATGCAAATAAAATCCATAGTGTGATACCAGCCTCAGGAAATGCATCTACTCATTAAGAGCAGGACAACGTTCTACGTATATCCAGAAGTATAATTTTGCTGCACAGGATGATAATGGCATCTGTCCTACCTACTAATAAAACTCACCAGTAAGGGGAGATAACTTGCAAAACACTTGCCTCAGATAATAAATATTAGTTCCTTGTGTACATTTTTGCTTCATTCTAATATGATTCTGAGTCGAAAGAAGCTGAACAACATTGAATACAAGTATATGTTGCCACTTCCGGGATATATATATATATATATATATATATATATATATATATATATATATATATATATATATATATATATATATATATATATATATACACATGTACCATTACTCAGGTTTAGAAGGAGTAGTAATTATGTATTTTTGTAAATGTTTTTTTGAGACCAAGACAAAAAACTTCACACAAACTCTATAATATTTCACTCCACACAAATTTTATAATATTTATCATTCGATATTTTTTTTTGTATACTCTTTCCATTTCATAAAAATTGAAGTCATACACAAGTTTAAGAAGTCATACACAAGTTTATTCGATAATTTTTACCCTAACCAAGCTTAAGAAGTCATACACAATTTTACAGTAAAGAAAATATATATCCAAATAAGTCTGAATTGACTATACCAAAGTATCACATTTACATGCTTAACAGTTGAGTTCACCCTAGTTGTGTTGTGGATGGTGGGTTGAAAATCTAAAAAACTCAGTAATTATGTGTAGTCAAGAGAGAGACTAATATATAACGATAAGTTATGGTAGAAAAACTTGAGATTGTAATAATTAAAAAAAATCTTCCATCATGACTTACTGTTACTCTCTTTGTGTCAAAGCTATCACAAATTTCTTTTCTAAATGTCCATAAAATAAAAACTCCATAACCTATTTTTGTTTTCCCTAATCTATCAAAAGTTTTTAAATTATTTGACACCTAAAATTCTGAAAAACTGTATGTACGGGAAAAAAATCGAAGCTAAATTTTATAATGGATGTATTAAAGAGTCATTGCCTCAGTTTGAGTGGATCGGTTGGGATTACAGCTATCATATGCAATAGGTTCACCCAGGCGACAAATATTAAAAATATACACATAAATAAATTCACACCTATACTTCTCAACAATAACATTTTAAAGCAACAATAAAACTAAAATTTATAATGGATGGAGTAGGTTGCCTTAGTTTGAGAGAGTGGGTTGCGTTCATAGTCATAAAAGGTGATAGGCCCCTCAAGGCATCAAATAATATATAAAAATATAACACACTTTGGTTTTACTATAAAAAGCAAATAGTAAGATAATAATGTATGTTGCAACCTCGGGTTGGTTAGTTTTCTTACTCACCCTTTCAAATTAATGACATGCACTTGCAAAGCTACCATATTCAACACATACAGAGCAATTGAGCCACTAACTCTTAAATCAAAAGGCTACCCAATTCTATAGAACAAATATTAAAGATATTTATAGTGAAATGCGCATTTAATTAGACAACACTTCTACATATACATACTGTATATGATACGGTGAATCGTGGACGAATTTCGATTTATTTCACAAAGTGCTAAATCAGAAACAGTGGCACACTCATAGAACTAAAATCTATGAGCAGAGATATAAGATATTACGATACGCTCTTGCAGGTTGAATTAAAAGTTGAATCGAATCCGATTTAAATCAGTGAGAAGTACTCAATCAGCAATACTCACAAAGAAAAAGATTACACTATTGCAAAACAATTTCCTTATCATCAATAATTGTGGCATCAATTAGGAGCACCAAGAACGAGAAAGAACGAGAAAAAGCAGATGAGGGCGTGAAATAAATACCCATTCCAAGTGCAGAAAGCTCCACCTCGTTGTGATGTTGCATGTACCTCTGCGTGCGTGAACAAATAATAACCCAATCTCATATTTATATAACAGAAACCGAGATTCAGAATGTGAAAAGAGAGCGGGAAATTACCTTTGCGAGATTGACGTAGAAAAAGAGGGGCTTTTTAGTGTTGGAGACCTGGATTCGATTGTTCTTCTTCTGAGAATCCCCAGTGATGTTAATGTTTGTGACTCCCTCTGTGATTTTCTCCATCCTCAGAAGTAATTAGAATTAGAATACAACAGGATGATATCAAATCAATCAAAAAAAAATGGAACACTTTATCAATAGATCTGATGATTTGAGCCAACCCAGACTTCCAGTGTAGGAGAGGTGGAGAGAGGGTTTCGGTCACCTACTGTATCAAAAGTAGTTTCGATTCCCATTTTGCCCCTGGTTTCGTTCTTTATTATTGAATAAAATTTGGGGAATTTTGAGATTGTGCCATATTTTTAATTGTATTTATATAAATAGTACCATTGCCAGTGCGATGCACGTGATTTAATTGTTTGAAATAATCTAAAATTTTATTTAATCTCCAACTATTTCAGTCAAAAATTTATTAATGGACTAACAAATTATTTTATTTAATAATCAAACTCACTTAAATTTGTAATTTCGTATTAATCTCATTATTAACCGTTATCTCAATTATGAAAATTTTATTATTTTCAAAGACTATGCATGTTTGATGTAATTTATAGTATGTAAGTTTATTGGGGCATAGCCGAGTGGTAAGGTCTGTGGTGATGTTGGTGTAATTCCCCGACGACGCAGAGTTCGATTCTTGGATATGACAATTTTTCATTGAAATATTATGAAGTTAATCATTGGATAAGACCTATTGGTATGACTAATTTTCATTGAAATATTATGAAGTTAGTCCTTGGATGAGACTTATTGGCTCTCTCCCACATGTGTCTGCTACTCGGCCGCATCCCTCGATTTACATTCTACCCGATCGAGGAGCCTCTGATCTGGTGGAAGGGGAGTTTCTCGTCTCATCCTACCCGATCGAGAAGCCTCTGATCTGGTAGAAGAGGAGTTTATCTTCTCTGCATTGATTATACATCCTACCCGATCGAGGAGCCTCTGATCTGGTGGAACAGGAGTTTCTCGTCTCATCCTACCCGATCGAAAAGCCTCTGATCTGGTGGAAAAAAAGTTTCTCTTCTATGCATTTCTCGAGTGTCAAACGCATCCGAAAAAAACCTAAAACCGCTGAGAAAAATCCAAATAAATGGAAAATAAAAATTATAAAGCTGGAAAATAAATAGAAATATAAAAAAATTGAATTTACTTGGTGAACATGAAGGAGATAAGATGGCAAAAATGCACTTATATTAATAATATAACGTATGTTAACCTGCAAAACAAATTTAACATAATTGAATTAGGGATAAACTAAAAATTAAAAAAATCTAGTCGAACATAATTAATAACTCGATTCAATGTTCAGAAAAAAAAAAGGACATACCAAGCCCGATTATAGCAAGAGAAAATAATATACTTAAAATGTTTGATTAATTTTTTTTAACTCAAATGGATTAAAGAATAGGAAGAGATTGATTTTTATTGAAATTAAATTAATATTAATAGAAAAAAAAAGAATATTGAGAAAAGAAAAAAAATGTGTATATTTAAGATGATAATTAATTATTATTACCAAAAATATATAATTTCAAATTACTATTTAAATTTTATATATAATAATTTAAATATGCTTAATAATATTACTAATTATAATTTATAATTTTTTTATTTATAATTTATAGTGTGAACACAACATTATTATTACTTTCTTATTGGTCCACGTGTCATTAGTAAATCTTGAAATTATATATGTATAGATTATAACACTAGTTTTTTTAACCAGTATAAATTAAGGAAAACCTTTAAATTTATTCTTTTTAATATATATTTGTACCACTCTTTGTGTTTTATCTCCTGCGAAAGCTTATAAACTTCAAAAGAATTTCAATTTCATTTAATTTATAGCTTGTTTAACAAGAATTATAAGATATTTAAAACAATTTATACATTGTTTAAGAATTTATAACCTCTTTAATTTCGTTTGGTAAATTATTTTAAAAAGATCTTATAAGACTTAAAAAGCAAGGTTGGGAAACTTTTTTTTTGGTAGCTTAAACCATGTTTATCGGGAGGGCGTCACGCCCTCCACCTCGTTAAAAAAACAAAAAATAAAATAAAATAAAAAAGAAAAGAAATTGAACGTCCCATCACAACTGGGTCTCTCTCACGCCCTCGGGACGTCACATAATTTATTAATTTCTTTGCCAAATGTAATTATATGATTAGAACTTCATTTAATTTGTTTAACTTATATATACTTATATATATAATAGAATATATTTGATATTATATATAATTATATATAAAAATAATTAAAACAAAATTTTTATTTTTTTATTCCCTAAAAATAGAGACCAATATTCATATATTTTCATATATTATATTATTGTGTAATTTTTGAAATAATGTTTAATTGTAATTTATTAAAAATTAAAATGAACTACTTTTTAGTATTTTTTATTATTTTTTTCATTTTAAAATTATTAATTGAAGCATTTTGATAACTTAATATATTTTTTAATTTATAATACATATAAATTTAATAAACAAATATTTTATGTAATTATTTAATAATAATAATAAAAGAAAAATTGAAATGGGTTGTAGGTTGTGGATAAATGATGAAAAATTAAAATGTTGAATAAAATAATAAATTGATAATGTGGAGGAAAGTGAAATGAATAATTTATTAAAAAGTTGGGTTGTAATGGTTGTTAATAAACAATAAACATGGTCTTAGACTGTCTTTGTCGGGGCGTAACAATTCACGGTAGTGGAGCACCTGTTGTCCCACAATTGATCTTCAATAATATTAAATTATTTATTTATATTTTATTTAATTAGTTTTAAAACTTATATTTTATATTTTTATTAGAACAAAATATATATATAATTATATGAAAATTAATATAAAAAATCCTCTATAAATAGAGACCAGTATTAAGGTATTTTGTTACTACATTTTTAAATCCATTTTTTTCATAGCAAAATTAATTTATTGAATTAATAAATAAGAAAAAGAAAAAAACATAGAAATGGTTCGTGAGTTGTGAATAAATGATGAAAAATGAAAAGATTGAATTAAGTAGTGAAATGATGATGTGATGGAAAGTTAAATTATAATTTTATTAAAGAGTTCGGTTGTCAATGGATAAAGATTGTCTTATAATCTCTTGTAATTTTAAAGATAAAAGATTAAAATATACCTAAAATTATTACAATACTTTATATTATATATAATAATTGTAAATTCATTATTTTTTTCATTCAACTATTTTTTAATTTTTTTTTTTTTTTGGTATATAACATTTTTTTGGATAATTTTTATGTAAGATTTTAAATTATCAAACAAATTAACAATTTATAAGTTTACTTATCTATTTTATCCAAAGTTTAATAATTTATTTATATTAACTCTTAAAATAACTTATAAACTATTTTAAATAAGCTCCTTCAATGTGCTCTTAACGCTATTTTATTTCTTTCCATGTTAATTAAAATTTAATAATGAAATTAATTATTCATTTAGAGAACATTATATATTTAATTTATATTTGATCAATTATTATTTGAATTGATAATTTGGTTTTTTGGTTTAAGTATATAATAACATAAGTTTTGATTAAAATATTAAATAATCTATTAAAGAATTCTTTTATTGGATTGAAAAATCTGAATCTAAATTATTTGACCATAATAAAAAAAATGTTTAAAATATAGGCACGTAAATATATTGGAATCCTAATTTAAAATTTATGCTATTTTTTATATAAGACAATTATGAAAATAAAAATAATAATTTTTCACTATAAATTTTGGAATACTTCATTATATATTATATTAACTATTTTATTCGTCAATTTTCCATTATTATCGCAACATAAAAGTTTCAATTTGATTTTATTACTGACTTTTGAAATTGCAACATACAACTGACCATGCGTGAATTTTGACTTTTTAAAAAATATTCCAACATGTGAAATCAAAACGACAATTCTGAAATTGAATGGGCTGAGCGTCAGTCTTGGAATATAAACTAAATCATTTCCATATTTTTCTCATAAGACTTTAGCCTCAATTACATAAGTTTCAAGTTTCGTTATATATAACTAATCGAGTTTCGTTTGATTCGTCCGTTTTTGTGCCGTTTATTTTTATGTTTTCCGATTATTCTAGTGTTAGTCGTAGTGTCCTTTGTGTATATTTTCATTTTGTTGGGTGTTTTATTGTCCGGACAGGGTTAGGCGAGACGAGGAGTGGAAACGAGCTTAAACGGCCAAGAAACGAGCAATGGGCGAAGAAGATTTTCCGATGAATTCCAGCATCGCGCAGCTGCGGGAAAATAGTCATTACGGCTTCGTCTACCGTCGGATCGGCCTCAAATTCTCACGGGATGACAAGGACCTCATGATCTACATTTTGACCGAAGGGATCGACGAGATTAAGTACGAGGCAAGAGATATCGAGCCAAGACGGAAGAGGTAAAAACCAGTCAAAGACTGGCGCGTTTGCGCCATCCTGGCGCATTTGCGTCAAGCAGCTGAGAGTGTGGCGCATTTGCGTCAAGCGGCTGGGAGCGTGGCGCATTTGCGCCACAGAATGTTGACTTGGTTTGACCTGCTTTTGACCACCCACTTGAAGACTTTTTTGGGGGGCATTTTAGTCTTTTCTAGTAGGATTTTTGCCAAGACTTTGTGCATGTTGCACTATAAGACAACTTTGTTAGTTGGAGAATTTGGACACACTCTCATTCTCACTTGTTTTTGAATTCTTGTCTTGATATTGTTCTTGAGAAAAAATATTTTTGTTCTTGATTTTTAATCCCAAATATTTAGATTTCTTTTAATCGATTTATTGCCTCACAAAACATCATTCACGAACATCGATCACCTCACCGAGCCCGTCGTTTCTATCAGAGCCATTTCTTCGGGTGACACGTTGAAGTTCGGCTCGATTCCGGAAGCACGGTTCGTTCTCGTTTCGCCTCCCCAACATCTTTGTGAGCTTATTTCGATCATGAGTATTCTATATATTACATGCTTGTTTGTTTGTGTTATCATGAGTAGCTAGGTCTCTTGTTAGGGTGTTAGAACCCTTAGCTTAGAGAATAGAGTCGAAGATGTTTTAAAGGTTTTCAAATAACGAGGGGTCGTTCGACTCGAGACGTGGGGCCTCGTGTTGAATATCCTCCTCGAGGAACATCACTAGTGGGCCACACACTCGAGTCGAGCGGCGTTTAGGTGCGACTCAAGGTCGTCTCGTGTTGAGGGCCTCTTCGAGGCGCATCACTAGTGGACAACGCGGTCGTACCTAAACGACCTCGTTTTTATCAAAATCTCGGTTTTTAAAGATTCGACTCGGTTCTCAA
Organism: Euphrasia confusa; assembly: GCA_954870475.1. NCBI lineage: Eukaryota > Viridiplantae > Streptophyta > Magnoliopsida > Lamiales > Orobanchaceae > Euphrasia > Euphrasia confusa. Next base: position 1,688,524 of record CATPAB010000182.1, on the reverse strand, counting down.
AAGCGAAGGACTCTAACCCCTAACCCTTTCTCATTTGATATCACATCTCGTTTACTTGTCTACTTGTTTTAATTCTCGCATTTAGTTAATTAATTATCTCAAATCACAAACCCCCCCAAAATGGTTACTACTTGACAACGTGTTATTTACTTGCTTTTACGACAAACAATCGAATCGTATTACACCGCCGATAGTATTATTCCTCGTGAGACGACATTTGGGTTATTAAATACAACGACACTTTCGTATCAAACAATTTTTGGCGCCGTTGCCGGGGAGTAATTTAGGCGTAGTGTTTTAAGTTTTGATTGTTTGTCTTTTTAAGTGCTTTTTCTTTTATTTGCTTTACTCTTGATTCCACTCGGTACGTGTAATCCTTTGTTGCGTGTTGTGTATGCAAGGTAGAAGAAGTTTGGGAGGAGCATTGGTGCCTTATATTGACAACGTCCACCGAACTAAGCTTCTAAGGTCTTCTACTTGGCCACCTATCGCACAACCGGAGCTAGCTCCCTTACAATTGACCTACAACGACCGAGTGAACGAGACGGAGCAAATGGATGACCGACAACCTCATATGCCTTACATTCCACCTCTTCAAGGCCACCTAGCGCCACCTACTACTCCAAACTCGAGGATTGGAATTGGAAACGGGAACCAACGAGATCAAGAGGACCATCGGGAGATTCGCCAAGAACGAGAGCCTAGTGTTCATGATCTTAGTGACGGGTCCCACCGAAGCCGACGGTCTCAACACGGCAATATTAGTGATGCTTCCCTAGGGAGCCGGAGAGTCCACTATGGTGATGACCGTGAGGTACACCGTCGATACCAAGGAGAGTCCGATGACGATTCCCACTTTGACGAAGCAAGGTATTACTCGGATAACTACCGACACCGGGACAACTACCGGAATAGAGAGCCATACCGGAATAGGGAGAGAGAGGAGAGACACCCTCGTGGCAACTACCAACGAGAAGAGAGGGGTAACTATGGCAACCACCGAGAGTACAACTATCATGCGGAGGATCGCCGTGAACCTCCTAGGCCAAGGATCGCCGACTTCTCTAAGCCGAGGGTGAATGCCGACACATCTTGCATCGTTCTAAGCCCCGAGGCCCGTAACTACGAACTTAAGCCACATCTTCTCAACCAACTTCCTACCTTCCACGGGTTGCCAAGGGAGGACGTCATGGACTTCATCCGAGAGTTTTACTCAACAATGAAGGATTTCCCGCTCAATGGGATCTCGGAAGAGCAACTATGGATGAAATTTTTCCCTCATTGTCTCAAGGAAAAGGCCAAGACATGGTTTAATGCGCAAACCGGGAACTCGTTGCGTACGTGGGAAGCGGTCTTCGACAAGTTCATGGGACGTTACTACCCTCAACAAAAGACTCATGATTTGAGGGAAAAGTTGCTCGGCTTCCGACAAGAACGGGATGAGCCCTTTCACGAGACATTGGAGAGATTCAAGGGACTCGAACGAGCTTGCCCTCACCATAACTTCTCACCCGAGCTAATCAACCAATTCCTCTACAATGGAGTCGAATCGTCCTACAAGAGGATCTTGGATCAAACCGCGGGAGGCAACTTTTGCAAGCTCCATGCCGATGAGACGAACGAGATCCTCGAGCAAATGGCCGAGACCTCACTACAAGACACATTTAGTTCCCGAGCGAGACCCAATAACCAATCCCTTGAGGTGAACATGGGGATGGCCAAACAAATCTCCGATTTGACGAAATGTGTGAACACTTTGATGGCAAGGGATGAGAGACGGGAGAAGAAGAAGGTGACGTTCGAACCATGTTGTGTTTGTGGGGAAGAAGACCACCTAGGAGACGCTTGCCCCCAAACCGGAACCCCACCTCTAAATTTGGAGCTCGATGTCATCTACGAGGAGGAAGTGAATGCCATCCAAGGTGGCCCCCCGAAGAACCCTTATGCGTCGACTTATAACACGGGGTGGAGGGATCATCCCAACTTTAGTTGGTCCAACAACAACCAACCGAGACCCCCCGGTCCATCTCAAGGGCCCCGACCTCCGTACAATGCAAACACTTCTCAACCTCCTCGACCATCCCTTGTCCAAGAATTTCATGCCTATGTCCAAGCTTCTACAAAGAGGATGAATGAGCAAGACCAAAAGATAGCCGCCCTTGAAGCCACCGTAAAGCATCTCGAGACCCAAAATGGGCAACACTCTACGAGCCTCGGTGAGATCCACCAACAACTTCAAAAGGGGAAGTTTCCTACCCAACCCTCACACGTGAAGGCTATTACTATGCTTAGGAGTGGCCGAGTGGTGGATAACAAAGTGGGAGAACCCACTTCGGAGTATGAACCGGAGGGTGTAGCGGTGGATGCGCCGGAAGGCGAGGAGAGTGACTTTGCCGAAAATCAAGCCGAGGAGCCCATGCCGGCTAAAGAACAAGTCCTACACAAGACGGCTAACCCGTACCGGCCACCACTTCCATACCCGGGCCGTCTCCGTAATGAGAAGCAAGACCGCCAATTCGAGGACATCTACAAGCTTCTTTCCAAGGTGAACATCAATCTTCCTTTACTCGATGTTATCCGAACTATTCCGGCCTATGTGAAGTTCTTCAAGGACTTGGCATCCAAGAAGAGGAGGTTCAATGAAGACGAGAAGGTAGTGGTGTCCGAGGTGGCGAGTGCTATCTTGCAACATCAACTTCCGGCCAAGCAAGGAGATCCCGGGAGCTTCAACATCAAAATTGCTCTCGGTAACGGGAGAGAGGTGTCGGGAATGTTAGATTTGGGAGCCGGAATCAACCTTATGCCGTTTTGTGTCTTCGAGCAACTCGATTTGGGTGATCTTAAGCCAACGAGGATGTGCCTTCAACTAGCCGACCGGTCCGTGAGGTATCCGAAGGGAGTAGTGGAGGATGTTCTTGTGAAGGTTGGAGGGCTTATTGTTCCGGTGGATTTCGTGATCCTTGATGTTGGGGAAGTGAAGGAGAATGGCCGAGACCATGCTATCTTGCTTGGGCGTCCGTTTATGGCCACAACAAATACATTGATCGATGTGAAGAGTGGCTCTCTACAAATGACGGTGCTCGGGGAGACCGTTAACTTCTCGGCTCGGGATGGTAAGGCTATCTCTACCTCTCAACTTATGGAAGAATGCTCTTATCTCGATCTTATGGATCAATTGACCGAGGAAAGCTTTATTGAGGACCATGAACCCCTTTCTATACTTGGTTCGGATTGTGATGAAGGTTTGGATGGAGAGTATGCATTGGATATAGGTGATGATCTTGTTATGGATGGAATTGTAGATGTAAGTGGGATTGATGAGAGCATGGTGGATGTGGATGAGGTGTGTGATGAGAATTTGGAGAAATTTGAGGTGAAGGGAGAAATGAAGCCACCCGGGCTTAAATCCGAGCTTAAGGAGCTCCCTCACCATTTGAAGTACATCTTTCTTGGCGATGAAGATTCTAAGCCCGTCATCATTAGCTCGACCCTAGCCCCTCACGAAGAAATCGCCTTGAAAGAGGTGTTAAAGAAGAATGTTCGGGCTTTTGGGTGGAGTTTATCGGACCTTCGAGGCATCAATCCGGCTCAATGCATGCACCGTATCAATCTCGAGGATGGTGCCGTGCCGAAGCGAGATGGCCAAAGGAGATTGAATCCGGTTTTGATGGCGGTGGTGAAGAAAGAGATTGGGAAGTTGTTGAAGGAGGGGTTGATTTACGCGATCTCGGATAGCCGGTGGGTAAGCCCGGTTCATGTGGTGCCAAAGAAGGGAGGCATCACGGTTATTGTGAATGATAAGAATGAGTTTATTCCCACTCGGGTGACGGAGGGGTGGAGGATGTGCATCGATTATAGGAAGTTGAATGCGGCGACTAGGAAGGACCATTTTCCATTGCCCTTTATCGACCAATTGCTTGATAGGCTCTCGGGGCACGCCTTCTTTTGCTTCCTTGACGGACTTTCCGGGTACTATCAAATCATCATTGCCCCGGAAGACCAAGAGAAGACGACGTTCACTACCCCATTCGGCACCTATGCGTGGAGGAGGATGCCATTCGGGCTATGTAATGCACCGGGAACCTTTCAACGGTGTATGATGGCCTTATTTGCGGATTTCATCGGAGACTTTCTCGAAATATTCATGGATGACTTCTCCTTGTTTGGGAATTCCTTTGATGATTGCCTCTCCAAACTCGATCGAGTGCTTAATCGGTGTATAGAGTCTAGCTTGACTTTAAATTGGGAGAAGAGTCACTTCATGGTGAAGAGTGGCGTAGTCCTTGGGCATGTTGTCTCCGAGAAGGGAATAGAGGTGGACCCGGCTAAGGTAGCCGTCATTGCCAAGTTACCACCTCCGGTGAACGTCAAGGGAATCCGAAGCTTCTTGGGACATGCCGGGTTTTATCGACGATTTATCAAGGATTTCTCTAAAGTCTCTCAACCGTTATGCCGACTTCTAAGCCAAGATGTTGAGTTCCGTTTTGATGAAGGATGTTTGGAGGCCTTTGAGATTTTGAAGGAGAAGCTTACTACGGCACCCGTTGTGGTTGCCCCGGATTGGACTCTTCCTTTTGAGATTATGTGCGACGCCTCCAATCTAGCCGTGGGAGCGGTTTTGAGCCAAAGAGTGAACAAGCTCTCTCGCGTAATCTACTATGCGAGCTTAACGTTAACGGGTGCCCAAGTGAACTATACAACCACGGAGAAGGAGCTTCTTGCGGTTATGTTTTCGTTGGAGAAGTTTCGGTCCTACATTATTGGATCAAAGGTCATCATATTTAGCGATCACGCGGCACTCCGGTATTTGCTCACCAAGCCACACTCCAAGCCTCGGTTGATTCGATGGATTCTCTTACTCCAAGAATTTGATCTTGAGATTCGTGACCGGAAGGGGAGTGAGAATGCGGTTGCCGACCATCTTTCTCGACTTGAGCTCGTGGGTGAGTTTTTGAAGGAGAATAGTTATGAGGCAATAACCGAGACCTTTCCTTTTGAGGATGTGATGATTGCCTCACCTCTACCGTGGTATGCGGATATCGTGAATTACCTTGCGGCCGGAGTGACGAGGAAGGGGATGTCGTCTCAAGAACGGAAAAGGTTCGTGATTCAATGCCAATACTACTTTTGGGCCGACCCTTATTTGTACAAGATTGGGAAGGATGACGTGATTCGCCGTTGCCTACCCGAACATGAGCAAAGAGACGTCTTGGTGTGTTGTCATTCGGACCCTAGTGGAGGCCATTTTGGTGGAAAGAAAACGGGATACAAGGTGCTTCAATCGGGATTATATTGGCCTACCTTGTTCAAGGATGCCCATGCATTTTGTGCCTCTTGCGATAGGTGTCAACGATTTGGGAATATTGGTTGGAGGCAAGAGATGCCTTTGCAAATCAATCTTGTTGTGGAGGTGTTTGATGTGTGGGGGATCGACTTCATGGGGCCGTTTCCGAGTTCTCGAGGCTATGAGTATATACTCCTTGCGGTGGACTACCTTTCCAAGTGGGTGGAAGCCATTCCTACCCGGAGATGTGATGCCAATACGGTGATCAATTTCATTCACGAGTATATCTTCTCCCGTTTTGGATTCCCGAAGGCGATTATAAGTGATGGTGGTACTCACTTTTGCAACAAGCTTTTTGAGAAGCTCATGAAGAAGAGTGGAGTGAGTCATAAGGTGGCTACGGCCTACCATCCCCAAACATCCGGGCAAGCGGAGACGAGTAACCGTCAAATCAAGGGGATTCTTGAGAAGACCGTCAAACCATCCCGGAAAGATTGGTCGGAGAGGTTGGTTGATGCTCTATGGGCCTATAGGACGGCTTATAAGACCGTTGTGGGAATGAGCCCGTTCCGGCTCGTGTACGGTAAAGCGTGCCACCTACCGGTCGAGATCGAGCACCGGGCGTATTGGGCTATCAAGGCGACTAACCTCGATGTCGAGAATGGAGGAGCAAATCGGTTATTGGAAATGTCGGTATTGGAGGAACTTCGAGAGGAGGCCTACGAGAACAACAAAATCACTAAGGAGAAGGTGAAACGAGCCCATGACAAGCACATTGTACCTAAAGAGTTGTTCGCCGGAATGCAAGTGCTACTCTTCAACTCACGGCTAAGGCTCTTCCCGGGAAAGCTCAAATCTCGTTGGAGTGGGCCATTTGAAGTATTGGAGGTGTTCCCGTACGGTGTCGTTAAGCTCTATGATCCTAAGACGAAGTCGGCGTTTCAAGTCAACGGGCACCGAGTCAAGCCTTATTTGGAGAGTGAGCCGTGCAAAGAGACGTTGGAGTCCTTTGCCTTGACCGACGTCGAGTATACGAAAGAAGGATAGGCTCGGGTCCTAGACCGAGCGCCTCGTGGGGGCAAGCCCACGGACGTCGGGCTTAAGACGTAAAATTAAGCGCCTCGTGGGGGCGAACCCACGAAACGTCGAGCTAACGACGTTAAACCAAGCGCTTTCGTGGGAGGCGACCCACGTGTTTTGTCTTACTAATGTCTTTTCTTTTTGTTCGTTTTTGGTGTGTAGGTGTGTTTCGTTCTTAAAGATTGGTTGTCTCATTATTTGGAGGAATTGGAGTGTTAGAATCGGTGTTATTGGGTTGTTCGGGACTATAACGAGGTTGGAGGAGTTGTTGCGATCGTTAAATTGCATTTCAGAAGAGAAAATCGAGATAAGAGCCTTTTACCCAGCGCATTTGCGTCACACCTAACGCATTCGCGTCAAACCCCCAGCTGCTTGACGCATTTTAGCCCCTTCCAGCGCATTTGCGTCACACCTAACGCATTCGCGTCAAACTCTCAGTAGTTTGACGCATTTTAGCACTCCTGAGCGCAATTGCGTTAGTAAAAAAAAAAAAAAAGTCAAAATTCAAAAGGGATAAGGTTTTCTCTTCTCACCACACATTTTCAACCTATTCACCCGCTCCCTCTTCACCCTCTCCCGACCCACTCCACCACCGCCGGCGACCAACCACCAGAATCACCGCCCCGCCCCCGCCTCGTTCCCCGATCTCCAACGCCACGCCTCCGAGCCGCGTACAAATCCTAGCTCCTGCCCAGCCCGCTACCATCGCCTCGCTCCAACCACCACCATCTCCGAGCTCCGAGCCACCACCTCCGTTTCTCCAGATCTGAACCTTCGATCACCCGCCGCCTTCGCTCTGACGCCGATGGCCCCGAATCTCTGACCACCGCGACGGCCCCATCTCCGTTCCAGACCCGCCGACGACGTCCTCGACCGAAGCCCCGTCCAGCCGCCCGAACCACCACAGAACCGACGCCGCCGCGACGACCTCCACCTGCTCCAGCCCACTCCCATATCCGACCACAACAGCCCGCTGCTCCACCTCAGTTCAGCCCCACCTCCGTCTCCAGTCGCCGTCCGACGCCCTGCAACCCGAAAGCCCGCCCTCTCGCACCGGTCGCCGATTCCGCAAAAGCCCCGACCCGACACCACAGCAGCGCCTCCGACAACCCACTGCCCAGCTTCGATCATCCGCCCCGGCAGCCCTTCGACGACCTCATCCCCGACTCCGATTTTATTTCGGTACAATGGCTATACTCTCTCTACAGAGTGTTTGAGTTGGATTCTTGAATGGAGATTGAGTGCTACTATGTTGTTGGAGGTTAACTGTTGGTAGGAGTTGTGTTGACTGTTGTGTTTGAGGCTTCACTGAGTTTTGGTTTCGATTACGGAGATTGGGTGGATTTGGTTTGAACGATTGGGGTCGTGTTGTTGAATTGAAGTCGTGTTTGTATCAGTCCAGATGGGTTCAAATAAACGTCCCCGTGTAACTAAAAATGCAGAATCTTCGGGGGCTCTTGTTGTTCGAGTCGAGGATGCTCCTGAAGCCCCGAAAAATCTCAAGAAGCAATATGGTGCTACGTTCGATATTTTTTCCGAAAGAGAAGGAAAAGCCTACACTCGGTTTAAAAGTAAGAAGATGACTACGGGTCGACCATTGGATTGGAGCCTTATTGCAAATTTGTGCCTTACGGATGATGTTAGAATGTACTTAACTCGGTTGGGACTCCTCGACTACGCTATGATGGACTTCTCTTATCAAATGCCTTTTGCATTGGAGTTTCTCTCTACGGTTGAGCATGTTGATGTGATGACGGATATGGAGCATATGCGGTGCCGAATTAAGAACAAGGTGGTTAAAGTTTATGAATGCACTATGAATCGTATCTTTAAATTTCCAACGGAGGGACCGGGACGTCGATCCAGTGAGTTCAGCGAAACCGACGCATGGAAGGACCTCACGGGTTGTAACAATTGGGATTCTAGTGACAGTAAGAGCCTTTTTCTTCAAGACCCGGCACTTTTCATTGTCCACAAGTTCCTCGCTTTCAACATCTTCGGGAAACACGATAGTAGCAAAGTCAACGCTAGTGAGCTCTTCCTTCTACACTGTGCCAAGCATTCTAAGAGAGTTTCATTGTCTTCTTTTGTTTTTGCGGCTCTTGCCTATCAAACGACGCATAACAACCGACCCTCTCTCCCACATTTGGCTACTTACATTGCCCGAGATGCTAAGATTATCTCTAAAGACAAGATGATCCATGTACGCGCCATCGACTCCGAACAACTTTCTCATGGAGGGTTCCTTAAGAATGAGCACAATGTTCGGCCGTGGGCTAAGCGCAAAGTTGTGAAAGAGTACTTACAACGCGTGAATGGGATTACCTTGTCGACACAAAAGGGGAGGAAGCCTATGACACCCCTCGATGAAGATGCCGAGAACAATAACAACAAGGACGAGGCCGAAGATAATAAGGAGGCCGAGGATAATGAGGCCGAGGATGAGGAGGGAGATGATGATGACGAGGAGGAGAATGCCGAGAGCGATGCGGTGCCCGAGAACGACCCCAACCGATCCTCCGGTAGCCGGGAGTTTGAGGTTGAGAGGACTTGGACTACCAGGGAGCTTGACGAGCGCACGACTAGGGAGCATGAATGGGTTACCCGAGAGTTGGACACGCGCATGGGGGCGCTACAAGCTTGGTTCACGCAAGAGTTGGACACGCGCATGAGGGCGCAACAAGCTTGGTTCACACAAGAGTTGGACACGCGCATGGGGGCGCAACAAGCTTTGTACAACCGGGAGATGGATGCCCGCACGACGAGGGAGCACGCTTGGTATCAAAGCCAATGGGAGACGCAATCGGCTCAACTTCGTGAGGAGATCGTGACCTTGCTCCGCTCACCACCTCCGGCCAACCCTTGAGTCCCCGAATTTGGTTGTCTCCTCCTTTATCTCTTTTACTTGCTTATCTTGTTTGGACATGTTCTTCGACTTTGTTATTTCTTGTTTTGGGGATTGTTCTACTATTTTATTTTCGTATGCTTGGTGGATGCTCGTAAACTTTGGTTTGTTTGGGGATGTTTCCCTTTTATTGGTGGAGATTTTACCTTGGGTTGGTTTATTTTTCATGTGATGTTTTTCATGTTTAGTTCTTATTTTGTTGTGTATCATTGTTTTTGTGGTTGTTTGGTTGTTCCCGGCACTTATTTATACGAGAAGTTCATGCCGAAATTTTTATTGAAGATGTTTAGGTGTTATTCGCATGTGGACATGCTCGGGTTTTAAGTGTGGGGGGGTCTTGGAGAGTTGTACATATATTGTCTCGTGTGTGTTTTATTTTTTCTAAACCATTGAACTCTCCTTCTTTTATAAAAAGTTTATGCACCTTTTAAAAATATAAAATTTTGGCTATTTCAATTTTAAAACTCGTGTGGCATATTTAATTGACTTAAAGACATGAAAAATGGCTCAAACTAAATTTCCAAAACCTTGTGAGATTTCATTGCTATTTTCCTTTTCTTGGAGCGTATTTAACATCATATCTCTCGTTGTTTCCATGCCTCAAAGAATTTTTCGATCTTTCAATGATTTTTGTGTCAAGATTTATCAAGAGAGCACTAGAACTTGCATGTGAAAAATTTCAAAACCGTATATCATAACTTGTTTGATCGATTACGTGATAAGAATGATCGTTTAGGATTAACCTTCCGGCCATATTCATAAATATTACCTTTGAGCCCGTCGTGGGACACCTTAGTTAACCCCGTTGAGCCTACATGTAAACCGTTTCTTTGACTCCCTTATACACTTATCCCTTGTTGATGAGATGATAGAGTTGCATGTGTCGGCCCTTCGTACATATTGTTCGATCCTTGTGGGTGTGCTAGTAGCCACGATTGTGATTTATGATCCGTTCTCGAGTGACGTCTTGTGACGAGTTTGTCGTTCGATGTCGACATATACATATACACATATATAAAAAAAAAAAAAAAAAAAGAGAGAAAAGCTATGAGAAAAATGGTGTTTACACCTCCCAAAAAGAGAAATATATCCAATTATTATCAATAATAATAATAATAATATCTTGGTGCCTTTGTTCGTGCACCTTTGAATGTGTCCGATTTTATTGAGACGAGAACGTGACCTTTTTGTGATGCAATATAGGGACGAGCCCTTAAGTGCCGAGTCGGTGTTCGTATAATACGTAATGTGGTGTTTGGAAGGAGTAAGGAGATGAGTCGTGTTGATACGAGTCCACTTTTCCCAAATTTCCCGAATTCCCTTAACCGAGCCCCATTACACCCTTTTAGACGATCGGTATTCTTTGATTTTCGAGATAACCAACTTTGATAGGTGGAGTCTTTTCTTACGTGTAAGCGTATGGTGGTGAAGATCTTGACACTCATATTCATTACTTGAGGCATTCTTGTTTAAATTCTTTCATTCGAGCCGATTATTCTTATGCGCAAGTTTTGTTCGACTTTTGCTTCCTTCTCTTGCATGTTGATTTTTATTGAGTGAACCTAGCTTGTGTGGAAAAAGAAGAGGGTTAGCTTGTGAGGGAAATACATTTGAGCCGTGATTCTATACTTTAAGTCGGTGGAATGTGTTGTATCGAGTTGGAAAGTTGCCGTAGTTGTTTTGATGGAGTGTGGTGCATAGTTCTTACGATGAATTGGTTGAGTGCATTGATTTAGAGCCTTTTGTGTTCATTCATGTTTCCTTTGGTGGTGTTGTGTTGCTTGAGGACAAGCAATGTCTTAAGTGTGGGGGGATTGATTCGTCCGTTTTTGTGCCGTTTATTTTTATGTTTTCCGATTATTCTAGTGTTAGTCGTAGTGTCCTTTGTGTATATTTTCATTTTGTTGGGTGTTTTATTGTCCGGACAGGGTTAGGCGAGACGAGGAGTGGAAACGAGCTTAAACGGCCAAGAAACGAGCAATGGGCGAAGAAGATTTTCCGATGAATTCCAGCATCGCGCAGCTGCGGGAAAATAGTCATTACGGCTTCGTCTACCGTCGGATCGGCCTCAAATTCTCACGGGATGACAAGGACCTCATGATCTACATTTTGACCGAAGGGATCGACGAGATTAAGTACGAGGCAAGAGATATCGAGCCAAGACGGAAGAGGTAAAAACCAGTCAAAGACTGGCGCGTTTGCGCCATCCTGGCGCATTTGCGTCAAGCAGCTGAGAGTGTGGCGCATTTGCGTCAAGCGGCTGGGAGCGTGGCGCATTTGCGCCACAGAATGTTGACTTGGTTTGACCTGCTTTTGACCACCCACTTGAAGACTTTTTTGGGGGGCATTTTAGTCTTTTCTAGTAGGATTTTTGCCAAGACTTTGTGCATGTTGCACTATAAGACAACTTTGTTAGTTGGAGAATTTGGACACACTCTCATTCTCACTTGTTTTTGAATTCTTGTCTTGATATTGTTCTTGAGAAAAAATATTTTTGTTCTTGATTTTTAATCCCAAATATTTAGATTTCTTTTAATCGATTTATTGCCTCACAAAACATCATTCACGAACATCGATCACCTCACCGAGCCCGTCGTTTCTATCAGAGCCATTTCTTCGGGTGACACGTTGAAGTTCGGCTCGATTCCGGAAGCACGGTTCGTTCTCGTTTCGCCTCCCCAACATCTTTGTGAGCTTATTTCGATCATGAGTATTCTATATATTACATGCTTGTTTGTTTGTGTTATCATGAGTAGCTAGGTCTCTTGTTAGGGTGTTAGAACCCTTAGCTTAGAGAATAGAGTCGAAGATGTTTTAAAGGTTTTCAAATAACGAGGGGTCGTTCGACTCGAGACGTGGGGCCTCGTGTTGAATATCCTCCTCGAGGAACATCACTAGTGGGCCACACACTCGAGTCGAGCGGCGTTTAGGTGCGACTCAAGGTCGTCTCGTGTTGAGGGCCTCTTCGAGGCGCATCACTAGTGGACGACGCGGTCGTACCTAAACGACCTCGTTTTTATCAAAATCTCGGTTTTTAAAGATTCGACTCGGTTCTCAAAAGCGAAGGACTCTAACCCCTAACCCTTTCTCATTTGATATCACATCTCGTTTACTTGTCTACTTGTTTTAATTCTCGCATTTAGTTAATTAATTATCTCAAATCACAAACCCCCCCAAAATGGTTACTACTTGACAACGTGTTATTTACTTGCTTTTACGACAAACAATCGAATCGTATTACACCGCCGATAGTATTATTCCTCGTGAGACGACATTTGGGTTATTAAATACAACGACACTTTCGTATCAAACATCGTTACACAAACCGACTGCGTGGTCAATATTTCCCAACAACATTATCGACACTCCAACCTTGAAAATAACTAAATTAAAAAACATAAGTTTAAACAAAATTTAAGAATACTCTTATTTTTTTAGTTAATTAAATGTTATTTTATAAATATTTAATATGCATTGGTCTAACCTAAAATTATTGGGCATTTCGTAACAATTTAGAGTGTTTAAAAATTCCACATAATGCATTTAATCAATCATGTTACTCCTCTATCCGTTGTTTCAATGGAATATGCACTAAGATAAATTTGTTCTTTATTAGTATGCATCGAAATCATATACTCGATAATTGCATTCACTTCACCCATCGTTGGCCCCAAAATTGCTCGTCCTTCAAAGCTCTTAACGTCTCCAATACGATCAGAGAAGGAAGGATAGATTGCTTCTACTATAGAACTTCCATAGTCATCAGAATTGTTTATGAAAAGATCGAGTGGAATTCAATAACAATTTCCTCATCATTGTCTTCTTCCAAAGTTTCGTCTCCAATGGAAGTCTCCAATGGAAGACATTCAGTTTGAGAAATTCCTCAATTCATTCATGTCGGTACAATCACCGACATTTTCCATTATCATGTTTTTCGTTAATCCCAGCACTCGGCAGTCTCTCCATTTCTTCGATGAATTAATTGTAGCATGTACAATCGTCTGCCTAGTACCTTTTGTTCGATCAAGAGCTTCAAAGAAATTCGTATACGTAGAAACCCAAAACACGGGAAGGAAAAAATAATTCACTATATCGTTGAGGTTACAATAATTCAATCTATGATTTTCGTCTATGGAGAACCCCTATTTATAGTTGTTGCAAACCTATCAAGTAGTAAACAATTAGGATTATGAATAAATCATTTTCCTAATATAACTCTAATCCCATAAGAAATAGAATTATATTCCAATATAATTCTACTCCTCCTCCGAAATCGACCACGTTTGATTCCTCTCTTCGATTTTTCAGGGTCTTACAATCCCTCTTCATGTGACCTTCTTTCTTGCAGCAGTGACAAATCCCTTTGAATTTCTTCTTCTTTGCCCCGCCTTGGACATTAAGACGTTCCTCTAGATTTTTACCACTCACAAACGCCTTCATCGTCTCATTTGATCGCAAAGCATCGACCAAATTTTCAAGCTTTAGTATCTTACTACTATATAGAATCGTATCCCTAAAAAAATTATATGAAGCCGACAACGAACAAAGCAAGATCCTCACTATCGTGCTTTAATTCTATGACCTCAAGACCAGACACGATCTCCACTAAAGTAGATATATGCTCTTGCAGAGTTGTTCCCTCCACCATATGATGCCCGTACAACTTTTTTTTAGATATAATTTTGTGGTCAAAGTCTTCGTCATACATAAATCCTCCAACTTCGACCACATCTCTGCTGCTGTCTTCTCCTTGACCACCTCTTGAAGCAAAATACCGGAGAGATAGACTAGAATTATACATCTTCTGGCATCATCGTGTTTGACATCTTGTCCATGCCCAACGCATCATCAAGGTCCATGTTGATGAGAACTGACTCCACCTTGAACTGTCATGTATAGAAACGCATGTTCCGATCTAACAACGGAATATCAAACTTCGCCGCCATCTCCCAAAATATTCTCGAGCACCACCGGAAAACCCAAGTCGCGACCTCAAGATTTGATACAACTCGTTGTGATTTAAGACACAAATCACACACCGCTCAAAAATATATTGTATATGAGATGGCTAAGAAAAAGATAAACGAAAGATGAACACACAAACTTACGTTGAAAATCAAAACACGGAGAAAACCACGGGAAGGAAGAAACAATTCACTATATGATTGAGGTTACAATAATTCAATCTATGATTTTCGTCTATGGAGAACCCCTATTTACAATTGTAACAAACCTATCAAATAGGAAACTGCTTAGTAAACATTCAGAATAAACAAGCAATGAAATCTAAAAACGTGAAATAAAATATTTATCTCTCTAAAATAATCTCGTATCAGCGTGTTGTGAGATGTGTTCTTCAATCCACGCAAGTCTTGTATTTATAAAGGACAACTTCTTCTCCTTCATTTAATTGGTCTTCTAAGGTAAGAAGACTTCTTCCATAACTATAAGATCTTAATCATTATCTTGTACTTTTTGAATATTTTTCTTTTTCCAACTTGAATTTTTCTACCAATAATAAATATTTTACCAAAGAAAGTCAAAATTAGTATACGTCAAACAATTAATTTGACTCCAACAAACTCCCCTTTTGGCTTTCTAAAGGTGTCGTCAACTCATCGATGTCAATTCTTCTCTTGAGGTACTCGCGAGATGTCTCCCCTACAAATAAGAACTCTCTTGGAAAATTTAATCAACTTAGCTCTCCTATGAAAATAAAATTCACGTAAAGTCGTAAAGTTCCTTATGCAAAGTGATTAGTTCATTTTTGTATCGTTTTTCTTATTTCTTTTTTGTGCGAGTTATGTCGTTTAGTATCATTTTTGTGTCATCCTTTTAGTTTTGGTATGGTTTATTGTTTTGTGAAGTGTGCAGGTGTATGAGCATGTTTGATGCGAACAGAGAAAGAAATGGTAAAGTGATTTGGCCGACAATCTATCGAGATTACACTGCAAACTTGGACACCTCAGTTCTCCCAACTCCAGCCACCTACAAACATGATCCATACCTTATAGAAAATATATTGAAGAGATCTACGAAGCCCATGTAGTGCAATGTCATGTTTCCTCATCATATGGCCATAATTTGCGAGTTTCCATCCCAGTACGCATCTGCCCGAAGTCAATATGCATCGAACTTAGAGAGATTGGTTCTCTGAACTCTGAACACCTACAACGATGATCTATACCTCTACGGAAAGCTCTTGAAGTTCTCTACATGGTTCAGTTGATCCCATTTGCCGAAAACAGTTTATTTCCTAGCCACCATCACCGTGCGCGTGGTGCCTTGTTGTGGGAGCGGCGCAAAGGTGCAAAATGCAGCATACTTCCAGCACAAATACACCGCGTGCGCAAGATGAAACCCGCGCGGCATGGCACCAAATTTGACGACACTTTTAAGCTACATGCTTGGAGTTCATATACGATAGAATTTTTTAGTTTCTTTAATATCTCTTATTCATTCAGATTTGATCAAAGTTGAAAATTATTTAATCTCATTGAATATTCAATAACTAAGTAAGTTTTCTTTTTTTATTTTCAATTGTTGGATTATTATTTCTTCTCTTATACATTTGTTCAATTTTTTCAATAAAATTTTAATTATGATTTCTTCGTTTCGTGATTGTTTTTCGTTGATTAATTCTATGAGTAGCTAATTTATTTATGGTATTTTTAAAGTTTAAAGTTCCTTAATTTTTATTATTAGAAAAAATACATATTCTTTTTATTCTTATATTATAGGGTTTTATGTTTTTCATATTATTTTGTAAAAGAGTCTTTATTATTTTATATTTATATAGTAGGGCAGCATCGAAAATTTAGAATGACTAAACTACTTTTTTATATTGTTGCTTATTAATTGATGTAGGGAACTAGTGTTAATTATATCGCTTAATAATAATTAATTATTTTACAAAAATTATCTAGTGTAACTGTTGCTTCTTATCTCGCGCTTCAATGATATTTTTCTTGTCTACATTATTGTAGTGAAATTGTTATTACCTCTTGCCATCTATAGTTGATGCCAAATTAACTATGCTTGGGTAAAGATTTTGGGTATGAATGTAGCATTTGCGTGTGTTGCGTGTAAATTTGGCATCACTCTAACATAAATTACTTAATCATAGTTTTTGTTGTGTTGTCTTGGCATGAAATTGCTACGGATTGATAAAAATTAATGTAATAAAGTGATTTTTTTAAATTAAATTATTGATTATTATTTGAATTGTTAAAGGTGTTTTGGGAATGCTGCCCTAATTTAATATTAAACTAAACAATGAGGATGAAATCTAATATAAGAATTATAATTTCCCTCATCTATGCATACATCTTTATTTATTAAGGTGAGAGTGAATTTATTTGCAAAATAGATACTTAATAAATAATTGCATGCTAGGTGTTTGGTTAAATTTCTAAAAGAATTAAAATGATTGATCGATTGTTTAATTACACGTAGGAGATGGTTAGGAGAATACGTGTGACTGATTAATCGAACATCACTAAAAACTATGGAAACGGACGTTTTGGTGTTTATATGCAATTTATAAATCTTAATCTCTTGAGTAGGAAATTGAGGATCCCAAACCCTAATTCATTCTCGTATTTGATAAATTTACATTATTTAATTGAGCTTTATTTATTTGGATTCGTCTCTTCTAGTAGATTAATTATTTTAGAATAGGAAAAAACCAGTTCGCATTATCCTATTTTTCTCCTCATCTTTTGCAAACACATAAACATTAAGATTGATTCCGATAGTAGTGTTTCTCGTGAAACCGACTCGAGTGAGTTAATTCGACAATTAGTTCGATTATTTTAATTGATTTTTGACACACACTACAACGTCTAATCATAAAGCTGGTGTGGTAACGGTTCTCTCAACAGAACTTTGCAGAAAATAATCTGGAACTGAGAATGAAGTATTGTAACTAGGAACTTTGTATGAATTGTGAACTCTGTACTCAACTGGAAATATAAACAATGTGTACTCGACAGGAACAATGCTTTCTTCGGGTGAATCAAAGACAGCAACTGGCAGACCAGTCGCATAACACATGAAAAACAGAAACTCGCAAATCAGTCACATAACTCATGAAAAAAAATCCCTTGATGTGAGACCCTTAAAAAACGAACATGAAACACACTTCACAAAATGATTGGTTAGAAGAAAGTGAAAAAAATCGAATAATAAAATAAAAAATATATTTAATAAAAATAAAATGAATACATCTAACGCGACAGTTAAGAAGATCAATAGAATTAAACATTTATAGAAAACTCAGTTATCAATGCACACACAACAAACCGCATCTCATGTTGAGACAAAAATGGTCTAAAACCAAATTATACTTATGTCAAGATTAGTTTGAATGGTGAATAATCCAATAAGCGAGAAAATAAACTCCGAATGATGGTTAATAAATACCTTTAATTCTACACTGAATTTTCAGAGTTTTTTTTTCTTCAAAGTTTTTTTTAGCGAATTCCATTTTCCTTGTTACCGAACGATGCAGAATTATGATATCTTCTTTGTTACCGAATGATGCAGAATTATGATGTCCAAGAAAGTTATAGAAGAATAAAAATATGGTCAGCTTAATAAAGTATATTATTGAATTCATATTCGTAAACATATTTAAATATTTATATTCGTCTTCGTATTCCTATTCGAATAGAATAATATATTATTTATATTCTTATAAAAATTATTTGAATATAAAAATTATTCATATTTGTATTTATATTCATTTTTTTCAAATACAAATTATTAAAAATTGAATCAAATCAGAATGGAATAAAAAAGTTTGATTTATTTAAATCTCTGCTTACAAGTTACAATCTATGTACATATGGGACATATCAAACAACCCATATTCTTTGATTCGATTTAAAATATCAAACTCCAACCCAATACAATAAGATAAACAAGAAATCAAAACAAAAAATCAAGTTGTATTTAACAGTACCCATAAAAAAAATTGAGATACTTAAAATTCACAACTTAATTTTTAATTGTGTACTGTTTTTTCCAGCACACTACCAACAATTTTTTTTTTTTTTTTTAACTTTGGAGTAATAATCAGTATTTAGATTTACTTTTTCCTGGAGAGTTAACATACTCAATTAATTAGTTATATGATCAACATTCAACAGCATCTTTAGTTTCCCAAAGCATTAGCTCTCCGGCTAGGGTCTGTTAAAAAATGCAAGGGGAAAGAAACAGAAGGAAAAGAAAATGCAAATCATTCAAGAATTTAAAAGGCTGGAGTAGAAAATATCTGATAGAATTAAATAACAGATCGGATCTGCCACTCCCGATCAAAGTCAAAATATTCAACATCAGCAAAAGCAAAACAAAACAACCGAGTCTGAAAACGCAAAGAGTTTCAGCTAATATCCATTGTCACAACTTAAGGAGAGTATATCACTAAAATTTGCTGATCTCAAGTAGTTAAGATAGATAAGATATCCTGGCGAAACTAATACCATCCACTGGCAGTGACAGGGCTGCATTCGTATCCATTGTTATACGTGTCAGCAAAATCCGGGAAATTCTCATTGGTAGGATTAAATGAACCTGCATAAGGATCTACGTAAGTTGATTCAGTTGAGTTGACTGCACAAGCACCAAATCGGCCAGAGTAGTCATTGCTGTTGCGCACATTTCCACCAAGCTTACGGGCATTATTATAACCAGAGCCATTGGAAGACTTGGCGTATTCAGTAAGCCATGAGGGAACTTGTTGTGTTGCTTCTTGCATCAGTTGAACAAGTGCCTTTGCCAGAGGGATATTCTTCTCAGAGAAAAATGCTGTTGCCAAACCAGATTTTCCAGCACGACCAGTTCGTCCAATCCTGTGAACATAGTCATCTATAGCTCTTGGCAAGTCAAAATTAATAACATGAGCAACATGTGGTATATCCAGTCCCCTAGCAGCCACATCCGTTGCCACCAAAATTGGAGTGTGCCCAGATCTGAATGAGTTCAATGCTCTCTCTCTCTCCTTCATTCACAAAAATTAGTAAATAATGGATATTATAAAAAGGGGCTTCATTTAAATAGTAGATAACAAGAATCAATTCATGTCAAGACAACCAAGACTGAGTCTACCAGTTGATTGAGGCATAAAGAAGGAAGGAATTTGTAAGACACTATGACTAAATAGCAACAAAGAAAGAATTCATATGCATACGCATCACGCAAAATGTCAACTAAAATATATTGCACACCAGTCTGTTTCAAACGCACCCTTGAGATCAATCAAATGATCACAATAGAAAGAAACAAACACAAACTAACCCATTGTATTTTGTCACCGTGAATTGCTGTAGATGGGAAACCCTTTTTGGATAACCAGAATTCAAGTGCATCTGCTCCTCTCTTTGTTTCAACAAACACAAGAGTCAAAGCATCCTGCCAGAGAAAAATATGAATATTACACAAACAGGTAGATATATTGCTAAAGGAAATTAACTGCAGCTAATAATGTTGATTGAGTGGCATATCGGACCTTAGCAGAAGTCATATTGGTCTTTTGGTCGCGAAGAAGATTTACTAAGTAGTCTTTTTTGTCCATGTCAGAGACAAACTCAACTCTTTGAACTATGAGATCAGTACTTGAGCCGACTTTTCCAGCAGCCAGAAAGATGTAGTTTGAAAGAAAATCTGATGCCAGCCTCTGAAGAAATGATAACAGCAATGTTAATAGACTCACAAGATTTTTCTAATGGTGATGTTGGCCAGAAGGAACATGTGCATAATACCAAGTGATAATACTTGTATACAACTATACATACGTAATATACATGTAGGTGGAAAAAACTGGAATAGAAAATTAAACACTTTAGCCAACAGACCTGTATTTCATCCGGAAATGTTGCACTGAAAAGCATCGTCTGTCTTGGACCAGGTGGAGGCATTTCCATTTGCTGAACAATCTTTCGGACTTGGGGTTCAAAGCCCATGTCCAGCATCCGATCAGCCTCGTCTAGTGCCAAATACTTCACATTCCTGAGACAAACCTTCGATCGTTCTATCATGTCAACCAAGCGACCTGGAGTGGCTACTAATATGTCTACACCAGTTTCCAATTTTCGCAACTGAAGTAGAATCCACAGTATAATAAACATGTCAGCAGGAGAGATTATACAGAATATTTATCAAAAACTTGTAAATTGACAATGCACCAAAAATATGCCATGTAATACAAAAGTTCTATTAACACCATCAGCATAAACCCTAATACCTAAGAAATCAAAACCTACAAGAATTTCAGTAGATTAATTCTGCTTTTTTTTCATTCTTCACCTCTATCAACAAAAGTTAGATAAGAACCCCCCTCCCTCCCCAAAAAAAATAGGTATTACAAATTTGCAGAGCATCAAACCTGTTGGAATGCAGGTGCCCCACCATAAACAGCAACAACTTTGACTCCAGTTTGATTAGAAAATTTCTTGGCCTCGTCATGAATCTATATTACACATAACCAAAACCCACAAAACTCAACCAGTCAATAGAAATAGAAAATAATATCCGAATACCAAAGAACATTATACTCCATACTAGAAATTTATTCACCTGTCGTTTTATAAATAGAGCAAAAAAACATGTATATAATATTACCTGACAAGCAAGCTCTCGGGTCGGTGCGAGGATCAGGGCCATGGGGAAAGCCGTACGGATTCTATTAGGGACAAAACTCTTATTCCGGTCCTTCGCCAAAATAATGCCATTGATGATAGGGAAGCAAAACGCCGCCGTTTTGCCAGAACCGGTCTGCGCACATGCCATCAAATCCCTCCCAGCGATAGCGACGGGGATGGCGTACCTCTGTATTGGGGTTGGCTTCACGTACTTGCACCTTCTAATGTTATCTGTCAAGGCCCTTGCGGAGAAACCGATCTCCGAGAACGACGTCACCGGAGGAGGAATGTCGGTTCCGGTAGCCTCAACTGGGACGTTTTTCGTGTCTTGTTCGTCCTCCGTGTGTGAGGTCACATCCAGCTCGTCGAACTTGTCTGAGATATCACCAGATGGGTGGGCAATATTACGGCGACGGCCGATGTGTGAAGGTGGAATGATGACGGTGATTTCAGGTTGTTTGTGGAGGTGAGGTGGACGGTAAAAGGATCGGTTGTTGCGGGGGGTCGAGCCGCTTCCGGAATCAGGGAGCCATGGCCGCGACGACATGGTGGTGGTGAACAGTGTACTGCTGCTGAAAATGGAGTGAGAGAGACTAAAATGAAAATGTGCCTTTCTCTCTCTTTTGGGTTTTGGGTTTGGGTTCAGAGGGGTTTCGTGAGTGGTGGGAAAGCTGCACAAGAGGACAAAAAGCAAATGATGGTTTTGTAGTAGTATTTCTTTTTCTTGAAATTTTTTTTTTTTTTTTTTTGATAAGGAGGAGAGACGAGAAACTCCACCCTTACCCGATCGGAGGTCCCTCGATCGGGTAGGATGTAAATCGAGGGATGTGCCCGAGTAGCAGACACCTGTGCGAGAGAGCCAACAGGTCGAACCCCAGGACAAACCTTCATAATATTTCAATGAAAATTTGCCCCACCCGAGGTTCGAACCCTGCGTCGCCGGGGAATTGTAACACATTAAAAAACAGTAGTACTGATACGAATCGCCAGGATATAAACAAAAAACGCAGATGTAGTGTGTGCGACTCTCTATCACTCTGTATGTATGTGATAATGATGATCAGGGATTAGATAATTACATCAATGAATAGTGATTTATGGCATGGGAATTGGGAGGATTGGAGGAAGTGTGATTAATTAATGAATAAATGTGAAAGGTATAATTTGAATTTTTGTTTCGGTCGACTCAAAATGTGGTAGTAGGGAAGTCCAAAGATCTCAAAAAAGGATTGAGGGAGGGTCGTGCCATTATTCACTGATAATACCCAACACTAATTAATTTAAGGGAGTTGCTATTTCCACCCAAAAATGATAAGTACATCGACTCAATTATAATCATAATTATATTATTTAGTTAAAAGTCAATTATATCCCTATTAACCTAATTATATAATTAATTCTCATACACCCCCTCTTCTTCTTTTCTACTGCAACTTTTTTTATTTTTTTTCGCTTTTTCAGTAAATTTCATACCAAGTATTTTTTTGTTTTTTCATTTCTTACGCAAGTTTTTTTTTGTTTTTTTCGCTTCTATGCATATATGGACAAGGAAGAATTAGATTTGCAATTAGATTTGGAAGTGATTTATATTATTAAATTCTTGTTTTTTTTTTTGTTTTTTTTATTTTTATTTTATCCTTTGTAGTTAATTTATATTTTGTGTTTATATATATATGTATAGTTTTATATTTGAGTTTGAATAATAACGTATTGAAAATTTATATGATTTTTTTTAAATATTAATTAACAGTGATAATAATTTTTTTTTTAAATTAACGCAGATTTTGATTTATGATTTTTTTTAAATATTAATAAACAGTGATAATAATTTTTTTTAAATTAACGTAGATTTTGATTTATTGTGTTAATTAATATATAATTCTTATAAATTATTAAATATTTTTAAAAAAAATATTAATAATATTGTGAAATTAAATGATGATAATAATTCTTATAAATTATTAAATATTTTAAAAAAATATATTAATAATATTGTGAAATTAACTAGATTGTATATTTAAAATTATTAATTTAAATTATTTTTATTTATTTTATTTTAATTTATTTCAAAACAAACTTTTTTATATTTGAGTTTGAATAATATTGAAAATTTATATATTTTTTTTAATATTAATGAATAGTGATAATAATTTTTTTTAAATTAACGTAGATTTTGATTTATTGTGTTAATTAATATATAATTTAATAATGTTATAGTTTATAAAAGATTAAAAGGTACGGTGTACTGTAATATATAATCAGTGGTGTTGAAGGAGAGGACCTTCCTACCTATGAATCGATTTTGGATGGTAATAAATGACCAAGTAACCTTTTAAGGTTAAAAGCTATAGATCCGGACAAGTATTGGATTTGATTCACTCTGATGTATGCGGACCTATGTCTACTCAGACATGAGGAGGGTACGAGTATTTCATCTTTGATGATTACTCGAGACATGGATTTAGGTACCTGATGCGCCGCAAAAGCAAGTACTTTGACTAGTTTAAGGAGTACAATGCTCTTGTGGAGAACCTTCACGGTAAATTCATTAAATGCCTACGATCTGATCGTGGAGGCAAATACTTGTCTAGAGAAGTCAAGGCATACTGATCAGAGAATGGGATTAACTCCCAACTAACTGTACCATTTACTCCTCTAAGGAATGGTGTGTCAGAAAGAAGGAAAAAGACTCTTATAGGAATGGTGAAAACGATAATGAGTTATTCGAACTTACCTTTATGTTCTAGGGATAGGCCTTGGAAACATCGGCGCACATCCTAAACTTGGTTCCTTAGAACCTCGTACGGAAGTGCGGTTGTTTGTAGGATATCCTAGAAGAACAAAAGTTGTGTGTTCGATAGTCCTAAGGACCAGAAGGTCGTTATAAGTTCTAACGCCCGGTTCTTAGAGGAAGGCAATGTGATGAACCACAAGCCCAAAAGTGATGTGATACTTGATGGAATGAGAGAGAATGATAGAGACTTAGAACCAGTCGAACCGAGTAGTACACCACTAGAACCTGCACCTGTTATCACTGTTAATACACCGGAACGCCGTCGTAGTGGGAGGGTTGTGAGACAACCGGAAAGATTCGTGGGACTGGGTGAATCTTCGGACTCGGCAATACAAGATCTAAACGCGCCTTCTTAGGTAAGGCGATGAAATCCGAAATAGAATCTTGGGATTATAATAAAGTCTGGGATCTTGTAGAACCACCGAAAGGCGTGAAGCCAATCGGGTGTAAATGGGTCTACAAGACAAAGAGAAGATATGACGGGAAGATCGAAAACTTCAAAGCAAAGCTTGTTGTGAAAGGATATACTCAGAAAGAAATGGATCGAGTATGAGGAGACCTTTCGCCGGTAGCAATGCTAAAGTCAATCCGGATTCTCTTAGCATCTCATATGGGTTATGAGGTGTGGTAAAATGGTTGTCGATACAGCTTTCCTTAATGGAAGTATTGACGGAACCATTTATATGAAATAACCAGAAGGATTCATTGCTAAGGGGCGAGAGCATTTAGTGTGCAAGCTCTGTCGATCCATTTACGGATTGAAGTAAGCTACAAGATCGTGGAACATGCGATTTGATAAGTCCATTCATATGGATTCATTCAAAGCATGGATAATTCGTGTGTGTATTGGAAACGTGATGGAAACAAAGTGGTTTCTCGTAATTTATGTAGACGACATCTTTCTAAATCGCAACAATGTGAAAATGTTATCGGACATAAAAGAATGGTTGTTCTAGACAATTCGATATGAAGGACTTAGGAAAGGTTGGACATGTTCTTGTGATCAAAGTTATGATGGATCACAAGAGAAGAACATTGTACCTATCCCAAGTTTCATACATAGACACGATTCTGACTCGTGTAACATACAAGATTCCTCTAAAGGTTTTACCTTTCAGATATGGAATCTATCTATCTAAAGATATGTGTCTTGAAACACAAAAGGAGATAGAAGAAATGAAAGCAGTTTCCTACGCCTTGGCTGCGGAAGACACATATAATAAGTAAACTCTTTAAAATAAAGAATACAATTTGTTAATTTTTTATTCTTTTATTTTCTAGCTCTCTTTCTAGAATAACATAGATTTATAAAAAAGAAACATGTTTGTAAAAAAAAATTCTAGAATAACATAGATTTATATAAAAGAGTAAAAAAAAATTATACTTCTCTTTTGCATTTTACAAGAGAAGTATATATGTTATTTTGGGATAAAATTATATGCAATTAGTTGAAATCACGAGATTAAAATGTTGGAGTTGTGTACTTAATGTCTAGATTTAAGTATCGGTAAACTCCCGGTCATAGCATTTAACCTATTTAATTAATAAACAATTATTTGCATTTAATTATTATTAATTAAATATGCAAAATGTAGTCCTGGATTTTATACGTTGTAGTTAGTATGGTGTGTCGGGCCCACACAGAAGATCATACTATCGGTCACTCGTATTTAATCAAACAGTTGCTCACGACCTAGATGGACACGGACCAATCCATCGGTATAGTCGTTGTGTGAGAGAGAAAATAATTTATCTTAATTATTTTATCACACTTGTACACTTGGTGTATTGGGCGGATCGCTTGAGATTTATCAATTAGGATTGCCGTTGATAATTGATTTAAATCTCAGAGTATTTTATTCTTAATCCCGATACTATTGCGGGTGTGTATATTTAATATAAGAGACATTGATTTTCCAAAGGAATTAACCGATTTAATTATTGGGTTAATTACCGGTAAAATTGGGTCGCTATATTTTATATATGACATGCCGTGAATACTTGACGAAAAAGTGTATCCCGGAAGGGTTGATAATATCCCTGAGATGAGTTCATAATGAATTATTGTGTAAACCTCATGAGTGGATTCGTTCCGCACAATAATTAAGGTTGAATGATACTAGTCTCGGATATAAGAGATGAATAAATTAATTAGCAATAAATTAATTTTATTCATGGATATTTAAATCTTAAATACACGGAATAAATAATACTACCGGAGAAATATTATTTGATATAATATGGTTTAATATTGGGAGTGCAATTAATTTATATAGTGGAAAATAAATTAATTAATATTGATAAGGATTAATAGATTTGGGCTGAGCTCAATTTAATCATCAATATTGGAAGCCCAATATTCCACCTCCTTTTGATCCCCTACGTAGCCTATAAAAGCACTACATGGCCTTCATAATTCATACGCAATATAAGTCTTAAGAGTTGAAGGAGATCCATAGGAGTTCGATAGATCGTCGCCCACACGACGTTCGGACGAGGTGCAAGGAATACGTAGGAAGATTCGAAGGTCTTCAACACGTTTAATTCGTTTCTCCGCACAACGAATCGAGGTATAAAATCATAAACCTTTCGTCTATGATTTTATGTGAATTATATAATTGTGATATATACATGAACGCACGATCCGGGAAAACGACGAACTTCGGGGACGGGGATTCGAGATCCCCGGCGAAGGTCGAGAAACCCTCGACGGGATCGAGGGTGGCGGTCGAGCCCTAGGGCTTCGACCGCCGGCGCGCGGGCGAAGGGGAAGCCCCGGCTGGACGCCGGGGCAAGCGATCGACGTGAAGTCGATCGCTGGGGGTTCAGCCGTGGGCTGGTGCCATGGCGGACGAACCCCCTCGGCCACCCTCGCCCGGTGGCGTGCGCAAGGGGAGACGCCGCGGCTGGACGCCGCGGCTGGGGCGATCGAGCCCTAGCTCGATCGCCGGGGGGAACTGCCGCGGGCTGGCGCCGCGGCTGGTGGCTCCCCCCACCTCCGGCGATGGCGGTGAGTCGCCGGACTCACCGCCCGGGGCTGCCGGAGCAGCCCCAGCGATCGCATGCGCGCGATCGCGAGCCCGCGGTGGGGCTCGGCTAGGGTTTCGGCCGCGGATTCATCCCGCGGCGATGCTCGGGTCGAGCTCCGGACATCGTGGTGCTCGTGTTCGTGGTTTCCGGCGACGGGATTTCGATCGGATTATCGGTTTCCGCATATTTTGGTAATCCGCGATATCGATTCCCAGCATAAAATAGATTTTAAAGATTTATTATCATAGAGTTGAATAACTTCCATAATTAAAATCAAATTCATAATCAAAATCACTATTACAATCGAGATTTTTAATTAAATAAACTTATGTTAATTTAAATCTCAGTGTATTTTATTCTTAATCCCTGATATTATTGCGGGTGTGTGCATATAATATTAGTGACTTTGACTTTTTACAGGAATTTACTAATTAGATATATCCGGTCAATTACCGGAAATATTGGGTCACGGTATTTTATGTATGACATGCTGTGAATTCTTGACGGGAAAGTTTGTCCCGATGAGGGTTGATAATGTCCCCGAGATGAGTTCATAAGGAATTATTATGTAAACCTCATGAGTGAGTAGATTTGTTTCGCATAATAATTAAAGTTGAATGGTACTAGTCTCGGATACAAGAGATGAATAAATTAATTAGCAATAAATATAATTTATTCATGGATATTTCTATCTTAAACACACGGAATAAATAATAATCCGAAAAATATTATTTGATATAATATGGTTTAATATTGGGAGTGCAATTATATTTGTATTGTGAAATTAAATATAATTAATAGAGTAATTAATAGATTTGAGCTTGAGCTAAATTTAATTCTTTCTATTGGAAGCCCAATATTGTACTTCCTTAAGGTTCCCTACGTAGCCTATAAAAGCACTACACGGCCTTCTCATATCATAAGACAAGATAATCATACTTGATTGTTCTAAAGAGTTTGACAAGGAGATCCATAGAGTTCGGAGGATCGTCCACCACCCCGA
The DNA here is from genome assembly GCA_954870475.1 of Euphrasia confusa. Taxonomy (NCBI): domain Eukaryota; kingdom Viridiplantae; phylum Streptophyta; class Magnoliopsida; order Lamiales; family Orobanchaceae; genus Euphrasia; species Euphrasia confusa. The sequence continues at coordinate 1,660,786 of CATPAB010000182.1, read as the reverse complement.
CGTTCGAGCTAGTGCAAGGGATACGTGAGAATGTCTCAAGGTCTTTGATAGATCTCGATTTTCCGGAAAACGAGAATAAGGTAAAATCATGAATCATGAAAATCCCCTTATGATTTTAATCTATAATTCGTATATATACATGAACAAAGATTCGAGGGACAAACCCCGCGGACGAGGATCGACCTCGCGGTGGTGGTCGAAGACCACCGGACCGCGGAGGCCAAGAGATCCCCGACGGGGATCGCCCGCAAGGGAACCCCTCGGCTGGACGTCGAGGGTTGGCGATCGAAGCCCTAGGGCTCGATCGCCAGCGCGCATAAAGAGGAGCCCCAGCTGGACGTCGGGCCATGCGATCGACCATGGGTCGATCACTGGGGCGAACCGCGGGCTGGTGATCGCGGGGGCTTGGCTAGGGCAGCCTCGGGTTTATCCCGCGACAGTGTTTTGGTCGGGCCCAGTTCGCGTGGTGGTTCGCGTGTTCTCCGGCGAACGAGATTTTGATTGGGGTCGTTTATTATACAATTCCCGACGACCCCGAGATGTTGATTTCAAACACCCACTACATGCTTTGGCCAAAGAGTTAATGGACTATAAACCATCAGAACACACAGGACATCCATGACCAATCAAGCGATCGAATCCCCTACTACAATGCACATACTTCACACTAGATTTCGAACTGCACGAACGTTGACCCTTTTTGGTGACCTCTTCAGAGAATTAGAGACAAGTCACGATACAGCAGGTCCTCTAGTGAAGTCACGGTGATGTATGGGTCTTAAGGATTTTATTGTGTACAACTATACCAAAGAGCTATCTACTCGATTAATGGGAACCACTTAGAGTGTTCTTAGGGGAGGGAGCTGTGAACTCATCAACTATGAGCACCCACTTAAGTATGTCGATGTCACAACACCTAGACTGGAGATACAGTCCACATACACTAAGTGTTAGTCTCAAGGGGGAAAGGCCGGTGTCCTCTTTATTGGCGTAACCCATTGACTAGGAACATATTTCAACTGTTACATTACTTAATAAATTATCTCCCGGTTTCCACAAAACCGAATTCATAGTAATAGATTAACACGCAAGGACTATATCTATGCATGTGCATGGGACTAGATATAGTATATGTCATTAATATAGGTTTCATTAATTAACGAAGTAAACCGTTAATTAACGGAATATGGTTAACCGCACGACCAACCGTTGGCTCGCCGGTCACCTACGCCAATAGTTGATTCGTCTCGAACCACCTTGATGAATTAGCCATGAAATGTTCTCTTTTGAGATGACCTCGTCACGCCTTTGGATAGTCCGGATGTTGAAGCCGCACAAATGGTCCGGCCTCTACGTGTTGCACACGAACTCGGATGATAAACACTTTGCTTGCTTTAAGTGGTTCTCCAAGAACTCTCTCTTCTCTCTCTTTCTTGTGAATTTCGTGGGTAATACTTGTTTGTTGAAAATCAGCATTTTCCAACACTATATTCATGGTTTTCAATTAGGCCTGTCAATTTGGACACAACCCGATAACACGACTCGAAACCCGCACGAAATAAAGCGGGTTGAACCCGCACGATTAAAAAGCAGGTCAACGGCGGGTCAACCCGCCATGACCCATTTATTAAATGGGTCAACCGCGAGTTGACCTGCGAACTCGAAATTAACCCGTTTAACCCATTTATTAAATTAATTTAAATTATTATATTATAATAATACATTATTTATTAAATAAATAATATTAATATATTATTTATTTAGAAAGATTGATTAATTCTCTTTTTCTTACAATTAGGTTTACATTATATATGTCATTATTTTAGAAATTAAATTTTTTTTAATATTTTTATTTATTAAAAATTATAAAATTTTAATTTTAAAATTAAATGGGTTAAACGGGTTGGAAACGGGTTATAAATGGGTAACCCGTTTATAAATAGGTTGGGTTTGGGTTTAATTTTTCGACACGATTATTAAATGGGTTGAGTTTGGGTTTATGTTTTGTCACCCGCGAATACCTTTGACACGACACGAACCCGACCCAACACGACCCATTGACACCCCTATTTTCAATGCACCAATTAACCCCTTGTAACACCAATAAAAAATTAAAAAAAATAAAAAATACAATAATTTTATAGGTTATTTTCATTAATTTGAAAAAAAGAAATGACCTTAGTATAAATAAAAATTACTTTATGTTTAAGTTTGAAGTAAACCTAAATATAGGTTTATTTTTGTGTGAGTCCGACTCTAAAACCAATAATAAGTTTAAGTTTTGATATCGGTTAGAACATCTCTCTTCAAAATAAATTTTTGATATCGGTTGAAGATGCTTTTAAAATTTGATTTAATATTTAGTTGTAGAGTTAATTTTAGAGTTTAGGGTTTTAGTTTAATTAGAAAAGAATTTAAATCACTAGTATCACAAGTGTACCAGAACAATTTATTCGAAGTATCCGCAGTAATTGTCTCATAAAAATAGTGCAAATTCAGTACAATAAACTACTCAACACACCATTTTATTATTCGATTAGAAGGAACATGAGACATCCTAAAGTGTGGCATTTTCTACAAATTAGATAGTGAAGCAGTGGCAGCATTAGGTACTTGTTGATCGACCCAGGATGTGATTAGATAATGAGCAATAGCAAAAGGTCCAGGTATTAACATAGAAGCAAGTTCTCCACTTTCCACATTGAATTCTGAAGACAAATTCTGTCCTTTCTCGCCCCCTTTGCACATTTGTTCTACTTTAGCTGCTGCCGTCGTCTGTGCCTTTTTGTATTCCGCAAATGCAAGAGCATTTTTCACATCATCTCTACTATGCCATTTGGCATCTACACAGTTCAACAACAAAAGCTACATCAACCCAATGCAAACCTAATTAGGAAGTAAATATATTATGAGCACTGGTGCAAATGTAAAACACCACTTTCTGGCGCAAAATAAAGTTTAAAAGAAAAAGGTAGAAAATACAAACAGAAGACCAATGGAAGAGTTATTTTCTGAAAAGCACCTTCTAGTTCTTCCTTATCCACATTTATCTCCAGTGTTTTAGCATATGCAAAGAACCCAATCATTAGCTGGCACGGCATGCTGCTAGGTCCAACTGAGGAACACAACACGGGGATCATTATTTTATAGCTTTGCGGCAAATATATTTGAAATATAACAAGAGACTTTTGTCACAAAAGTTTGAGGAATAATGCCGCTAACAAATGAAAATGTCCGCACAAAAACGATCAATGTTGAATATGTTAAATGGTATAATATTCGGTTAATTCTTAAAAGAGCACAATTGCTTATCTGTCTTACTACAAATTCAACAAGTTTAAACAAACAATATCATTTTATAGTAAGCCACAATCAATGAGCAATTCAATGTTCTTCCTGCCCATCAGTTGTCAAAAACCACTTGAAATAGATAATGTTATAATAGTGCATGCATGAACAATAGTTAATTATCAAATACAACAAGAACTTAAAAATATTTCAAGGCGATTATGTCTAAGACCTATAAATAAATAATAGAGGTGTCACAGTAGATAATCAACATAGTTCTCAAACAACAACAACAAAGCACAATATTTTAATTCAATGCATTATCCTAATCATGAAATGTTCCCCTAAGATAATGTACACTTTCTCACGACCTAAGAAAAAACATGATGACATTTTTATTCAGCTACTTGCCTTTTTCTCTGGCATTATATATCATGATATTGAGTAACTAGCAAAGAAGTTAAATAAATTATGAAAATGAAGGATGTGTCAACATAATGTTTTCAAAAGACATACTCCTAAGAATTAATATAAATAATTAAGAGTGTTTATGATAGAAACTGAACTCTGAAATAAAATGAAGACACCTGTCACGTCCAGGGCCTTATTGATTACGGCTCTAGAGTCAGGATGGTAGTATCTCTCTCGTAGTTCAGAAATGCCGACCCGGTTTAGTTCGGGTTAGTCAATTGTGGACTCGCGTTGATATATCGCACGGCGCGAGTGTTTTCACCATTCGTTAGGCCACGGTGAAGGAGAAATTGAACACACAGGGACCGCAATTGGCTGAGATCGCCCGCCTCCAACTCCTTTCTCATCTTAAAGCTCCCTAACCGCCAATCGAAATCTACTGCCAGCGTTATCCACCTCACCGACCCCATCCTCCACCGTGTCCTCTCTCCCCAATCTTCACCCTTTCAACTTCATCGTCTCCGCCATAAACTCCATTCCAAGCCTGAGCTTGCTCTACCACTCTCAAATCCGAATTCGCTCATGCATCCTCCTTCATGTGGATCAACCCCAACAAAACAAATTCTAATCCTATTCTTCAAAATCGATTTGAATCGATGAATACCAACCCTTTGAGATTACCTCTGTTTTTTATTCCAATTTACACAGATCCGCTTATTGCCAATGATTTTTTTAATTCTTCTAATTTAACATCTCAATCTCTCTAAGTATTTTCAGAATAATCTCTGTATTTTTTTTAATTGATGAACTCTATGTGTATTTATTAATTCTTGGAAGTTAAATTATGTTTTTCAAATTCTTTTCCTCGTGAAAAATAAGTTGCATATGTAAATGCAGTGCACTACCATTGACTCAAACATAACAAATTTGTCTCCATTGTTAAGATGAACGTATTCTATTTATTACTTATATTTTACAAATTAATTAATAACAAAAGGGTATTATAGTAAAAATGATAAAAATTAGGAGGGGTGGATTTAGTAATGTTAGAGGTGTAAAACCGCATCAGTATGTATCAGTTTTGAGGCATTATTGAGTTAAGAATTCGTATAAATGGTTATATTTAGAAGACACTGACATGCATAGATTTATCATACATGGGAAGAAAACCAGAAGTTGAACTCTACTATTTGGAAGAGAAGAAACAAAATAATAAATGTGATCATAGGTGGCAATGTTGATAAATTTTACAAACTTTTGAAATGTTTTATAAAAATATCTAAAACCTCAATTGATGCAAGTGAACTCCTTCTAGAACTACATAATGAGCTTGTACTGCCTTTACTTAAAGTCAATATTTGCCTTTAATTTAATTTATTTAAATATTAGTTTATCTTTTAAAATTGTTCAGAGGCACTTGAGCACAAAGCAATCCGTGTATGGCCATGTATGTATTTGACTTTCTAGAAGTAATTCTTCGAAAGGGTCAGACACATCAAATTATTTTCGCTAGTGATTCTTCTCCCAATTGATCATGGCAGTTTGACGGTTTGTCGACTTCTCTCTAGATGTTTTTTTTAACTTAACCCAACAAAGAGATGATGAGTTTTACTTATTAGACATTAAATCCTATATGTACTTGAACATGACTGCTATTGACAGTCCTTGCAAAGCACACTACCCAGGACAGTGCTAATAGCAAGACAAAGTAATGGTAACTAACACCAACTCACTACAAATCTGATTCCGTTCATTTAATCTTTGAGAAACCATAACAGAAGCCAGAGAGCAAGCAGGTATTGAAAGACTAGAAAGATACTATTACCAGGCCATGGCTGAGAACTGTGATAGACAACCTTGTCCACTTCAATCCCAGTCTCCTCCCATGTTTCTCTCCTGACTGCCTCTTCTAGGCTTTCGCCTGGCTATTTTTGACAAGCATAGTCGTGTATGCACAAGTGGGAGAATAAATAAATATATAAAAAGGAAAATGATGTGGTTCAAAACCAAGAGCAGGAATTAAGAGCATTACAAACCTCTATAAATCCAGCAAGGCAACTCCACATGCGTGGCACAAATCTTGACTGCCTACTCAATAACGCACGGTCATTCTCTTTATCTATAACTAACATAATAACAACCTGTTGGCAAAAAATAGTTTGAGCAACAGAGGACAGTAAGTTTGTCAAAACAAGCTATTTTTTTCAACCTAGGAAAAACAAGATTACATGATAACATAGCATACAGGGTCTAAACGAGGATAGATCCTCCGTTTACACAGCTCATTGGAACACTGTCTCCGTCTCCCAGCTTCCACAGAGACTGACTTGCTTCCACAATGTCCACAAAAGCGTGTTGCATTATGCCACTCTAGCAAAGCTTTGGCCTGACAATACATTTCAAGCATTAGGAAATAATACAATAGTAAGTACTAATATTTTGCTGTAAATTGGTGTTGATTAAATCTTTTCAAAAGCAAACACCACCCATAACTTTATTTTCCTATTAACATTTATGTTATCAAATTTTGGTGAGTTCTGATACCAAACAAATTACAAAATAAACTTAAACCTAGTAAAATTTGAACACTAAAAGTATGTTAGTTTGGGATTTTCAAATTATGATTATTGATTATTTATTCGAAATTCTCTCATCTCAGAAAATACAACTTAAAAACAATGTATCCAAACAACTACTGACATGCTATAATACTCTATATACCTATATCCATTAAACTAATAACAGTTTTGAAATTCGATAATCAAAAGTATAAAAATAATCACAGTATCAAACAACCATCAACTAATCAGACAACAATCAGGCACTAAAGCCAAACTTGTTTTAATCGGTTCATTTTGTTTTAAAAAACAAGCATGTATATAAACAGCAAAAGGACTCGTTCAAATGTAGCCTAAGAGAATAAAATTATACTTTATAGTTCCACAAGAAACTAATCAACAAACATTGTTACACATTTTCCTTCCTCAAGTTATTTTGACTTCTGGATATCCTTCTCTACTGCATAATATGTCATATGAGAGGGGATAAAGGTGATCAAATTCATGGAGTTGTTCTGAATGCAAACTTATACTATTAAAAATTTAATTTGGAACTGAATAAATCTTGTCTAGTTTTCTCCTAGAATTCATGTCTCTATAATTTTTGTTCCTAGACTTTTTTGGTCTGTTAGAATTCTTCTCTCATAAAACTCTTATCTCCGAATTTGTTTTTCACTAGTATAAATATAAATACTTATTATGTAGTTGAGTTATTGAAGAATAAGAAATCCTTCAATAAAAATGCAAAAGATCTATTTAGATTTGTTAATATATTCAAATTATCCACATTTCTAGTAATATGGAAAACTGGTCTCCAAGAATAATGGAATCAGAGCATTTTTTTATTTTATTTTTGGAAAAATGGTTACTCCCCGCATTCTATTTTCTCATATACACCATAGGATTTCGGTTTTCACTTTTCAATGTTGAACAATGTCATTGAAGGTGACGACTGACGACTGACCACCACAGATTAAAGATGATAACTAGAGTCTAGACATAATGTAGAGACAAAAGTAAAACAGGGAAATGATAATCAGTTTGAACTTTCAAGTATATTTCACAGACACTTTTGTGCCCGTTGCTCATACAGAAACAATAAGAATCGCAATGTTATCATGGTTGAGTTGGAATTACATGTTTTTGAACAGGATTTTAAAACGACCTTCCTCCATGGTGAATCGGAAGATAAGGTTTATGTCACTCACCTTCAAGGTTTTGAAGCTAAAGAAAAGGGAGAAAAGTTGCAAGTGTCTCAATGATATTATGAAATAAAAGAGGCCATAAGATGTTGTTCCAACAAAATTGATGCTTATTTCTTGCAAATTAATTCGTAAAGAGTCAATTTGAACCGTCTCTTTATGTGAAGAAAAATGGAAATGGCTATTATATGGTTTACATTTTACGTTTAGGATTTTACGGTTTTACCAATGTAAGAACTAATTTTGTAATGATGTGATGTTCTAAAGAAGTGTGATGAAAGAGTATGAAATGATGTTCTCAGACTGATTAAATACCATTTTTTATTACGAGTAAAGAAAAAAAATGACAAATCTTGAATTCTCAAGAGGATTTATAAGTCGATAGATGACTCCAAGCCCATAATATCTGCTATGGATTTAAATGAAAATTGAAGCAGGCATAAAAGTCAATTCAATTGTTTATAATAGAAGTCTTTTTTGGTTTCTTAATTTATCTAATTAATATGAAGCTTGATGTTTTGATATTGTGTTTTATGTCTCTGCATAGTATTATTGATTTATTGTTTCTGAACATTTTCTGAAATTTGGCTAACCCGTACTCAGTACTCTGCCTTGAGAATTATAAGCATTGTCATACGGAGAGTGTTCAAAAAGGATAAAATCGTAGCACTACAAAATCTCAGGACAATATGTTTGGTAGGGAGAATGTTAAACTTTATAGATGTGGAGAAGAGGCCAGTTCTTAAAGAAAATACATCATACAAGAAATGAAGTTCAAAGATTGGATTTCAAGCATAAAGCTAATAAGTAATCATTCAATACAAAGACATCATCACAAAAAGTTTAAGCACTTTAGTATTCATGTTGTGATTAAGATAACAATGGAGAAAAACAGCACTCACTAGGGTAACACTATAGAAATCGTAAACAAGTCGGTATGAAGCAATGAAGCAACTTTGGCTGATATATACATTGCCTAGATGCGTAACTTTGGCTCGAAAGCCAGCCTAGATACTTCCTTCCACCATCATCTACTAAATTAAACATAAGAATTGAACATGATCTTCAAACTATCATATTTATCCACAGAGGAGCTATTCTTATAAATTCCAGGCAAACTTTATGAACACCTAGGAACAAAAGCAATAAAGGAAGGAATGAGCACTCAGCATGCAGTTTTCTCGTGCGATTGTGAAGGGTTTAAAATAAGAAGTTACTACATGGGTCCATGAAAGTAATACTAGAGCTCAAAGCCATCAGGATATCCCTAGTTCACAACAAGGAGATTTTTCTCTGCAATATTATTTTCCCATAGTAGCAACTAGCAATCTGGCAAAACGCTTGAAAGTTTCTTTTAACATTCTTATGCTAACCAGAAGTTCACCGAAAAAATCTATTAGATATAGTTGGAAGAAATTCTCCCCTAGTATATCTCCATCCCGACTTCAAAAAAAGTTGAGAAAGTTAGTACGCAGACAAACACTTTCAATATTTTAGAAGTAGGTTATGAAATTAATATGCTCACATGACCAGCTATGGCAAGGTCAGCCATGGACTTAGAATCAGTCCAATCAGTAGCCACCATCAGAGTCCTCAACTCCACAAAGCAAAAATTTGTAGCTCCCAATTCAGTCATCGCATCATCGGGCACGTGGACACCCCAGTACACAACATCTTCTTCACAGTCACAACCCAAATACACCAGGGATTCATCGCTCAGAGCCACTTCAGAATTTTCCAGATAAGCCTTGCACTCCCGAAAACTCAACCACCCGAGATGCCACGTGGGCCCGTCCGATGCATAACTGGCCAATGGTCTGCCCTTTCTGAAGGGCAAAACCTTGGAATCGGGAGAAATGGGTTCGTTGGTTTGACTGAGAAGCAAGGGCCTAAGTGTTTGGAAAGCTGTCTGTGGAGAAAGGGGCTCATTAGGTTTCGGGATTCTTGGTCTAATTAGGTTTCCAGCAAAGGCATGAGAATGGAGACTCATGGTGGTGGTGCCGAGGGCAGCGGGTAAATTCCGATTGGTAGTTTTGGAGAAAAAACTTGAATAGTGAGGTAGATGAGAGTTTTCTTTTCACGAGAGTTATTTGCAAGTCGCAAGCTTGGGTGGTGATCGAGTCACCCCACACCCATGCCATTGGATGCTTGACAATTGTCTATTTGTCTTACAACACCTTATTTATTTATTTATTTATTTTATGTTCATATATTTATTTTTATGTGTATTTATTTTATTATAGGTATATATTTTTATTTAAATAATTTTATATAGAAATATTATAAATTTATTTTAAATAAATAAATAATTATTTATTTATTGACATGTGTCCCCACTCTTTCTTAATTTTTTTTTTAAATTTACTTTTTGTTCATTTATTTACTACTCCTACTATTTTGATTCTATTTGTGCGATTTAAAGCACAAATCGCGCACGATCGTTCGCAAATATGAACACGAGATGACATAAGAAAAGAGATATTCGAAAATAACAAACACAAAATTTACGTGGAAACCCAAAACATGGGAAAAAACCACGGGAAGAAAGAAACAATTCATTATATAGTTGAGGCTTACGATTGATGGAGTTATATTTTAAATGTCTAGTTTAGTGACAATATGGAACTCCTTATCTGTGTTTTATTATCTATTAATCAAACAGTCTGCATTTTGTTTATATACACTCTATGCCATAGTCCTAGATATATACGTTGTAGACAGTATGGCGTGAGGAGACACGCGGAAGATCATACTGTCGGTTACTCGTATACTATCGAATAGTAGCTCACGACTTAGATGGACAGGGACAATCCATCGGTACGTCGTTGTGTGACTGGTAGATAGTCGGTCTTGACTATCATGTTACACTCGTACACTTGGTGTATTGAGCAGGACCACGGGAGGGCGTTTGATTTATACTAATCGAAGTAATCGAACTACCCCTCAGATATTACGGATATACGAATTCCTAATCCCTATATAATTATAGGTGCGTGTGTCCAATTCTCGGTTCTTTAACTTGCCAATGAGTGAGACTAATTGATTAATCGAGATTCTCGGTAAATTGGGAATCGTAATTGTACGCACGGCATGCTATAGATTATAGACAGGAAACCGTGTCCCGTTTATCGGGTTGATTACGTCCCCGAGATGAGCTCATAAAGTTTATCATGTAAACCCTGCAGGTGGATTTGTTCCACATGATAACAAGGATGAGTGGTACTAGTCTCGGATAATAAGAAACGAATTAATTTAATTATTCGTAATTAAATAAATTCGTGGACGTTCGATATCTTATACACGGGGAAAGTCGTGTATGTAATTTCGGCGGAAATATTATTGTTGAAATAATATTAAATTTATTTCGGGAATTCAATTATAATTTTATAGTGGAATTAATTATAATTAAAATTGAATTTAATTAAAGGTTTTCCTTTAAGGACACCGGTTTAATTAAATTGCAATTTAGCCCGGGATTTATTTACCTAAGGGGTCCCTAGTGTAACTCTATAAATATCCCTACCTTGCCTATCCTAAACCTACATCTTTTTATTTTTCTGAGAAAAATTATTGCGTTAGCGCAATTAAGTTTTTCTCTGCTAAAATAATATAGTATAGCGCAAATATTTTTCTCTCATCAGAGAAAGAAATATAACGCTGGAAGAAAAGGAGAAAGCAGAAAAGGAGACCCAACGGATCGTTGCCCACACAACGGTTGGAGTCAAGGGAAGAGGCATACACTAGCAATCGCTAAGGTCTCAACAATCGACCGATAAGGTATGAGATCAGAACTTTATTTCCGCATTTATTCGATCTCAATTTATCTCGTTAATCATACATGAACGAAGATCGGGTTCCGGGGCTGTGGGTTGTATTCCTCGATTACTGGGGGTTCAAGGACCTCCGGATCGGTAGTCGGAAGAGGAAAAACGACCCGGAAACGAGCCCGGAACAGCAACGTCGCGTTGCTGTTCGCGGACAAACGGCGGTCGCCAGAGGGCAAACGGCGGTCGCCGTTTGCAGCTCCTCCAGCGACCGCTGGTCTGAATTCGGCGGTCGCTGATACGAACCTCGTTGGAATGGAAGAATTGAAGAAGAACGAAGAACGAAAAGATAAAGGATACCTTGCGGAAGTCCCAAAACCTCTGGTTCTAATCCGTAGAATGATTTAGATCGAGACCTAAACCCCATTACGTAATTTGAAACAGCAACTCGGGGATGAGGAAGACACACGAACGAAGGGTGGATCGCTTCGTTGATTCGTCGGTTGAATTCTTTTGGTAAAAACACGGAAGAATTCTAAAAACCCTAGGAGAGAAATATCTCACGCAAATATTATTTATTCAATCATCAAAGTTGTTTAAAATAAAGTCTCACAAAGCTTTTATATAGGAAAACCTAAAAAGTGAAGGAAAAGGAGTATCTTGGGCAAAAAGTCACGCCCAAAAAGGAAAAGGAATAAAAATTCCGCACACAAAAGAGTCCGGCCGCAAATTTGGAATTTCTGCCAATCCCGCGGCTCAACCACAGGTTAGTACAAAGGGTAGGGGTCAATCCTCGGGTTCAACCTCTGGTTCCCCAGAAATTCTCCTCATTGTGGCCGCGGGTTCTAGGAAGCCATCCTCGGGTTCCTGGAGACCAACCTCGGGTCCAAACGCGGGTTCCACAGAATTTTTGCCACATTCTCGGTGCGTTCCCGGCACTCTCCCGACTCTCGTTCCGCCGTCTTCTTCGTCGTTCTAGCTTGTAATCGAGCTTCTACGTCGGTTGCCGAACCTTGGATTGCATCATTCCCTTTCTCTTCAAGAGGATTTGTCCTCAAATCCAAGTCTATGCCAGGCTCGAACACCACTCTCACGAACAAACTCGGAACTACGTCAGTCTGATGCTCAATCCCTCGAATCGGTGATAAATAAGGAAGTGTATCTTCAGGGAAAACATCTTCAAGTTCCTGCCACACAAAATGAATAGAAAGGGGTAGAGAAGATAGATCGTTAGTATAGAACATTGCCTCCTTGCACAACACCACATACGTCGGTTGCCCCTCTTTCTCTGCTTGTTTCACCATGGGTAACTCCAATCGCGGATCCTCGATTGCGTCAACCTTATGCGTGCATATACTAGTGGGAAGAAGGTCCTCGGACTCTACCGAATACTCTTCCTCGGACTCCATTGAAGCCTCCTCCTCGGACTCCACCGAAGCCGACTCTTCCTCGGACTCCTCCGAAATCGACTCTTCTTCGGACTCCACCAAAGCCTCCTCTTTGGACTCTACCAAAGCCTCCTCCTCGGGCTCGACTGAAGCTGACATTTCTGACTTTTCGCCCTCTTCATCAGTCGCTACTTTTCCAGCAGCCATGGACGCATGTACCCACTCCTCTAACAGACGATCAATGTTGCTCCATCTCTCACTCTGGATCTCAGCTCAGGACCTCCTCTTATCAATGTCAGAGGCTTTATCCTTCTCAACGCGAAACTCCCGACTACGATCACGGGCTCGATGATGGCCATTCCGAACTCCTCGGTATTCGCCGCCACCTCTGCGATACCATGCATTATCTCGATGAGGTCTCTCCTCCAGGGTGGTAAGTCGCTCATGCTCCGACTTAATGAATTCCCTCATTTCAAAACGCAAGGTCTCCATCATGAACTTAGCCACTCTCGTGTATCACTCAATATGGTAAGTCACTCAACGCTCGGGTTTCTCTCACTTTCTCTCTTAAGAATCGAACTCCCTCGATTTACCTGTCAAATTCAACTCCCACAAGATCCACGAATCCACAACAACGTTCGTCGAAAGGTGTTGAAAACGAAAACTTTAAAGAGTAGATGCTTGTAGTTCTGGTAAGTTTTTTTTTTTTTTAATCGCTGAACGAACGATGAACAGCTAGAAGAGAAAAAAATCAAGAACAAAATTCGTTTTTTTTTTTTGTTCGCATGAACAGTAACTATTCGAATGAACAGTAATTTCGAAAAAAATAATATATATATATTTTTTTTGTTTTTTTTTTATCCCAAGGAAAAAATACAAAAAGGAAAAGAAGAAGAAACGAACAAAAACGAGGTCACGTAATCGAAAAATTAAGAACCCTAACCTGGGCTCTGATACCAACTGATACGAACCTCGTTGGAATGGAAGAATTGAAGAAGAACGAAGAACGAAAAGATAAAGGATACCTTGCGGAAGTCCCAAAACCTCTGGTTCTAATCCGTAGAATGATTTAGATCGAGACCTAAACCCCAATACGTAATTTGAAACAGCAACTCGGGGGTGAGGAAGACACACGAACGAAGGGTGGATCGCTTCGTTGATTCGTCGGTTGAATTCTTTTGGTAAAACCCCGGAAGAATTCTAAAAACCCTAGGAGAGAAATATCTCACGCAAATATTATTTATTCAATCATCAAAGTTGTTTAAAATAAAGTCTCACAAAGCTTTTATATAGGCAAACCTTAAAAGTGAAGGAAAAGGAGTATCTTGGGCAAAAAGTCACGCCCAAAAAGGAAAAGGAATAAAAATTCCGCACACAAAAGAGTCCGGCCGCAAATTTGGAATTTCTGCCAATCCCGCGGCTCAACCAGAGGTTAGTACAAAGGGTAGGGGTCAATCCTCGGGTTCAACCTCTGGTTCCCCAGAAATTCTCCTCATTGTGGCCGCGGGTTCTAGGAAGCCATCCTCGGGTTCCTGGAGACCAACCTCGGGTTCAAACGCGGGTTCCACAGAATTTTTGCCACATTCTCGGTGCGTTCCCGGCACTCTACCGACTCTCGTTCTGCCGTCTTCTTCGTCGTTCTAGCTTGTAATCGAGCTTCTACGTCGGTTGCCGAACCTTGGATTGCATCAGTCGCCGAATTAAGGCAGACCAGCCCCGTTTCGCGCGGTTGTCCTCCGGGGGCGATGGCTGGGCGTGATTCGGGTCACGGGCTGTCACGTGAACGAAGTGACGGACGTGGAGGTTGACTGGGATCGTTCGGATGTTCGAGCGATCGAACGAACGCATCCCGGGTAGTCGATTTCCAACAATTGGTATCAGAGCCGATTTTGTACGTTCTTTGTATTGTTTGCGAGTTTTGTTTTGCAGGATAACCCGATTATTATGGTCATATGTTTATGTACTGTATATTGTGGTTTGTTAAACTCTCGGGGCTGTCGAGATTTTTTTTTAAAATCGTTGCTTGAATGTAATAGTTAAAACGACGGGTTGAGTCGTTTAGGTTTTCTATTTCGTTTTTCGTTTTTATCCGGATGTATAGGATCGATCAATCTGTATAGGATCGATGCCGGAAGTAGTTAGCTTTACCTTGTAATGTTGCTGCTGCTTGGTGGATCGAGACGAGATCGAAGGCCGGACGAACGAGGGTCGAGAAGTTGAACCCGCGGGCTGCTGAAGGGCAAACGGCGGTCGCCGTTTCTTAAACGGCGGTCGCCGTTTCGCTGGATTTCGGGCAGCAGCTCCCCGGGGGTTCGACGGACACCACGGATCGCTCGTCGAGGCCTGGGATGATACTCCAGTGGGAGGGGTTCGTCTCTTGGCACTTAGACGAGTCGGTGGTGGATCGAGACCTAGACGAGCAACGAGACGAAGATCCGAGAAGACGTGCATCGAAGATATTTAAAGGCCATAATAATCGGGATCACGTTAAATGCTTTCTATGTGTTTACGTGCTTTTATTTACGCTTTATTTATCGTGCATGATTATCCCTTTCGTAAAATACTAAGTGGGAGAGGGATTGGAAACAATCCCGCGGTCTCCATTCTCTGTTTTGATGGTGATGTGTGTCGCTTACGAGTTGGCTTTAGTGTCATCCTCCCTATCGGATAAAGTTGACACACGGATATCACTGGATCAAAATTCGAATTCAATTCCATTTATAGAATTGAACACTTAAGTTTTTCAAAGCAATGCCTAATCTGTTTTTCAAAGACTAAGTTCAACACGACTCATTCTCACCTCGGGGAGTGGAATGGAGCCAAAGCGCTTGCTTATGTCGATGACACAGATTAGAGACATTCGAGTCATTTGATGACTAGATCGATTGTCTGGTTGGCTCCCTCACTTTGTGAGAGATAGGGCTCAATTGCATGATTGATCGCTGGTTAGAAACTTCGAGTTTCACTTACGAGATATCAAGCTTTGATTAATGAAATTGTGAAATTTATTAAATGGAATTCAATTAACGAAGTTGTTTGTTTAGTAAACGTCCACACTATCGTGGCTTACTAGACGGAAACGGAACTTTGGTTTAATTGAGGCTCGACAGTTATAGGAAATCGTAAAGGGACCGCATGTCAACGTAAACGTCCACACTAACGTGGCTTGCGGTGGATATGTAGTTCCCGAGCGGTTAACTTAGTACTGAGAAGTGGTATACACTTAGGTACGCTTTACAGTATCCTCCCCATCGGAGTCACTGCTGTAATGATGGACGACCAAAGTAAAAGTCCAGTTATAAAATCGTTTGGACTAGTATACGTCCACATGAACGTGGCATGCTGGTCTGATGGGATTTTAGGATTGATTGGTAAATTTAATGATATTAATTAAGGGAGTTAATATCGAATTAAATTTGACGGTTTGATTTGTCTCTTTTATAGATATGACACTCAACCCACTGTCTGTGATACTAAAAGAAAACAAACTCACTGGTCCAAATTATGTTGATTGGAAACGAAACTTGGACATTGTCCTAACTGCTGAGGAGTACAAGTATGTACTCCAGGTCGATTGCCCTGCTGAACCCATTGAAACATCCACTCCTGAGGAAAAGGAAGCTCATCGGAAGTGGGTCAAGGCTGATCAGATGGCGCGGTGCTACATTTTGGCTTCTATGTCAAATGTGCTGCAACATCAGCATGAAGCCATGGACACTGCCTATGATATGATGCTTAACCTCAAGGAGATGTTTGGTAGTCAGGACAGGGCAGCCAGACAAGATGCTATGAGGAAACTCATGACGGCCACTATGTCCGAAGGAACGCCCGTGAAGGATCACGTTCTTAGGATGATAGGCTATCTGAATGAGATAGAGATTATGGGAGGAACTATCGATGGGGAAACCCAGATCGATATAGTGCTCCAGTCTCTGCCTAGGAGTTTTGAGCAGTTCCGCCTGAACTATAACATGAACAAGAGGTTATATACATTGGCGGAACTCCTGACTGAACTCCAGGCGGCAGAGGGAATCTTTAAGAACTCTCAAGCACTTGTGGCTGTGAAATCGAATCTTCCTCGCCCTTCGGGGATTAAGAAGAAGAAAAAGCAAGGACGGAAACCCAGTGGACCCAGAGTTGGTGGACCACAGAATGGAGTGAACAGGCCTAAGGGCAAGTGTTTCCGTTGCAAGCAGTCTGGACATTGGAAGTCTAATTGTCCTCTCAGACGAGGAGGTATGAACTTTTCCTTAGTCACTGAAACATGTTTAGCGGTGTTATCCACCGGTACCTGGTGTGTGGATACGGGAGCCACTGATCATGTCTGCAATTCTTTGCAGGGGTTCCAGGAAACCCGGCGGCTTAGAGAGGGAGAGATCACCATCTACATGGGCAACGCTACGAAAGTGGCGGCGGTTGCAGTGGGAGATGTTTATTTATCTTTTAATAATAATGTTTTGGTATTGAATAATTGTCTTTATGTACCGAATTTTAGAAAGAACCTTGTTTCGGTTTCTAAGTGGGTTTTGAATGGATATTCAGTTTCTTTTGATAATTCTAATATTGTAAAAAAGAATGGTGATTATATCTGTTCTGGTACATTGATAGGCAACTTATATATACTGAATCCTAATTATTCCACGATGCAACGAGTAGAGTCGTATAACACATCTAGTACCAATAAGAGAAAGGAGTCTTCTAGGATGAATCAAAAGTACTTATGGCATCTTAGGCTAGGTCATATTAACTTGGGCAGGATTCAAAGGTTGATAACTGATGGAATACTCAGTGATGTGAAAGATGAGGACTTTCCAACCTGCGAATCATGCCTGGAAGGAAAAATGACCAAGCGACCCTTTAGTGATAAGGGGTATAGATCCAAGGAAGTACTGGAATTGATTCACTCTGATTTGTGCGGGCCTTTATCTGTCCAAGCGAGAGGAGGTTACGAATATTTTGTAACCTTCACTGATGATTACTCAAGGTATGGTTTTATATACCTGATGCGCCGCAAGAACGAGTGCTTTGACAAGTTCAAGGAGTACAAAGCTCTTGTGGAGAACCTTCATGGTAAAACCATAAAGACTCTACGATCTGATCGTGGAGGAGAGTACCTCTCGGGAGAGTTTAAAGCGTACTTATTAGAGAATGGGATTGACTCCCAGATGACTGCACCATACACGCCCCAGCAGAATGGTGTAGCAGAAAGAAGGAATAGGACTCTTATGGAAATGGTAAGATCTATGATGAGTTACTCAGAACTACCAGTTTCGTTCTGGGGATATGCCTTGGAAAAAGCGGCTTATATCTTGAACTTAGTTCCTTCTAAATCAGTCCCTAAGACGCCCTCGGAATTGTGGACCGGGCGTAAGCCAAACTTGAAACACATTCGGATCTGGGGTTGTCCAGCACATGTGCTGAAGCACGGGGCTGATAAGTTGGAGTCACGTTCAGATATTCGGTTGTTTATAGGATATCCCAGAGGAACAAAAGGTGGTCTATTTTATAGTCCTAAGGACCAGAAGATCGTTGTTAGCACCAACGCTCGGTTCTTGGAAGAGGATTATATAATGGACCACAAGCCCAATAGTGAGATAATACTTAACGAACTGAGAGGGGACGATCAAGGCTTAGATCCAACCCAACCGGGTGATACGCCACCACAGTCTGCACCTGTCGTTACTGAGGTTACACCGGAGCGTCGTCGTAGTGGGAGGGTTGTTCGACAACCCGACAGGTTCATGTTTATAGGTGAGTCTTCGGACTTGTTACCTGGAGAACATGAAGCCGATCCCTGGACCTACGACGAGGCACTTAAAGATCAAGATGCTCAGTCTTGGCAAAAGGCGATGAAATCTGAGATTGAATCTATGGATTCAAATCAGGTCTGGGATCTTGTAGCACCGCCCAAAGGTCTAAAAGCCATTGGTTGCAAGTGGGTGTACAAGAGGAAAAGAGGGTCTGACGGGAAGGTGGAAACCTTCAAGGATAGGCTTGTTGCGAAAGGGTACACTCAGAAAGAAGGGATCGATTATGAGGAAACCTTTTCGCCGGTAGCTATGCTAAAGTCGATCCGAATTCTTTTGTCTATAGCATCTCATATGGATTATGGGGTGTGGCAAATGGACGTCAAGACAGCATTCTTGAATGGAAATCTTGACGAGACCATTTATATGAGACAGCCAGAGGGTTTCATCGAGAAAGGCCAAGAGCATCTAGTGTGTAAGCTAAAGCGATCCATTTATGGATTGAAGCAAGCTTCTAGATCTTGGAACATGCGGTTTGATGAGGTTATCCAGTCTTATGGATTCATTCAAAGCATGGATGAGTCGTGTGTATACCGGAGAAGTGACGGAAACAGCGTGGCGTTTCTCGTGCTTTATGTAGACGACATTCTTCTAATTGGCAACAATGTGAAGATGTTGTCGGACATAAAGGGATGGTTGTCCAAGCAATTCGATATGAAAGACTTAGGACAAGTAGGGCATGTTCTTGGGATCAAGGTTATACGGGATCGCCAGAAAAGAACATTGAGCTTGTCCCAGGCTTCATATATTGATACGATTCTAGCTCGTTTCAACATGCAGAATTCCAAGAGAGGTTCTCAACCTTTCTGCCATGGAATTCATCTATCTAAGGATATGTGTCCCAAGATACAAAACAAAATGAGATAGATTACATGAAGACGATTCCTTATGCTTCGGCAGTGGGAAGTCTAATGTATGCTATGTTGTGCACGAGACCTGATATCTGCTATGCCGTGGGCATGGTAGCTAGATATCAGAGTAATCCTGGACAGGGTCACTGGACTGCTGTAAAGAACATACTTAAGTACCTGCGAAGGACTAGGAATTATGTTCTGAGTTACAAAGCGTCTGAATTGATTCCTGTGGGTTACACAGACTCGGATTTCCAATCTGATAAGGAACAGCGAAAGTCTACATCAGGCTATGTGTTCACATTGGGAGGTGGAGCAGTTTCATGGAGGAGTGTTAAGCAGAAATGCATTTCGGACTCTACCATGGAAGCCGAATATGTAGCAGCCTCTGAGGCAGCTAAAGAATCGGTGTGGCTCCGGAACTTCATTATGGACTTAGATGTGATTCCTGATTTGCCTAGAGCTATCACAATTTATTGTGACAATAGCGGTGCAGTGGCAAATGCGAAGGAACCACGAGCCCACAATGCGAGTAAACACATAGATCGCAAGTACCACCTGATTAGAGACATCGTCAGGACAGGCGATGCGGTTGTCACCAAGATTGCATCAGCGGATAACCTGGCAGACCCCTTTACGAAGGCACTTCAGGCGGAAGCGTTCAAGAGACACGTGAAGGGGATGGGTATCGGATGTATGGGAGAGGGAAACTAGACTTTTAGTATAAGTGGGAGATTGATGGAGTTATATTCTAAATGTCTAGTTTAGTGACAATATGGAACTCCTTATTTGTGTTTTATTATCTATTAATCAAACAGTCTGCATTTTGTTTATATACACTCTATGCCATAGTCCTAGATATATACGTTGTAGACAGTATGGCGTGAGGAGACACGCGGAAGATCATACTGTCGGTTACTCGTATACTATCGAACAGTAGCTCACGACTTAGATGGACAGGGACAATCCATCGGTACGTCGTTGTGTGACTGGTAGATAGTCGGTCTTGACTATCATGTTACACTCGTACACTTGGTGTATTGAGCAGGACCACGGGAGGGCGTTTGATTTATACTAATCGAAGTAATCGAACTAGACCTCAGATATTACGGATATACGAATTCCTAATCCCTATATAATTATAGGTGCGTGTGTCCAATTCTCGGTTCTTTAACTTGCCAATGAGTGAGACTAATTGATTAGTCGAGATTCTCGGTAAATTGGGAATCGTAATTTTACGCACGGCATGCTATAGATTATAGACAGGAAACCGTGTCCCGTTTATCGGGTTGATTACGTCCCCGAGATGAGCTCATAAAGTTTATCATGTAAACCCTGCAGGTGGATTTGTTCCAAATGATAATAAGGATGAGTGGTACTAGTCTCGGATAATAAGAAACAAATTAATTTAATTATTAGTAATTAAATAAATTCGTGGACGTTCGATATCTTAAACACGGGGAAAGTCGTGTATGTAATTTCGGCGGAAATATTATTGTTGAAATAATATTAAATTTATTTCGGGAATTCAATTATAATTTTATAGTGCAATTAATTATAATTAAAATTGAATTTAATTAAAGGTTTTCTTTTAAGGACACCGATTTAATTAAATTGCAATTTAGCTCGGGATTTATTTACCTAAGGGGTCCCTAGTGTAACTCTATAAATATCCCTACCTTGCCTATCCTAAACCTACATTCCGCAGCTTTTTATTTTTCTGAGAAAAATTATTGCGTTAGCGCAATTAAGTTTTTCTCTGCTAAAATAATATAGTATAGCGCAAATATTTTTCTCTTATCAGAGAAAGAAATATAACGCTGGTAGAAAAGGAGAAAGCAGAAAAGGAGACCCAACGGATCATTGCCCACACAACGGTTGGAGTCAAGGGAAGAGGCATACACTAGCAATCGCTAAGGTCTCAACAATCGACCGATAAGGTATGAGATCGGAACTTTATTTCCGCATTTATTCGATCTCAATTTATCTCGTTAATCATACATGAACGAAGATCGGGTTCCGAGGCTGTTGGTTGTATTCCTCGATTACTGGGGGTTCAAGGACCTCCGAATCGGTAGTCGGAAGAGGAAAAACGACCCGGAAACGAGCCCGGAATAGCAACGTCGCGTTGCTGTTCGCGGACAAACGGCGGTCGCCAGAGGGCAAACGGCGGTCGCCGTTTGCAGCTCCTCCAGCGACCGCTGGTCTGCATTCGGCGGTCGCCGAATTAAGGCAGACCAGCCCCGTTTCGCGCGGTTGTCCTCCGGGGGCGATGGCTGGGCGTGATTCGGGTCACGGGCTGTCACGTGATCGAAGTGACGGACGTGGAGGTTGACTGGGATCGTTCGGATGTTCGAGCGATCGAACGAACGCATCCCGGGTAGTCGATTTCCAACAACGATAACTCGTCTAGTCCGATTTTCGTCTACCGGAGAACCCCAATTTCTAGGTGCAGAAAACCTATCAAATTGAAAACAATTAGAATTAATCCTAAATTAAGAAGGAATAGAATTATATTTTATATAATTCTAATTCCCTAATTAAAATAAATAACTCACACAAAAATTCCCACGTGAAAATAATCCCTGCAGCGCACAGAAAAAATCCCGCCAAACCTAAAACGGCGACCGCCGTTTTATTTCTGCGACCGCGGAAACTCCGTTTTCACGTCTGACCCCTTTTTCACATCTTTGGCGCCCGTCGATTCGCCTTCCGCGCCCGCTGAAGACACTCTGGCGCCCGCCAAAACCACTTTCGGCGATTTTGACCTCTTTTGCCTTTCGATTTGAGTCATAATTCAACAAATCTCCACCTTGACGAGAATCTCCGCGACTCCAAGCCGCACCATCCTCCAAGGATCATAGACTAATGTTTCTTCCTTCCACCCATCCCCGTAGGGCTCACTCAAAGCATGAGCAACCTAAGTTTGAGCCACACCCAAACATAGAACAAGAACGCGAAGTTGCACCGATCATCCCTTGGGTACCGCCTGACAGAGTTGTATACTTAATGTCTAGATTTAAGTGATCTGAACTCCTTGTACACTTTCATTTATCTATTAATAAATAAACATTCATTTGCTTTTAATTATTGTTTAATTAAATATATGCAAATTATAGTCCTAGATTATACACGTTGTAGTTAGTATGGTGTGCGACGTCACACAGAAGATCATACTATCGGCTACTTGTATATAATCGAACAGTTGCTCACGACCTAAATGGACAAGGACCTAATATTATTGCGGGTGTGTTCATATAACAATAGTGGCTTTGATTTTCCAAAGGAATTGACTGTATAGAATAACCAGTCAATTACCGGTAAAGTTGGGTTGCTATATTTTATGTATGACATGCCGTAAATTCTTGATGGGAAAGTACGTCCCGATAAGGGTTGATAATATCCCCGAGATGAGCTCATAAGGAATTATTATGTAAACCTCGCGAGTGGATTTGTTGCCGAATAATAATAAAGTAGAGTGGTACTATTCTCGGATATAAGAGATGAATAAATTTATTAAGCAATAAATAAAATTTATTCATGAATATTTATATCTTAAACATACAGAATAAATAATACTACCGGAAGAATATTATTTGATATAATATGGTTTAATATTGAGAGTGCAATTATATTTATATAGTGGAGTTAATATATAATTCATGAATTAATTAATAGATTTGGGTTTGGACTCAATTTAATTAATTTATGGGAAGCCCAATATTCTACTTCCTTAAGGTCCCTTACATAGCCTATAAAAGCACTACATGGCCTTCATAATATAATAAGACAAGAATATCATTAGTTGATAGTTCTAGAGAGTTGAAGGAGATCCATAAAGCTCGGAGGATCCGCCCACCCCGACGTTCGAGCTAGTGCAAGGAATACGTGGGAAGGCTTCAAGGTCATCGAGGGTTTTGTTGTATTCAAGTTTAAGGTTTTAGATTTTAATTTTTAGGGTTTTGGTTTTGGGTTTTAGGGTTTAGAATTTTAGGGTTTAATTTTTAGTTTTAGGGATTAGGGTTTTAGTGTATTAAAGATTAGATTTTTAGTTTTTAGGGTTTAGGGTTTCGTTTTTAGGTTTTAGTGTTTAGAGTATTAGGACTTAGGGTTTAGTGTATTAAAAATTAGGGTTTAAGATTTAGTTTTTATGATTTAGGGTTTAGGGTTTTGGTTTTAGGTTTTAGGATTTAGAGTTTTTGGGTTTAATGCTTAGTTTTAGGGTTTAATTTTAGGTTTTAGGGTTTTGTTGTATTCATGTTTATGGTTTTAGTTTTAGTTTTTAGGGTTTTAGGTTTTAGTTTTTAGGGTTTAGAATTTTAGGGTTTAATGTTAAGTTTTAAGGATTAGGGTTTAAGTATATTAAAGATTAGGGTTTTAGTTTTCAGGGTTTATGGTTTTGTTTTTAGGTTTGATTGTTTAGAGTATTAGGACTTTGGGTTTAGTGTATTAAAATTTAGGGTTTATGATTGAGTTTTAAGGATTTAGGGTTTAAGGTTTTGGTTTTAGCTTTTAGGGTTTATAGTTTTTGGGTTTAATCCTTACTTTTAGGGTTTAATTTTAAGTTTTAGGGTTTTTTTGTATTCAAGTTTGGGATTTTAGGTTATAGTTTTTAGGGTTTTTATTTTAGGTTTTAGGGTTTAGAATTTTAGGGTTTAATGTTTAGTTTTAGGGATTAAGGTTTTAGTGTATTAAAGATTAGAGTTTTAGTTTTTAGGGTTTAGGGTTTCGTTTTTAGGTTTTAGTGTTTAGAGTATTAGGACTTAGGGTTTATTGTATTAAAAATTAGGGTTTAAGATTTAGTTTTTAAGATTTAGGGTTTAGGGTTTTGGTTTTAGGTTTTAGGATTTAGAGTTTTTGGGTTTAATGCTTAGTTTTAGGGTTTAATTTTAGGTTTTAGGGTTTTGTTGTATTCATGTTTATGGTTTCAGTTTTAGTTTTTAGGGTTTTAGGTTTTAGTTTTTAGGGTTTAGAATTTTAGGGTTTAATGTTAAGTTTTAAGGATTAGGGTTTTAGTGTATTAAAGATTAGGGTTTTAGTTTTCAGGGTTTATGGTTTTGTTTTTAGGTTTGATTGTTTAGAGTATTAGGACTTTGGGTTTAGTGTATTAAAATTTAGGGTTTATGATTGAGTTTTAAGGATTTGGGGTTTAAGGTTTTGGTTTTAGCTTTTAGGGTTTATAGTTTTTGGGTTTAATGCTTACTTTTAGGGTTTAATTTTAAGTTTTAGGGTTTTGTTGTATTCAAGTTTGTGATTTTAGGTTATAGTTTTTAGGGTTTTTGTTTTAGGTTTTTGGGTTTAGAATTTTAGGGTTTAATGTTTAGTTTTAGGGATTAGGGTTTTAGTGTATTAAAGATTAGAGTTTTAGTTTTTAGGGTTTATGGTTTTGTTTTTAGGTTTTAGTGTTTAGAGTATTAGGACTTAGGGTTTAGTGTATTAAAAATTAGGGTTTAAGATTTAGTTTTTAAGATTTAAGGTTTAGGGTTTTGGTTTTAGGTTTTAGGGTTTAGAGTTTTTGGGTTTAATGCTTAGTTTTAGGGTTTAATTTTAGGTTTAAAGGTTTTGTTGTATTCATGTTTATGGTTTTAGGTTTTAGTTTTTAGGGTTTTAGGTTTTAGTTTTTAGGGTTTAGAATTTTAGGGTTTAATGTTAAGTTTTAAGGATTAGGGTTTTAGTGTATTAAAGATTAAGGTTTTAGTTTTCAGGGTTTATGGTTTTGTTTTTAGGTTTTAGTGTTTAGAGTATTAGGACTTTGGGTTTAGTGTTTTAAAATTTAGGGTTTATGATTTAGTTTTACGGATTTAGGGTTTTGGGTTTTGGTTTTAGGTTTTAGGGTTTAGAGTTTTTGGGTTTAATGCTTAGTTTTAGGTTTTAATTTTAGGTGTTAGGGTTTTGTTGTATTAAATTTTATGGTTTTAGGTTTTAGTTTTTAGGGTTTTGGGTTTAGGTTGTAGGGTTTAGAATTTTAGGGTTTAATGTTTAGTTTTAGGGTTTAGGGTTTTAGTGTATTAAATATTAGGGTTTTAGTTTTTAGGGTTTTGGGTTTTGTTTTTTGGTTTTGGTGTTTAGAGTATTAGGACTTATGGTTTAGTGTATTAAAATTTAGGTTTTGAGATTGAGTTTTAAGGATTTAAGGTTTAGGGTTTTGGTTTTAGCTTTTAGGGTTTATAGTTTTTGGGTTTAATGCTTATTTTTAGGGTTTAATTTTAAGTTTTAGGGTTTTTTTGTATTCAAGTTTAGGGTTTTAGGTTTTAGTTTTTAGGGTTTTTGTTTTAGGTTTTAGGGTTTAGAATTTTAGGGTTTAATTTTTAGTTTTAGGGATTAGGGTTTTAGTGTATTAAAGATTAGAGTTTTAGTTTTTATGGTTTAGGGTTTTGTTTTTAGGTTTTAGTGTTTAGACTTATGGTTTAGTGTATTAAAATTTAGGTTTTGAGATTAAGTTTTAAGGATTTAAGGTTTAGGGCTTTGGTTTTAGCTTTTAGGGTTTATAGTTTTTGGGTTTAATGCTTATTTTTAGAGTTTAATTTTAAGTTTTAGGGTTTTCTTGTATTCAAATTTAGGGTTTTAGATTTTAGTTTTTAGGGTTTTGGTTTTAGGTTTTAGGGTTTAGAATTTTAGGGTTTAATTTTTAGTTTTAGGGATTACGGTTTTAGTGTATTAAAGATTAGATTTTTAGTTTTTAGGGTTTAGGGTTTCGTTTTTAGGTTTTAGTGTTTAAAGTATTAGGACTTAGGGTTTAGTGTATTAAAAATTAGGGTTTAAGATTTAGTTTTTAAGATTTAGGGTTTAGGGTTATGGTTTTAGGTTTTCTGATTTAGAGTTTTTTGGTTTAATGCTTAGTTTTAGGGTTTAATTTTAGGTTTTAGGGTTTTGTTGTATTGATGTTTATGGTTTTAGTTTTAGTTTTTAGGGTTTTAGGTTTTAGTTTTTAAGGTTTAGAATTTTAGGGTTTAATGTTAAGTTTTAAGGATTATGGTTTTAGTGTATTGAAGATTAGGGTTAGTTTTTAGGGTTTATGGTTTTGTTTTTAGGTTTTAGTGTTTAGAGTATTAGGACTTAGGGTTTAGTGTATTAAAATTTAGGGTTTAAGATTTAGTTTTTAGGATTTAGGGTTTAGGGTTTTGGTTTTAGGTTTTAGGGTTTACAGTTTTGGGGTTTAATGCTTAGTTTTAGGTTTTAATTTTAGGTGTTATGGTTTTGTTGTATTCAAGTTTATGGTTTTAGGTGTTAGTTTTTAGGGTTTTAGGTTTTAGTTTTTAGTGTTTCGAATTTTAGGGTTTAATGTTTAGTTTTAAGGATTAGGGTTTTAGTGTATTAAAGATTAGGGTTTTAGTTTTCAGGGTTTAGGGTTTTGTTTTTAGGTTTTAGTATTTAGAGTATTTGGACTTTGGGTCTAGTGTATTAAAAATTAGGGTTTAAGATTTAGTTTTTAAGATTTAGGGTTTAGGGTTTAGGTTTTAGGTTTTAGGGTTTATAGTTTTTGGGTTTAATGCTTACTTTTAGGGTTTATTTTAAGTTTTAGGGTTTTGTTGTATTCAAGTTTAGGGTTTTAGATATTAATTTTTAGGGTTTTGGTTTTGGGTTTTAGGGTTTAGAATTTTAGGGTTTAATTTTTAGTTTTAGGGATTAGGGTTTTAGTGTATTAAAGATTAGATTTTTAGTTTTTAGGGTTTCGTTTTTAGGTTTTAGTGTTTAGAGTATTAGGACTTAGGGTTTAGTGTATTAAAAATTAGGGTTTAAGATTTAGTTTTTAAGATTTAGGGTTTAGGGTTTTGGTTTTAGGTTTTAGGATTTAGAGTTTTTGGGTTTAATGCTTAGTTTTAGGGTTTATATTTAGGTTTTAGGGTTTTGTTGTATTCATGTTTATGGTTTCAGTTTTAGTTTTTAGGGTTTTAGGTTTTAGTTTTGAGGGTTTAGAATTTTAGGGTTTAATGTTAAGTTTTAAGGATTAGGGTTTTAGTGTATTAAAGATTAGGGTTTTAGTTTTCAGGGTTTATAGTTTTGTTTTTAGGTTTGATTGTTTAGAGTATTAGGACTTTGGGTTTAGTGTATTAAAATTTAGGGTTTATGAGTGAGTTTTAAGGATTTGGGGTTTAAGGTTTTGGTTTTAGCTTTTAGGGTTTAATAGTTTTTGGGTTTAATGCTTACTTTTAGGGTTTAATTTTAAGTTTTAGGGTTTTGTTGTATTCATGTTTGTGATTTTAGGTTATAGTTTTTAGGGTTTTTGTTTTAGGTTTTTGGGTTTAGAATTTTAGGGTTTAATTAGTGTATTAAAGATTAGAGTTTTAGTTTTTAGGGTTTATGGTTTTGTTTTTAGGTTTTAGTGTTTAGAGTATTAGGACTTAGGGTTTAGTGTATTAAAAATTAGGGTTTAAGATTTAGTTTTTAAGATTTAGGGTTTAGGGTTTTGGTTTTAGGTTTTAGGGTTTAGAGTTTTTGGGTTTAATGCTTAGTTTTAGGGTTTAATTTTAGGTTTAAAGGTTTTGTTGTATTCATGTTTATGGTTTTAGGTTTTAGTTTTTAGGGTTTAGAATTTTAGGGTTTAATGTTAAGTTTTAAGGATTAGGGTTTTAGTGTATTAAAGATTAGGGTTTTAGTTTTCAGGGTTTATGGTTTTGTTTTTAGGTTTTAGTGTTTAGAGTATTAGGACTTTGAGTTTAGTGTTTTAAAATTTAGGCTTTATGATTTAGTTTTACGGATTTAGAGTTTTGGGTTTTGGTTTTAGGTTTTAGGGTTTAGAGTTTTTGGGTTTAATGCTTAGTTTTAGGTTTTAATTTTAGGTGTTAGGGTTTTGTTGTATTAAATTTTAGGGTTTTAGGTTTTAGTTTTTTGGGTTTTGGGTTTAGGTTGTAGGGTTTAGAATTTTAGGGTTTAATGTTTAGTTTTAGGGTTTAGGGTTTTAGTGTATTAAATATTAGGGTTTTAGTTTTTAGGGTTTTGGGTTTTGTTTTTTGGTTTTGGTGTTTAGAGTATTAGGACTTATGGTTTAGTGTATTAAAATTTAGGTTTTGAGATTGAGTTTTAAGGATTTAAGGTTTAGGGTTTTGGTTTTAGCTTTTAGGGTTTATAGTTTTTGGGTTTAATGCTTATTTTTAGGGTTTAATTTTTAGTTTTAGGGTTTTTTTGTATTCAAGTTTAGGGTTTTAGGTTTTAGTTTTTAGGGTTTTTGTTTTAGGTTTTAGGGTTTAGAATTTTAGGGTTTAATTTTTAGTTTTAGGGATTAGGGTTTTAGTGTATTAAAGATTAGGGTTTTAGTTTTTTGGGTTTAGGGTTTTAATTTTAGGTTTTAGTGTTTAGAGTATTAGGACTTATGGTTTAGTTTATTAAAATTTAGGGTTTAAGATTGAGTTTTAAGGATTTAGGGTTTAGGGTTTTGGTTTTAGCTTTTAGGGTTTATAGTTTTTGGGTTTAATGCTTACTTTTAGGGTTTAATTTTAAGTTTTAGGGTTTTGTTGTATTCAAGTTTAGGGTTTTAGATTTTTGTTTTTAGGGTTTTGGTTTTAGGATTTAGGGTTTAAAATTTTAGAGTTTAATTTTTAGTTTTAGGGATTAGGGTTTTAGTGTATTAAAGATTAGATTTTTAGTTTTTAGGGTTTAGGGTTTCGTTTTTAGGTTATAGTGTTTAGAGTATTAGGACTTAGGGTTTAGTGTATTAAAAATTAGGGTTTAAGATTTAGTTTTTAAGATTTAGGGTTTAGGGTTTTGGTTTTAGGTTTTAGGATTTAGAGTTTTTGGGTTTAATGCTTAGTTTTAGGGTTTAATTTTAGGTTTTAGGGTTTTGTTGTATTCATGTTTATGGTTTTAGTTTTAGTTTTTAGGGTTTTAGGTTTTAGTTTTTAGGGTTTAGAATTTTAGAGTTTAATGTTAAGTTTTAAGGATTAGGGTTTTAGTGTATTAAAGATTAGGGTTTTAGTTTTCAGGGTTTATAGTTTTGTTTTTAGGTTTTAGTGTTTAGAGTATTAGGACTTTGGGTTTAGTGTATTAAAATTTAGGGTTTATGATTGAGTTTTAAGTATTTAGGGTTTAAGGTTTTTGTTTTAGCTTTTAGGGTTTATAGTTTTTGGGTATAATGCTTACTTTTAGGGTTTAATTTTAAGTTTTAGGGTTTTGTTGTATTCAAGTTTGGGATTTTAGGTTATAGTTTTTAGGGTTTTTG
The DNA here is from genome assembly GCA_954870475.1 of Euphrasia confusa. Lineage (NCBI taxonomy): Eukaryota > Viridiplantae > Streptophyta > Magnoliopsida > Lamiales > Orobanchaceae > Euphrasia > Euphrasia confusa. Next base: position 1,631,361 of record CATPAB010000182.1, on the reverse strand, counting down.
TTTTAGGTTTTAGGGTTTAGAATTTTAGGGTTTAATGTTTAGTTTTAGGGATTAGGGTTTTAGTGTATTAAAGATTAGAGTTTTAGTTTTTAGGGTTTAGGGTTTTGTTTTTAGGTTTTAGTGTTTAGAGTATTAGGACTTAGGGTTTAGTGTATTAAAAATTAGGGTTTAAGATTTAGTTTTTAAGATTTAGGGTTTAGGGTTTTGGTTTTAGGTTTTAGGATTTAGAGTTTTTGGGTTTAATGCTTAGTTTTAGGGTTTATATTTAGGTTTTAGGGTTTTGTTGTATTCATGTTTATGGTTTCAGTTTTAGTTTTTAGGGTTTTAGGTTTTAGTTTTGAGGGTTTAGAATTTTAGGGTTTAATGTTAAGTTTTAAGGATTAGGGTTTTAGTGTATTAAAGATTAGGGTTTTAGTTTTCAGGGTTTATAGTTTTGTTTTTAGGTTTGATTGTTTAGAGTATTAGGACTTTGGGTTTAGTGTATTAAAATTTAGGGTTTATGAGTGAGTTTTAAGGATTTGGGGTTTAAGGTTTTGGTTTTAGCTTTTAGGGTTTAATAGTTTTTGGGTTTAATGCTTACTTTTAGGGTTTAATTTTAAGTTTTAGGGTTTTGTTGTATTCATGTTTGTGATTTTAGGTTATAGTTTTTAGGGTTTTTGTTTTAGGTTTTTGGGTTTAGAATTTTAGGGTTTAATTAGTGTATTAAAGATTAGAGTTTTAGTTTTTAGGGTTTATGGTTTTGTTTTTAGTTTTTAGTGTTTAGAGTATTAGGACTTAGGGTTTAGTGTATTAAAAATTAGGGTTTAAGATTTAGTTTTTAAGATTTAGGGTTTAGGGTTTTGGTTTTAGGTTTTAGGGTTTAGAGTTTTTGGGTTTAATGCTTAGTTTTAGGGTTTAATTTTAGGTTTAAAGGTTTTGTTGTATTCATGTTTATGGTTTTAGGTTTTAGTTTTTAGGGTTTAGAATTTTAGGGTTTAATGTTAAGTTTTAAGGATTAGGGTTTTAGTGTATTAAAGATTAGGGTTTTAGTTTTCAGGGTTTATGGTTTTGTTTTTAGGTTTTAGTGTTTAGAGTATTAGGACTTTGAGTTTAGTGTTTTAAAATTTAGGGTTTATGATTTAGTTTTACAGATTTAGGGTTTTGGGTTTTGGTTTTAGGTTTTAGGGTTTAGAGTTTTTGGGTTTAATGCTTAGTTTTAGGTTTTAATTTTAGGTGTTAGGGTTTTGTTGTATTAATTTTTAGGGTTTTAGGTTTTAGTTTTTTGGGTTTTGGGTTTAGGTTGTAGGGTTTAGAATTTTAGGGTTTAATGTTTAGTTTTAGGGTTTAGGGTTTTAGTGTATTAAATATTAGGGTTTTAGTTTTTAGGGTTTTGGGTTTTGTTTTTTGGTTTTGGTGTTTAGAGTATTAGGACTTATGGTTTAGTGTATTAAAATTTAGGTTTTGAGATTGAGTTTTAAGGATTTAAGGTTTAGGGTTTTGGTTTTAGCTTTTAGGGTTTATAGTTTTTGGGTTTAATGCTTATTTTTAGGGTTTAATTTTTAGTTTTAGGGTTTTTTTGTATTCAAGTTTAGGGTTTTAGGTTTTAGTTTTTAGGGTTTTTGTTTTAGGTTTTAGGGTTTAGAATTTTAGGGTTTAATTTTTAGTTTTAGGGATTAGGGTTTTAGTGTATTAAAGATTAGGGTTTTAGTTTTTTGGGTTTAGGGTTTTAATTTTAGGTTTTAGTGTTTAGAGTATTAGGACTTATGGTTTAGTTTATTAAAATTTAGGGTTTAAGATTGAGTTTTAAGGATTTAGGGTTTAGGGTTTTGGTTTTAGCTTTTAGGGTTTATAGTTTTTGGGTTTAATGCTTACTTTTAGGGTTTAATTTTAAGTTTTAGGGTTTTGTTGTATTCAAGTTTAGGGTTTTAGATTTTTGTTTTTAGGGTTTTGGTTTTAGGATTTAGGGTTTAAAATTTTAGAGTTTAATTTTTAGTTTTAGGGATTAGGGTTTTAGTGTATTAAAGATTAGATTTTTAGTTTTTAGGGTTTAGGGTTTCGTTTTTAGGTTATAGTGTTTAGAGTATTAGGACTTAGGGTTTAGTGTATTAAAAATTAGGGTTTAAGATTTAGTTTTTAAGATTTAGGGTTTAGGGTTTTGGTTTTAGGTTTTAGGATTTAGAGTTTTTGGGTTTAATGCTTAGTTTTAGGGTTTAATTTTAGGTTTTAGGGTTTTGTTGTATTCATGTTTATGGTTTTAGTTTTAGTTTTTAGGGTTTTAGGTTTTAGTTTTTAGGGTTTAGAATTTTAGAGTTTAATGTTAAGTTTTAAGGATTAGGGTTTTAGTGTATTAAAGATTAGGGTTTTAGTTTTCAGGGTTTATAGTTTTGTTTTTAGGTTTTAGTGTTTAGAGTATTAGGACTTTGGGTTTAGTGTATTAAAATTTAGGGTTTATGATTGAGTTTTAAGTATTTAGGGTTTAAGGTTTTTGTTTTAGCTTTTAGGGTTTATAGTTTTTGGGTTTAATGATTACTTTTAGGGTTTAATTTTAAGTTTTAGGGTTTTGTTGTATTCAAGTTTGGGATTTTAGGTTATAGTTTTTAGGGTTTTTGTTTTAGGTTTTAGGGTTTAGAATTTTAGGGTTTAATGTTTAGTTTTAGGGATTAGGGTTTTAGTGTATTAAAGATTAGAGTTTTAGTTTTTAGGGTTTAGGGTTTTGTTTTTAGGTTTTAGTGTTTAGAGTATTAGGACTTAGGGTTTAGTGTATTAAAAATTAGGGTTTAAGATTTAGTTTTTAAGATTTAGGGTTTAGGGTTTTGGTTTTAGGTTTTAGGATTTAGAGTTTTTGGGTTTAATGCTTAGTTTTAGGGTTTATATTTAGGTTTTAGGGTTTTGTTGTATTCATGTTTATGGTTTCAGTTTTAGTTTTTAGGGTTTTAGGTTTTAGTTTTGAGGGTTTAGAATTTTAGGGTTTAATGTTAAGTTTTAAGGATTAGGGTTTTAGTGTATTAAAGATTAGGGTTTTAGTTTTCTGGGTTTATAGTTTTGTTTTTAGGTTTGATTGTTTAGAGTATTAGGACTTTGGGTTTAGTGTATTAAAATTTAGGGTTTATGAGTGAGTTTTAAGGATTTGGGGTTTAAGGTTTTTGTTTTAGCTTTTAGGGTTTAATAGTTTTTGGGTTTAATGCTTACTTTTAGGGTTTAATTTTAAGTTTTAGGGTTTTGTTGTATTCATGTTTGTGATTTTAGGTTATAGTTTTTAGGGTTTTTGTTTTAGGTTTTTGGGTTTAGAATTTTAGGGTTTAATTAGTGTATTAAAGATTAGAGTTTTAGTTTTTAGGGTTTATGGTTTTGTTTTTAGGTTTTAGTGTTTAGAGTATTAGGACTTAGGGTTTAGTGTATTAAAAATTAGGGTTTAAGATTTAGTTTTTAAGATTTAGGGTTTAGGGTTTTGGTTTTAGGTTTTAGGGTTTAGAGTTTTTGGGTTTAATGCTTAGTTTTAGGGTTTAATTTTAGGTTTAAAGGTTTTGTTGTATTCATGTTTATGGTTTTAGGTTTTAGTTTTTAGGGTTTAGAATTTTAGGGTTTAATGTTAAGTTTTAAGGATTAGGGTTTTAGTGTATTAAAGATTAGGGTTTTAGTTTTCAGGGTTTATGGTTTTGTTTTTAGGTTTTAGTGTTTAGAGTATTAGGACTTTGAGTTTAGTGTTTTAAAATTTAGGGTTTATGATTTAGTTTTACAGATTTAGGGTTTTGGGTTTTGGTTTTAGGTTTTAGGGTTTAGAGTTTTTGGGTTTAATGCTTAGTTTTAGGTTTTAATTTTAGGTGTTAGGGTTTTGTTGTATTAATTTTTAGGGTTTTAGGTTTTAGTTTTTTGGGTTTTGGGTTTAGGTTGTAGGGTTTAGAATTTTAGGGTTTAATGTTTAGTTTTAGGGTTTAGGGTTTTAGTGTATTAAATATTAGGGTTTTAGTTTTTAGGGTTTTGGGTTTTGTTTTTTGGTTTTGGTGTTTAGAGTATTAGGACTTATGGTTTAGTGTATTAAAATTTAGGTTTTGAGATTGAGTTTTAAGGATTTAAGGTTTAGGGTTTTGGTTTTAGCTTTTAGGGTTTATAGTTTTTGGGTTTAATGCTTATTTTTAGGGTTTAATTTTTAGTTTTAGGGTTTTTTTGTATTCAAGTTTAGGGTTTTAGGTTTTAGTTTTTAGGGTTTTTGTTTTAGGTTTTAGGGTTTAGAATTTTAGGGTTTAATTTTTAGTTTTAGGGATTAGGGTTTTAGTGTATTAAAGATTAGGGTTTTAGTTTTTTGGGTTTAGGGTTTTAATTTTAGGTTTTAGTGTTTAGAGTATTAGGACTTATGGTTTAGTTTATTAAAATTTAGGGTTTAAGATTGAGTTTTAAGGATTTAGGGTTTAGGGTTTTGGTTTTAGCTTTTAGGGTTTATAGTTTTTGGGTTTAATGCTTACTTTTAGGGTTTAATTTTAAGTTTTAGGGTTTTGTTGTATTCAAGTTTAGGGTTTTAGATTTTTGTTTTTAGGGTTTTGGTTTTAGGATTTAGGGTTTAAAATTTTAGAGTTTAATTTTTAGTTTTAGGGATTAGGGTTTTAGTGTATTAAAGATTAGATTTTTAGTTTTTAGGGTTTAGGGTTTCGTTTTTAGGTTATAGTGTTTAGAGTATTAGGACTTAGGGTTTAGTGTATTAAAAATTAGGGTTTAAGATTTAGTTTTTAAGATTTAGGGTTTAGGGTTTTGGTTTTAGGTTTTAGGATTTAGAGTTTTTGGGTTTAATGCTTAGTTTTAGGGTTTAATTTTAGGTTTTAGGGTTTTGTTGTATTCATGTTTATGGTTTTAGTTTTAGTTTTTAGGGTTTTAGGTTTTAGTTTTTAGGGTTTAGAATTTTAGAGTTTAATGTTAAGTTTTAAGGATTAGGGTTTTAGTGTATTAAAGATTAGGGTTTTAGTTTTCAGGGTTTATAGTTTTGTTTTTAGGTTTTAGTGTTTAGAGTATTAGGACTTTGGGTTTAGTGTATTAAAATTTAGGGTTTATGATTGAGTTTTAAGTATTTAGGGTTTAAGGTTTTTGTTTTAGCTTTTAGGGTTTATAGTTTTTGGGTTTAATGCTTACTTTTAGGGTTTAATTTTAAGTTTTAGGGTTTTGTTGTATTCAAGTTTGGGATTTTAGGTTATAGTTTTTAGGGTTTTTGTTTTAGGTTTTAGGGTTTAGAATTTTAAGGTTTAATGTTTAGTTTTAGGGATTAGGGTTTTAGTGTATTAAAGATTAGAGTTTTAGTTTTTAGGGTTTAGGGTTTTGTTTTTAGGTTTTAGTGTTTAGAGTATTAGGACTTAGGGTTTAGTGTATTAAAATTAGGGTTTAAGATTTAGTTTTTAAGATTTAGGGTTTAGGGTTTTGGTTTTAGGTTTTAGGGTTTAGAGTTTTTGGGTTTAATGCTTAGTTTTAGGGTTTAATTTTAGGTTTAAGGGTTTTGTTGTATTCATGTTTATGGTTTTAGGTTTTAGTTTTTAGGGTTTTATGTTTTAGTTTTTAGGGTTTAGAATTTTAGGGTTTAATGTTAAGTTTTAAGGATTAGGGTTTTAGTATATTAAAGATTAGGGTTTTAGTTTTCAGGGTTTATGGTTTTGTTTTTAGGTTTGATTGTTTAGAGTATTAGGACTATGGGTTTAGTGTATTAAAATTTAGGGTTTATGATTGAGTTTTAAGGATTTAGGGTTTAAGGTTTTGGTTTTAGCTTTTAGGGTTTATAGTTTTTGGGTTTAATCCTTACTTTTAGGGTTTAATTTTAAGTTTTAGGGTTTTTTTGTATTCAAGTTTGGGATTTTAGGTTATAGTTTTTAGGGTTTAGAATTTTAGGGTTTAATGTTTAGTTTTAGGGATTAGGGTTTTAGTGTATTAAAGATTAGAGTTTTAGTTTTTAGGGTTTAGGGTTTCGTTTTTAGGTTTTAGTGTTTAGAGTATTAGGACTTAGGGTTTATTGTATTAAAAATTAGGGTTTAAGATTTAGTTTTTAAGATTTAGGGTTTAGGGTTTTGGTTTTAGGTTTTAGGATTTAGAGTTTTTGGGTTTAATGCTTAGTTTTAGGGTTTAATTTTAGGTTTTAGGGTTTTGTTGTATTCAAGTTTATGGTTTTAGTTTTAGTTTTTAGGGATTTAGGTTTTAGTTTTTAGGGTTTAGAATTTTAGGGTTTAATGTTAAGTTTTAAGGATTAGGGTTTTAGTGTATTAAAGATTAGGGTTTTAGTTTTCAGGGTTTATGGTTTTGTTTTTAGGTTTGATTGTTTAGAGTATTAGGACTTTGGGTTTAGTGTATTAAAATTTAGGGTTTATGATTGAGTTTTAAGGATTTGGGGTTTAAGGTTTTGGTTTTAGCTTTTAGGGTTTATAGTTTTTGGGTTTAATGCTTACTTTTAGGGTTTAATTTTAAGTTTTAGGGTTTTGTTGTATTCATGTTTGGGATTTTAGGTTATAGTTTTTAGGGTTTTTGTTTTAGGTTTTTGGGTTTAGAATTTTAGGGTTTAATGTTTAGTTTTAGGGATTAGGGTTTTAGTGTATTAAAGATTAGAGTTTTAGTTTTTAGGGTTTATGGTTTTGTTTTTAGGTTTTAGTGTTTAGAGTATTAGGACTTAGGGTTTAGTGTATTAAAAATTAGGGTTTAAGATTTAGTTTTTAAGATTTAGGGTTTAGGGTTTTGGTTTTAGGTTTTAGGGTTTAGAGTTTTTGGGTTTAATGCTTAGTTTTAGGGTTTAATTTTAGGTTTAAAGGTTTTGTTGTATTCATGTTTATGGTTTTAGGTTTTAGTTTTTAGGGTTTTAGGTTTTAGTTTTTAGGGTTTGGAATTTTAGGGTTTAATGTTAAGTTTTAAGGATTAGGGTTTTAGTGTATTAAAGATTAGGGTTTTAGTTTTCAGGGTTTATGGTTTTGTTTTTAGGTTTTAGTGTTTAGAGTATTAGGACTTTGGGTTTAGTGTTTTAAAATTTAGGGTTTATGATTTAGTTTTACGGATTTAGGGTTTTGGGTTTTGGTTTTAGGTTTTAGGGTTTAGAGTTTTTGGGTTTAATGCTTAGTTTTAGGTTTTAATTTTAGGTGTTAGGGTTTTGTTGTATTAAATTTTAGGGTTTTAGGTTTTAGTTTTTAGGGTTTTGGGTTTAGGTTGTAGGGTTTAGAATTTTAGGGTTTAATGTTTAGTTTTAGGGTTTAGGGTTTTAGTGTATTAAATATTAGGGTTTTAGTTTTTAGGGTTTTGGGTTTTGTTTTTTGGTTTTGGTGTTTAGAGTATTAGGACTTATGGTTTAGTGTATTAAAATTTAGGTTTTGAGATTGAGTTTTAAGGATTTAAGGTTTAGGGTTTTGGTTTTAGCTTTTAGGGTTTATAGTTTTTGGGTTTAATGCTTATTTTTAGGGTTTAATTTTAAGTTTTAGGGTTTTGTTGTATTCAAGTTTAGGGTTTTAGGTTTTAGTTTTTAGGGTTTTTGTTTTAGGTTTTAGGGTTTAGAATTTTAGGGTTTAATTTTTAGTTTTAGGGATTAGGGTTTTAGTGTATTAAAGATTAGAGTTTTAGTTTTTATGGTTTAGGGTTTTGTTTTTAGGTTTTAGTGTTTAGACTTATGGTTTAGTGTATTAAAATTTAGGTTTTGAGATTAAGTTTTAAGGATTTAAGGTTTAGGGCTTTGGTTTTATCTTTTAGGGTTTATAGTTTTTGGGTTTAATGCTTATTTTTAGAGTTTAATTTTAAGTTTTAGGGTTTTGTTGTATTCAAATTTAGGGTTTTAGATTTTAGTTTTTAGGGTTTTGGTTTTAGGTTTTAGGGTTTAGAATTTTAGGGTTTAATTTTTAGTTTTAGGGATTAGGGTTTTAGTGTATTAAAGATTGGATTTTTAGTTTTTAGGGTTTAGGGTTTCGTTTTTAGGTTTTAGTGTTTAAAGTATTAGGACTTAGGGTTTAGTGTATTAAAAATTAGGGTTTAAGATTTAGTTTATAAGATTTAGGGTTTAGGGTTATGGTTTTAGGTTTTATGATTTAGAGTTTTTTGGTTTAATGCTTAGTTTTAGGGTTTAATTTTAGGTTTTAGGGTTTTGTTGTATTGATGTTTATGGTTTTAGTTTTAGTTTTTAGGGTTTTAGGTTTTAGTTTTTAGGGTTTAGAATTTTATGGTTTAATGTTAAGTTTTAAGGATTATGGTTTTAGTGTATTGAAGATTAGGGTTAGTTTTCAGGGTTTATGGTTTTGTTTTTAGGTTTTAGTGTTTAGAGTATTAGGACTTAGGGTTTAGTGTATTAAAATTTAGGGTTTAAGATTTAGTTTTTAGGATTTAGGGTTTAGGGTTTTGGTTTTAGGTTTTAGGGTTTACAGTTTTGGGGTTTAATGCTTAGTTTTAGGTTTTAATTTTAGGTGTTATGGTTTTGTTATATTCAAGTTTATGGTTTTAGGTTTTAGTTTTTAGGGTTTTAGGTTTTAGTTTTTAGTGTTTCGAATTTTAGGGTTTAATGTTTAGTTTTAAGGATTAGGGTTTTAGTGTATTAAAGATTAGGGTTTTAGTTTTCAGGGTTTAGGGTTTTGTTTTTAGGTTCTGCCGTCTTCTTCGTCGTTCTAGCTTGTAATCGAGCTTCTACGTCGGTTGCCGAACCTTGGATTGCATCAGTCGCCGAATTAAGGCAGACCAGCCCCGTTTCGCGCGGTTGTCCTCCGGGGGCGATGGCTGGGCGTGATTCGGGTCACGGGCTGTCACGTGAACGAAGTGACGGACGTGGAGGTTGACTGGGATCGTTCGGATGTTCGAGCGATCGAACGAACGCATCCCGGGTAGTCGATTTCCAACAATTGGTATCAGAGCCGATTTTGTACGTTCTTTGTATTGTTTGCGAGTTTTGTTTTGCAGGATAACCCGATTATTATGGTCATATGTTTATGTACTGTATATTGTGGTTTGTTAAACTCTCGGGGCTGTCGAGATTTTTTTTTAAAATCGTTGCTTGAATGTAATAGTTAAAACGACGGGTTGAGTCGTTTAGGTTTTCTATTTCGTTTTTCGTTTTTATCCGGATGTATAGGATCGATCAATCTGTATAGGATCGATGCCGGAAGTAGTTAGCTTTACCTTGTAATGTTGCTGCTGCTTGGTGGATCGAGACGAGATCGAAGGCCGGACGAACGAGGGTCGAGAAGTTGAACCCGCGGGCTGCTGAAGGGCAAACGGCGGTCGCCGTTTCGCTGGATTTCGGGCAGCAGCTCCGCGGGGGTTCGACGGACACCACGGATCGCTCGTCGAGGCCTGGGATGATACTCCAGTGGGAGGGGTTCGTCTCTTGGCACTTAGTCGAGTCGGTGGTGGATCGAGACCTAGACGAGCAACGAGACGAAGATCCGAGAAGACGTGCATCGAAGATATTTAAAGGCCATAATAATCGGGATCACGTTAAATGCTTTCTATGTGTTTACGTGCTTTTATTTACGCTTTATTTATCGTGCATGATTATCCCTTTCGTAAAATACTAAGTGGGAGAGGGATTGGAAACAATCCCGCGGTCTCCATTCTCTGTTTTGATGGTGATGTGTGTCGCTTACGAGTTGGCTTTAGTGTCATCCTCCCTATCGGATAAAGTTGACACACGGATATCACTGGATCAAAATTCGAATTCAATTCCATTTATAGAATTGAACACTTAAGTTTTTCAAAGCAATGCCTAATCTGTTTTTCAAAGACTAAGTTCAACACGACTCATTCTCACCTCTGGGAGTGGAATGGAGCCAAAGCGCTTGCTTATGTCGATGACACAGATTAGAGACATTCGAGTCATTTGATGACTAGATCGATTGTCTGGTTGGCTCCCTCACTTTGTGAGAGATAGGGCTCAATTGCATGATTGATCGCTGGTTAGAAACTTCGAGTTTCACTTACGAGATATCAAGCTTTGATTAATGAAATTGTGAAATTTATTAAATGGAATTCAATTAACGAAGTTGTTTGTTTAGTAAACGTCCACACTATCGTGGCTTACTAGACGGAAACGGAACTTTGGTTTAATTGAGGCTCGACAGTTATAGGAAATCGTAAAGGGACCGCATGTCAACGTAAACGTCCACACTAACGTGGCTTGCGGTGGATATGTAGTTCCCGAGCGGTTAACTTAGTACTGAGAAGTGGTATACACTTAGGTACGCTTTACAGTATCCTCCCCATCGGAGTCACTGCTGTAATGATGGACGACCAAAGTAAAAGTCCAGTTATAAAATCGTTTGGACTAGTATACGTCCACATGAACGTGGCATGCTGGTCTGATGGGATTTTAGGATTGATTGGTAAATTTAATGATATTAATTAAGGGAGTTAATATCGAATTAAATTTGACGGTTTGATTTGTCTCTTTTATAGATATGACACTCAACCCACTGTCTGTGATACTAAAAGAAAACAAACTCACTGGTCCAAATTATGTTGATTGGAAACGAAACTTGGACATTGTCCTAACTGCTGAGGAGTACAAGTATGTACTCCAGGTCGATTGCCCTGCTGAACCCATTGAAACATCCACTCCTGAGGAAAAGGAAGCTCATCGGAAGTGGGTCAAGGCTGATCAGATGGCGCGGTGCTACATTTTGGCTTCTATGTCAAATGTGCTGCAACATCAGCATGAAGCCATGGACACTGCCTATGATATGATGCTTAACCTCAAGGAGATGTTTGGTAGTCAGGACAGGGCAGCCAGACAAGATGCTATGAGGAAACTCATGACGGCCACTATGTCCGAAGGAACGCCCGTGAAGGATCACGTTCTTAGGATGATAGGCTATCTGAATGAGATAGAGATTATGGGAGGAACTATCGATGGGGAAACCCAGATCGATATAGTGCTCCAGTCTCTGCCTAGGAGTTTTGAGCAGTTCCGCCTGAACTATAACATGAACAAGAGGTTATATACATTGGCGGAACTCCTGACTGAACTCCAGGCGGCAGAGGGAATCTTTAAGAACTCTCAAGCACTTGTGGCTGTGAAATCGACTCTTCCTCGCCCTTCGGGGATTAAGAAGAAGAAAAAGCAAGGACGGAAACCCAGTGGACCCAGAGTTGGTGGACCACAGAATGGAGTGAACAGGCCTAAGGGCAAGTGTTTCCGTTGCAAGCAGTCTGGACATTGGAAGTCTAATTGTCCTCTCAGACGAGGAGGTATGAACTTTTCCTTAGTCACTGAAACATGTTTAGCGGTGTTATCCACCGGTACCTGGTGTGTGGATACGGGAGCCACTGATCATGTCTGCAATTCTTTGCAGGGGTTCCAGGAAACCCGGCGGCTTAGAGAGGGAGAGATCACCATCTACATGGGCAACGCTACGAAAGTGGCGGCGGTTGCAGTGGGAGATGTTTATTTATCTTTTAATAATAATGTTTTGGTATTGAATAATTGTCTTTATGTACCGAATTTTAGAAAGAACCTTGTTTCGGTTTCTAAGTGGGTTTTGAATGGATATTCAGTTTCTTTTGATAATTCTAATATTGTAAAAAAGAATGGTGATTATATCTGTTCTGGTACATTGATAGGCAACTTATATATACTGAATCCTAATTATTCCACGATGCAACGAGTAGAGTCGTATAACACATCTAGTACCAATAAGAGAAAGGAGTCTTCTAGGATGAATCAAAAGTACTTATGGCATCTTAGGCTAGGTCATATTAACTTGGGCAGGATTCAAAGGTTGATAACTGATGGAATACTCAGTGATGTGAAAGATGAGGACTTTCCAACCTGCGAATCATGCCTGGAAGGAAAAATGACCAAGCGACCCTTTAGTGATAAGGGGTATAGATCCAAGGAAGTACTGGAATTGATTCACTCTGATTTGTGCGGGCCTTTATCTGTCCAAGCGAGAGGAGGTTACGAATATTTTGTAACCTTCACTGATGATTACTCAAGGTATGGTTTTATATACCTGATGCGCCGCAAGAACGAGTGCTTTGACAAGTTCAAGGAGTACAAAGCTCTTGTGGAGAACCTTCATGGTAAAACCATAAAGACTCTACGATCTGATCGTGGAGGAGAGTACCTCTCGGGAGAGTTTAAAGCGTACTTATTAGAGAATGGGATTGACTCCCAGATGACTGCACCATACACGCCCCAGCAGAATGGTGTAGCAGAAAGAAGGAATAGGACTCTTATGGAAATGGTAAGATCTATGATGAGTTACTCAGAACTACCAGTTTCGTTCTGGGGATATGCCTTGGAAAAAGCGGCTTATATCTTGAACTTAGTTCCTTCTAAATCAGTCCCTAAGACGCCCTCGGAATTGTGGACCGGGCGTAAGCCAAACTTGAAACACATTCGGATCTGGGGTTGTCCAGCACATGTGCTGAAGCACGGGGCTGATAAGTTGGAGTCACGTTCAGATATTCGGTTGTTTATAGGATATCCCAGAGGAACAAAAGGTGGTCTATTTTATAGTCCTAAGGACCAGAAGATCGTTGTTAGCACCAACGCTCGGTTCTTGGAAGAGGATTATATAATGGACCACAAGCCCAATAGTGAGATAATACTTAACGAACTGAGAGGGGACGATCAAGGCTTAGATCCAACCCAACCGGGTGATACGCCACCACAGTCTGCACCTGTCGTTACTGAGGTTACACCGGAGCGTCGTCGTAGTGGGAGGGTTGTTCGACAACCCGACAGGTTCATGTTTATAGGTGAGTCTTCGGACTTGTTACCTGGAGAACATGAAGCCGATCCCTGGACCTACGACGAGGCACTTAAAGATCAAGATGCTCAGTCTTGGCAAAAGGCGATGAAATCTGAGATTGAATCTATGGATTCAAATCAGGTCTGGGATCTTGTAGCACCGCCCAAAGGTCTAAAAGCCATTGGTTGCAAGTGGGTGTACAAGAGGAAAAGAGGGTCTGACGGGAAGGTGGAAACCTTCAAGGATAGGCTTGTTGCGAAAGGGTACACTCAGAAAGAAGGGATCGATTATGAGGAAACCTTTTCGCCGGTAGCTATGCTAAAGTCGATCCGAATTCTTTTGTCTATAGCATCTCATATGGATTATGGGGTGTGGCAAATGGACGTCAAGACAGCATTCTTGAATGGAAATCTTGACGAGACCATTTATATGAGACAGCCAGAGGGTTTCATCGAGAAAGGCCAAGAGCATCTAGTGTGTAAGCTAAAGCGATCCATTTATGGATTGAAGCAAGCTTCTAGATCTTGGAACATGCGGTTTGATGAGGTTATCCAGTCTTATGGATTCATTCAAAGCATGGATGAGTCGTGTGTATACCGGAGAAGTGACGGAAACAGCGTGGCGTTTCTCGTGCTTTATGTAGACGACATTCTTCTAATTGGCAACAATGTGAAGATGTTGTCGGACATAAAGGGATGGTTGTCCAAGCAATTCGATATGAAAGACTTAGGACAAGTAGGGCATGTTCTTGGGATCAAGGTTATACGGGATCGCCAGAAAAGAACATTGAGCTTGTCCCAGGCTTCATATATTGATACGATTCTAGCTCGTTTCAACATGCAGAATTCCAAGAGAGGTTCTCAACCTTTCTGCCATGGAATTCATCTATCTAAGGATATGTGTCCCAAGATACAAAACAAAATGAGATAGATTACATGAAGACGATTCCTTATGCTTCGGCAGTGGGAAGTCTAATGTATGCTATGTTGTGCACGAGACCTGATATCTGCTATGCCGTGGGCATGGTAGCTAGATATCAGAGTAATCCTGGACAGGGTCACTGGACTGCTGTAAAGAACATACTTAAGTACCTGCGAAGGACTAGGAATTATGTTCTGAGTTACAAAGCGTCTGAATTGATTCCTGTGGGTTACACAGACTCGGATTTCCAATCTGATAAGGAACAGCGAAAGTCTACATCAGGCTATGTGTTCACATTGGGAGGTGGAGCAGTTTCATGGAGGAGTGTTAAGCAGAAATGCATTTCGGACTCTACCATGGAAGCCGAATATGTAGCAGCCTCTGAGGCAGCTAAAGAATCGGTGTGGCTCCGGAACTTCATTATGGACTTAGATGTGATTCCTGATTTGCCTAGAGCTATCACAATTTATTGTGACAATAGCGGTGCAGTGGCAAATGCGAAGGAACCACGAGCCCACAATGCGAGTAAACACATAGATCGCAAGTACCACCTGATTAGAGACATCGTCAGGACAGGCGATGCGGTTGTCACCAAGATTGCATCAGCGGATAACCTGGCAGACCCCTTTACGAAGGCACTTCAGGCGGAAGCGTTCAAGAGACACGTGAAGGGGATGGGTATCGGATGTATGGGAGAGGGAAACTAGACTTTTAGTATAAGTGGGAGATTGATGGAGTTATATTCTAAATGTCTAGTTTAGTGACAATATGGAACTCCTTATTTGTGTTTTATTATCTATTAATCAAACAGTCTGCATTTTGTTTATATACACTCTATGCCATAGTCCTAGATATATACGTTGTAGACAGTATGGCGTGAGGAGACACGCGGAAGATCATACTGTCGGTTACTCGTATACTATCGAACAGTAGCTCACGACTTAGATGGACAGGGACAATCCATCGGTACGTCGTTGTGTGACTGGTAGATAGTCGGTCTTGACTATCATGTTACACTCGTACACTTGGTGTATTGAGCAGGACCACGGGAGGGCGTTTGATTTAGACTAATCGAAGTAATCGAACTAGACCTCAGATATTACGGATATACGAATTCCTAATCCCTATATAATTATAGGTGCGTGTGTCCAATTCTCGGTTCTTTAACTTGCCAATGAGTGAGACTAATTGATTAGTCGAGATTCTCGGTAAATTGGGAATCGTAATTTTACGCACGGCATGCTATAGATTATAGACAGGAAACCGTGTCCCGTTTATCGGGTTGATTACGTCCCCGAGATGAGCTCATAAAGTTTATCATGTAAACCCTGCAGGTGGATTTGTTCCAAATGATAATAAGGATGAGTGGTACTAGTCTCGGATAATAAGAAACAAATTAATTTAATTATTAGTAATTAAATAAATTCGTGGACGTTCGATATCTTAAACACGGGGAAAGTCGTGTATGTAATTTCGGCGGAAATATTATTGTTGAAATAATATTAAATTTATTTCGGGAATTCAATTATAATTTTATAGTGCAATTAATTATAATTAAAATTGAATTTAATTAAAGGTTTTCTTTTAAGGACACCGATTTAATTAAATTGCAATTTAGCTCGGGATTTATTTACCTAAGGGGTCCCTAGTGTAACTCTATAAATATCCCTACCTTGCCTATCCTAAACCTACATTCCGCAGCTTTTTATTTTTCTGAGAAAAATTATTGCGTTAGCGCAATTAAGTTTTTCTCTGCTAAAATAATATAGTATAGCGCAAATATTTTTCTCTTATCAGAGAAAGAAATATAACGCTGGTAGAAAAGGAGAAAGCAGAAAAGGAGACCCAACGGATCATTGCCCACACAACGGTTGGAGTCAAGGGAAGAGGCATACACTAGCAATCGCTAAGGTCTCAACAATCGACCGATAAGGTATGAGATCGGAACTTTATTTCCGCATTTATTCGATCTCAATTTATCTCGTTAATCATACATGAACGAAGATCGGGTTCCGAGGCTGTTGGTTGTATTCCTCGATTACTGGGGGTTCAAGGACCTCCGAATCGGTAGTCGGAAGAGGAAAAACGACCCGGAAACGAGCCCGGAATAGCAACGTCGCGTTGCTGTTCGCGGACAAACGGCGGTCGCCAGAGGGCAAACGGCGGTCGCCGTTTGCAGCTCCTCCAGCGACCGCTGGTCTGCATTCGGCGGTCGCCGAATTAAGGCAGACCAGCCCCGTTTCGCGCGGTTGTCCTCCGGGGGCGATGGCTGGGCGTGATTCGGGTCACGGGCTGTCACGTGATCGAAGTGACGGACGTGGAGGTTGACTGGGATCGTTCGGATGTTCGAGCGATCGAACGAACGCATCCCGGGTAGTCGTTTTCCAACAACGATAACTCGTCTAGTCCGATTTTCGTCTACCGGAGAACCCCAATTTCTAGGTGTAGAAAACCTATCAAATTGAAAACAATTAGAATTAATCCTAAATTAAGAAGGAATAGAATTATATTTTATATAATTCTAATTCCCTAATTAAAATAAATAACTCACACAAAAATTCCCACGTGAAAATAATCCCTGCAGCGCACAGAAAAAATCCCGCCAAA
The DNA here is from genome assembly GCA_954870475.1 of Euphrasia confusa. Taxonomy (NCBI): domain Eukaryota; kingdom Viridiplantae; phylum Streptophyta; class Magnoliopsida; order Lamiales; family Orobanchaceae; genus Euphrasia; species Euphrasia confusa. The sequence goes on along the minus strand of CATPAB010000182.1, from coordinate 1,615,177 downwards.
CCTAAAACGGCGACCGCCGTTTTATTTCTGCGACCGCGGAAACTCCGTTTTCACGTCTGACCCCTTTTTCACATCTTTGGCGCCCGTCGATTCGCCTTCCGCGCCCGCTGAAGACACTCTGGCGCCCGCCAAAACCACTTTCGGCGATTTTGACCTCTTTTGCCTTTCGATTTGAGTCATAATTCAACAAATCTCCACCTTGACGAGAATCTCCGCGACTCCAAGCCGCACCATCCTCCAACGATCATAGACTAATGTTTCTTCCTTCCACCCATCCCCGTAGGGCTCACTCAAAGCATGAGCAACCTAAGTTTGAGCCACACCCAAACATAGAACAAGAACGCGAAGTTGCACCGATCATCCCTTGGGTACCGCCTGACAGAGTTGTATACTTAATGTCTAGATTTAAGTGATCTGAACTCCTTGTACACTTTCATTTATCTATTAATAAATAAACATTCATTTGCTTTTAATTATTGTTTAATTAAATATATGCAAATTATAGTCCTAGATTATACACGTTGTAGTTAGTATGGTGTGCGACGTCACACAGAAGATCATACTATCGGCTACTTGTATATAATCGAACAGTTGCTCACGACCTAAATGGACAAGGACCTAATATTATTGCGGGTGTGTTCATATAACAATAGTGGCTTTGATTTTCCAAAGGAATTGACTGTATAGAATAACCAGTCAATTACCGGTAAAGTTGGGTTGCTATATTTTATGTATGACATGCCGTAAATTCTTGATGGGAAAGTACGTCCCGATAAGGGTTGATAATATCCCCGAGATGAGCTCATAAGGAATTATTATGTAAACCTCGCGAGTGGATTTGTTGCCGAATAATAATAAAGTAGAGTGGTACTATTCTCGGATATAAGAGATGAATAAATTTATTAAGCAATAAATAAAATTTATTCATGAATATTTATATCTTAAACATACAGAATAAATAATACTACCGGAAGAATATTATTTGATATAATATGGTTTAATATTGAGAGTGCAATTATATTTATATAGTGGAGTTAATATATAATTCATGAATTAATTAATAGATTTGGGTTTGGACTCAATTTAATTAATTTATGGGAAGCCCAATATTCTACTTCCTTAAGGTCCCTTACATAGCCTATAAAAGCACTACATGGCCTTCATAATATAATAAGACAAGAATATCATTAGTTGATAGTTCTAGAGAGTTGAAGGAGATCCATAAAGCTCGGAGGATCCGCCCACCCCGACGTTCGAGCTAGTGCAAGGAATACGTGGGAAGGCTTCAAGGTCATCGAGGGTTTTGTTGTATTCAAGTTTAAGGTTTTAGATTTTAATTTTTAGGGTTTTGGTTTTGGGTTTTAGGGTTTAGAATTTTAGGGTTTAATTTTTAGTTTTAGGGATTAGGGTTTTAGTGTATTAAAGATTAGATTTTTAGTTTTTAGGGTTTAGGGTTTCGTTTTTAGGTTTTAGTGTTTAGAGTATTAGGACTTAGGGTTTAGTGTATTAAAAATTAGGGTTTAAGATTTAGTTTTTATGATTTAGGGTTTAGGGTTTTGGTTTTAGGTTTTAGGATTTAGAGTTTTTGGGTTTAATGCTTAGTTTTAGGGTTTAATTTTAGGTTTTAGGGTTTTGTTGTATTCATGTTTATGGTTTTAGTTTTAGTTTTTAGGGTTTTAGGTTTTAGTTTTTAGGGTTTAGAATTTTAGGGTTTAATGTTAAGTTTTAAGGATTAGGGTTTAAGTATATTAAAGATTAGGGTTTTAGTTTTCAGGGTTTATGGTTTTGTTTTTAGGTTTGATTGTTTAGAGTATTAGGACTTTGGGTTTAGTGTATTAAAATTTAGGGTTTATGATTGAGTTTTAAGGATTTAGGGTTTAAGGTTTTGGTTTTAGCTTTTAGGGTTTATTGTTTTTGGGTTTAATCCTTACTTTTAGGGTTTAATTTTAAGTTTTAGGGTTTTTTTGTATTCAAGTTTGGGATTTTAGGTTATAGTTTTTAGGGTTTTTATTTTAGGTTTTAGGGTTTAGAATTTTAGGGTTTAATGTTTAGTTTTAGGGATTAAGGTTTTAGTGTATTAAAGATTAGAGTTTTAGTTTTTAGGGTTTAGGGTTTCGTTTTTAGGTTTTAGTGTTTAGAGTATTAGGACTTAGGGTTTATTGTATTAAAAATTAGGGTTTAAGATTTAGTTTTTAAGATTTAGGGTTTAGGGTTTTGGTTTTAGGTTTTAGGATTTAGAGTTTTTGGGTTTAATGCTTAGTTTTAGGGTTTAATTTTAGGTTTTAGGGTTTTGTTGTATTCATGTTTATGGTTTCAGTTTTAGTTTTTAGGGTTTTAGGTTTTAGTTTTTAGGGTTTAGAATTTTAGGGTTTAATGTTAAGTTTTAAGGATTAGGGTTTTAGTGTATTAAAGATTAGGGTTTTAGTTTTCAGGGTTTATGGTTTTGTTTTTAGGTTTTAGTGTTTAGAGTATTAGGACTTAGGGTTTAGTGTATTAAAAATTAGGGTTTAAGATTTAGTTTTTAAGATTTAGGGTTTAGGGTTTTGGTTTTAGGTTTTAGGGTTTAGAGTTTTTGGGTTTAATGCTTAGTTTTAGGGTTTAATTTTAGGTTTAAAGGTTTTGTTGTATTCATGTTTATGGTTTTAGGTTTTAGTTTTTAGGGTTTTAGGTTTTAGTTTTTAGGGTTTGGAATTTTAGGGTTTAATGTTAAGTTTTAAGGATTAGGGTTTTAGTGTATTAAAGATTAGGGTTTTAGTTTTCAGGGTTTATGGTTTTGTTTTTAGGTTTTAGTGTTTAGAGTATTAGGACTTTGGGTTTAGTGTTTTAAAATTTAGGGTTTATGATTTAGTTTTACGGATTTAGGGTTTTGGGTTTTGGTTTTAGGTTTTAGGGTTTAGAGTTTTTGGGTTTAATGCTTAGTTTTAGGTTTTAATTTTAGGTGTTAGGGTTTTGTTGTATTAAATTTTAGGGTTTTAGGTTTTAGTTTTTAGGGTTTTGGGTTTAGGTTGTAGGGTTTAGAATTTTAGGGTTTAATGTTTAGTTTTAGGGTTTAGGGTTTTAGTGTATTAAATATTAGGGTTTTAGTTTTTAGGGTTTTGGGTTTTGTTTTTTGGTTTTGGTGTTTAGAGTATTAGGACTTATGGTTTAGTGTATTAAAATTTAGGTTTTGAGATTGAGTTTTAAGGATTTAAGGTTTAGGGTTTTGGTTTTAGCTTTTAGGGTTTATAGTTTTTGGGTTTAATGCTTATTTTTAGGGTTTAATTTTAAGTTTTAGGGTTTTGTTGTATTCAAGTTTAGGGTTTTAGGTTTTAGTTTTTAGGGTTTTTGTTTTAGGTTTTAGGGTTTAGAATTTTAGGGTTTAATTTTTAGTTTTAGGGATTAGGGTTTTAGTGTATTAAAGATTAGAGTTTTAGTTTTTATGGTTTAGGGTTTTGTTTTTAGGTTTTAGTGTTTAGACTTATGGTTTAGTGTATTAAAATTTAGGTTTTGAGATTAAGTTTTAAGGATTTAAGGTTTAGGGCTTTGGTTTTATCTTTTAGGGTTTATAGTTTTTGGGTTTAATGCTTATTTTTAGAGTTTAATTTTAAGTTTTAGGGTTTTGTTGTATTCAAATTTAGGGTTTTAGATTTTAGTTTTTAGGGTTTTGGTTTTAGGTTTTAGGGTTTAGAATTTTAGGGTTTAATTTTTAGTTTTAGGGATTAGGGTTTTAGTGTATTAAAGATTGGATTTTTAGTTTTTAGGGTTTAGGGTTTCGTTTTTAGGTTTTAGTGTTTAAAGTATTAGGACTTAGGGTTTAGTGTATTAAAAATTAGGGTTTAAGATTTAGTTTATAAGATTTAGGGTTTAGGGTTATGGTTTTAGGTTTTATGATTTAGAGTTTTTTGGTTTAATGCTTAGTTTTAGGGTTTAATTTTAGGTTTTAGGGTTTTGTTGTATTGATGTTTATGGTTTTAGTTTTAGTTTTTAGGGTTTTAGGTTTTAGTTTTTAGGGTTTAGAATTTTATGGTTTAATGTTAAGTTTTAAGGATTATGGTTTTAGTGTATTGAAGATTAGGGTTAGTTTTCAGGGTTTATGGTTTTGTTTTTAGGTTTTAGTGTTTAGAGTATTAGGACTTAGGGTTTAGTGTATTAAAATTTAGGGTTTAAGATTTAGTTTTTAGGATTTAGGGTTTAGGGTTTTGGTTTTAGGTTTTAGGGTTTACAGTTTTGGGGTTTAATGCTTAGTTTTAGGTTTTAATTTTAGGTGTTATGGTTTTGTTGTATTCAAGTTTATGGTTTTAGGTTTTAGTTTTTAGGGTTTTAGGTTTTAGTTTTTAGTGTTTCGAATTTTAGGGTTTAATGTTTAGTTTTAAGGATTAGGGTTTTAGTGTATTAAAGATTAGCGTTTTAGTTTTCAGGGTTTAGGGTTTTGTTTTTAGGTTCTGCCGTCTTCTTCGTCGTTCTAGCTTGTAATCGAGCTTCTACGTCGGTTGCCGAACCTTGGATTGCATCAGTCGCCGAATTAAGGCAGACCAGCCCCGTTTCGCGCGGTTGTCCTCCGGGGGCGATGGCTGGGCGTGATTCGGGTCACGGGCTGTCACGTGAACGAAGTGACGGACGTGGAGGTTGACTGGGATCGTTCGGATGTTCGAGCGATCGAACGAACGCATCCCGGGTAGTCGATTTCCAACAATTGGTATCAGAGCCGATTTTGTACGTTCTTTGTATTGTTTGCGAGTTTTGTTTTGCAGGATAACCCGATTATTATGGTCATATGTTTATGTACTGTATATTGTGGTTTGTTAAACTCTCGGGGCTGTCGAGATTTTTTTTTAAAATCGTTGCTTGAATGTAATAGTTAAAACGACGGGTTGAGTCGTTTAGGTTTTCTATTTCGTTTTTCGTTTTTATCCGGATGTATAGGATCGATCAATCTGTATAGGATCGATGCCGGAAGTAGTTAGCTTTACCTTGTAATGTTGCTGCTGCTTGGTGGATCGAGACGAGATCGAAGGCCGGACGAACGAGGGTCGAGAAGTTGAACCCGCGGGCTGCTGAAGGGCAAACGGCGGTCGCCGTTTCGCTGGATTTCGGGCAGCAGCTCCGCGGGGGTTCGACGGACACCACGGATCGCTCGTCGAGGCCTGGGATGATACTCCAGTGGGAGGGGTTCGTCTCTTGGCACTTAGTCGAGTCGGTGGTGGATCGAGACCTAGACGAGCAACGAGACGAAGATCCGAGAAGACGTGCATCGAAGATATTTAAAGGCCATAATAATCGGGATCACGTTAAATGCTTTCTATGTGTTTACGTGCTTTTATTTACGCTTTATTTATCGTGCATGATTATCCCTTTCGTAAAATACTAAGTGGGAGAGGGATTGGAAACAATCCCGCGGTCTCCATTCTCTGTTTTGATGGTGATGTGTGTCGCTTACGAGTTGGCTTTAGTGTCATCCTCCCTATCGGATAAAGTTGACACACGGATATCACTGGATCAAAATTCGAATTCAATTCCATTTATAGAATTGAACACTTAAGTTTTTCAAAGCAATGCCTAATCTGTTTTTCAAAGACTAAGTTCAACACGACTCATTCTCACCTCTGGGAGTGGAATGGAGCCAAAGCGCTTGCTTATGTCGATGACACAGATTAGAGACATTCGAGTCATTTGATGACTAGATCGATTGTCTGGTTGGCTCCCTCACTTTGTGAGAGATAGGGCTCAATTGCATGATTGATCGCTGGTTAGAAACTTCGAGTTTCACTTACGAGATATCAAGCTTTGATTAATGAAATTGTGAAATTTATTAAATGGAATTCAATTAACGAAGTTGTTTGTTTAGTAAACGTCCACACTATCGTGGCTTACTAGACGGAAACGGAACTTTGGTTTAATTGAGGCTCGACAGTTATAGGAAATCGTAAAGGGACCGCATGTCAACGTAAACGTCCACACTAACGTGGCTTGCGGTGGATATGTAGTTCCCGAGCGGTTAACTTAGTACTGAGAAGTGGTATACACTTAGGTACGCTTTACAGTATCCTCCCCATCGGAGTCACTGCTGTAATGATGGACGACCAAAGTAAAAGTCCAGTTATAAAATCGTTTGGACTAGTATACGTCCACATGAACGTGGCATGCTGGTCTGATGGGATTTTAGGATTGATTGGTAAATTTAATGATATTAATTAAGGGAGTTAATATCGAATTAAATTTGACGGTTTGATTTGTCTCTTTTATAGATATGACACTCAACCCACTGTCTGTGATACTAAAAGAAAACAAACTCACTGGTCCAAATTATGTTGATTGGAAACGAAACTTGGACATTGTCCTAACTGCTGAGGAGTACAAGTATGTACTCCAGGTCGATTGCCCTGCTGAACCCATTGAAACATCCACTCCTGAGGAAAAGGAAGCTCATCGGAAGTGGGTCAAGGCTGATCAGATGGCGCGGTGCTACATTTTGGCTTCTATGTCAAATGTGCTGCAACATCAGCATGAAGCCATGGACACTGCCTATGATATGATGCTTAACCTCAAGGAGATGTTTGGTAGTCAGGACAGGGCAGCCAGACAAGATGCTATGAGGAAACTCATGACGGCCACTATGTCCGAAGGAACGCCCGTGAAGGATCACGTTCTTAGGATGATAGGCTATCTGAATGAGATAGAGATTATGGGAGGAACTATCGATGGGGAAACCCAGATCGATATAGTGCTCCAGTCTCTGCCTAGGAGTTTTGAGCAGTTCCGCCTGAACTATAACATGAACAAGAGGTTATATACATTGGCGGAACTCCTGACTGAACTCCAGGCGGCAGAGGGAATCTTTAAGAACTCTCAAGCACTTGTGGCTGTGAAATCGACTCTTCCTCGCCCTTCGGGGATTAAGAAGAAGAAAAAGCAAGGACGGAAACCCAGTGGACCCAGAGTTGGTGGACCACAGAATGGAGTGAACAGGCCTAAGGGCAAGTGTTTCCGTTGCAAGCAGTCTGGACATTGGAAGTCTAATTGTCCTCTCAGACGAGGAGGTATGAACTTTTCCTTAGTCACTGAAACATGTTTAGCGGTGTTATCCACCGGTACCTGGTGTGTGGATACGGGAGCCACTGATCATGTCTGCAATTCTTTGCAGGGGTTCCAGGAAACCCGGCGGCTTAGAGAGGGAGAGATCACCATCTACATGGGCAACGCTACGAAAGTGGCGGCGGTTGCAGTGGGAGATGTTTATTTATCTTTTAATAATAATGTTTTGGTATTGAATAATTGTCTTTATGTACCGAATTTTAGAAAGAACCTTGTTTCGGTTTCTAAGTGGGTTTTGAATGGATATTCAGTTTCTTTTGATAATTCTAATATTGTAAAAAAGAATGGTGATTATATCTGTTCTGGTACATTGATAGGCAACTTATATATACTGAATCCTAATTATTCCACGATGCAACGAGTAGAGTCGTATAACACATCTAGTACCAATAAGAGAAAGGAGTCTTCTAGGATGAATCAAAAGTACTTATGGCATCTTAGGCTAGGTCATATTAACTTGGGCAGGATTCAAAGGTTGATAACTGATGGAATACTCAGTGATGTGAAAGATGAGGACTTTCCAACCTGCGAATCATGCCTGGAAGGAAAAATGACCAAGCGACCCTTTAGTGATAAGGGGTATAGATCCAAGGAAGTACTGGAATTGATTCACTCTGATTTGTGCGGGCCTTTATCTGTCCAAGCGAGAGGAGGTTACGAATATTTTGTAACCTTCACTGATGATTACTCAAGGTATGGTTTTATATACCTGATGCGCCGCAAGAACGAGTGCTTTGACAAGTTCAAGGAGTACAAAGCTCTTGTGGAGAACCTTCATGGTAAAACCATAAAGACTCTACGATCTGATCGTGGAGGAGAGTACCTCTCGGGAGAGTTTAAAGCGTACTTATTAGAGAATGGGATTGACTCCCAGATGACTGCACCATACACGCCCCAGCAGAATGGTGTAGCAGAAAGAAGGAATAGGACTCTTATGGAAATGGTAAGATCTATGATGAGTTACTCAGAACTACCAGTTTCGTTCTGGGGATATGCCTTGGAAAAAGCGGCTTATATCTTGAACTTAGTTCCTTCTAAATCAGTCCCTAAGACGCCCTCGGAATTGTGGACCGGGCGTAAGCCAAACTTGAAACACATTCGGATCTGGGGTTGTCCAGCACATGTGCTGAAGCACGGGGCTGATAAGTTGGAGTCACGTTCAGATATTCGGTTGTTTATAGGATATCCCAGAGGAACAAAAGGTGGTCTATTTTATAGTCCTAAGGACCAGAAGATCGTTGTTAGCACCAACGCTCGGTTCTTGGAAGAGGATTATATAATGGACCACAAGCCCAATAGTGAGATAATACTTAACGAACTGAGAGGGGACGATCAAGGCTTAGATCCAACCCAACCGGGTGATACGCCACCACAGTCTGCACCTGTCGTTACTGAGGTTACACCGGAGCGTCGTCGTAGTGGGAGGGTTGTTCGACAACCCGACAGGTTCATGTTTATAGGTGAGTCTTCGGACTTGTTACCTGGAGAACATGAAGCCGATCCCTGGACCTACGACGAGGCACTTAAAGATCAAGATGCTCAGTCTTGGCAAAAGGCGATGAAATCTGAGATTGAATCTATGGATTCAAATCAGGTCTGGGATCTTGTAGCACCGCCCAAAGGTCTAAAAGCCATTGGTTGCAAGTGGGTGTACAAGAGGAAAAGAGGGTCTGACGGGAAGGTGGAAACCTTCAAGGATAGGCTTGTTGCGAAAGGGTACACTCAGAAAGAAGGGATCGATTATGAGGAAACCTTTTCGCCGGTAGCTATGCTAAAGTCGATCCGAATTCTTTTGTCTATAGCATCTCATATGGATTATGGGGTGTGGCAAATGGACGTCAAGACAGCATTCTTGAATGGAAATCTTGACGAGACCATTTATATGAGACAGCCAGAGGGTTTCATCGAGAAAGGCCAAGAGCATCTAGTGTGTAAGCTAAAGCGATCCATTTATGGATTGAAGCAAGCTTCTAGATCTTGGAACATGCGGTTTGATGAGGTTATCCAGTCTTATGGATTCATTCAAAGCATGGATGAGTCGTGTGTATACCGGAGAAGTGACGGAAACAGCGTGGCGTTTCTCGTGCTTTATGTAGACGACATTCTTCTAATTGGCAACAATGTGAAGATGTTGTCGGACATAAAGGGATGGTTGTCCAAGCAATTCGATATGAAAGACTTAGGACAAGTAGGGCATGTTCTTGGGATCAAGGTTATACGGGATCGCCAGAAAAGAACATTGAGCTTGTCCCAGGCTTCATATATTGATACGATTCTAGCTCGTTTCAACATGCAGAATTCCAAGAGAGGTTCTCAACCTTTCTGCCATGGAATTCATCTATCTAAGGATATGTGTCCCAAGATACAAAACAAAATGAGATAGATTACATGAAGACGATTCCTTATGCTTCGGTAGTGGGAAGTCTAATGTATGCTATGTTGTGCACGAGACCTGATATCTGCTATGCCGTGGGCATGGTAGCTAGATATCAGAGTAATCCTGGACAGGGTCATTGGACTGCTGTAAAGAACATACTTAAGTACCTGCGAAGGACTAGGAATTATGTTCTGAGTTACAAAGCGTCTGAATTGATTCCTGTGGGTTACACAGACTCGGATTTCCAATCTGATAAGGAACAGCGAAAGTCTACATCAGGCTATGTGTTCACATTGGGAGGTGGAGCAGTTTCATGGAGGAGTGTTAAGCAGAAATGCATTTCGGACTCTACCATGGAAGCCGAATATGTAGCAGCCTCTGAGGCAGCTAAAGAATCGGTGTGGCTCCGGAACTTCATTATGGACTTAGATGTGATTCCTGATTTGCCTAGAGCTATCACAATTTATTGTGACAATAGCGGTGCAGTGGCAAATGCGAAGGAACCACGAGCCCACAATGCGAGTAAACACATAGATCGCAAGTACCACCTGATTAGAGACATCGTCAGGACAGGCGATGCGGTTGTCACCAAGATTGCATCAGCGGATAACCTGGCAGACCCCTTTACGAAGGCACTTCAGGCGGAAGCGTTCAAGAGACACGTGAAGGGGATGGGTATCGGATGTATGGGAGAGGGAAACTAGACTTTTAGTATAAGTGGGAGATTGATGGAGTTATATTCTAAATGTCTAGTTTAGTGACAATATGGAACTCCTTATCTGTGTTTTATTATCTATTAATCAAACAGTCTGCATTTTGTTTATATACACTCTATGCCATAGTCCTAGATATATACGTTGTAGACAGTATGGCGTGAGGAGACACGCGGAAGATCATACTGTCGGTTACTCGTATACTATCGAACAGTAGCTCACGACTTAGATGGACAGGGACAATCCATCGGTACGTCGTTGTGTGACTGGTAGATAGTCGGTCTTGACTATCATGTTACACTCGTACACTTGGTGTATTGAGCAGGACCACGGGAGGGCGTTTGATTTAGACTAATCGAAGTAATCGAACTAGACCTCAGATATTACGGATATACGAATTCCTAATCCCTATATAATTATAGGTGCGTGTGTCCAATTCTCGGTTCTTTAACTTGCCAATGAGTGAGACTAATTGATTAGTCGAGATTCTCGGTAAATTGGGAATCGTAATTTTACGCACGGCATGCTATAGATTATAGACAGGAAACCGTGTCCCGTTTATCGGGTTGATTACGTCCCCGAGATGAGCTCATAAAGTTTATCATGTAAACCCTGCAGGTGGATTTGTTCCAAATGATAATAAGGATGAGTGGTACTAGTCTCGGATAATAAGAAACAAATTAATTTAATTATTAGTAATTAAATAAATTCGTGGACGTTCGATATCTTAAACACGGGGAAAGTCGTGTATGTAATTTCGGCGGAAATATTATTTTTGAAATAATATTAAATTTATTTCGGGAATTCAATTATAATTTTATAGTGGAATTAATTATAATTAAAATTGAATTTAATTAAAGGTTTTCTTTTAAGGACACCGATTTAATTAAATTGCAATTTAGCTCGGGATTTATTTACCTAAGGGGTCCCTAGTGTAACTCTATAAATATCCCTACCTTGCCTATCCTAAACCTACATTCCGCAGCTTTTTATTTTTCTGAGAAAAATTATTGCGTTAGCGCAATTAAGTTTTTCTCTGCTAAAATAATATAGTATAGCGCAAATATTTTTCTCTTATCAGAGAAAGAAATATAACGCTGGTAGAAAAGGAGAAAGCAGAAAAGGAGACCCAACGGATCATTGCCCACACAACGGTTGGAGTCAAGGGAAGAGGCATACACTAGCAATCGCTAAGGTCTCAACAATCGACCGATAAGGTATGAGATCGGAACTTTATTTCCGCATTTATTCGATCTCAATTTATCTCGTTAATCATACATGAACGAAGATCGGGTTCCGGGGCTGTTGGTTGTATTCCTCGATTACTGGGGGTTCAAGGACCTCCGAATCGGTAGTCGGAAGAGGAAAAACGACCCGGAAACGAGCCCGGAATAGCAACGTCGCGTTGCTGTTCGCGGACAAACGGCGGTCGCCAGAGGGCAAACGGCGGTCGCCGTTTGCAGCTCCTCCAGCGACCGCTGGTCTGCATTCGGCGGTCGCCGAATTAAGGCAGACCAGCCCCGTTTCGCGCGGTTGTCCTCCGGGGGCGATGGCTGGGCGTGATTCGGGTCACGGGCTGTCACGTGATCGAAGTGACGGACGTGGAGGTTGACTGGGATCGTTCGGATGTTCGAGCGATCGAACGAACGCATCCCGGGTAGTCGTTTTCCAACAACGATAACTCGTCTAGTCCGATTTTCGTCTACCGGAGAACCCCAATTTCTAGGTGTAGAAAACCTATCAAATTGAAAACAATTAGAATTAATCCTAAATTAAGAAGGAATAGAATTATATTTTATATAATTCTAATTCCCTAATTAAAATAAATAACTCACACAAAAATTCCCACGTGAAAATAATCCCTGCAGCGCACAGAAAAAATCCCGCCAAACCTAAAACGGCGACCGCCGTTTTATTTCTGCGACCGCGGAAACTCCGTTTTCACGTCTGACCCCTTTTTCACATCTTTGGCGCCCGTCGATTCGCCTTCCGCGCCCGCTGAAGACACTCTGGCGCCCGCCAAAACCACTTTCGGCGATTTTGACCTCTTTTGCCTTTCGATTTGAGTCATAATTCAACAAATCTCCACCTTGACGAGAATCTCCGCGACTCCAAGCCGCACCATCCTCCAACGATCATAGACTAATGTTTCTTCCTTCCACCCAACCCCGTAGGGCTCACTCAAAGCATGAGCAACCTAAGTTTGAGCCACACCCAAACATAGAACAAGAACGCGAAGTTGCACCGATCATCCCTTGGGTACCGCCTGACAGAGTTGTATACTTAATGTCTAGATTTAAGTGATCTGAACTCCTTGTACACTTTCATTTATCTATTAATAAATAAACATTCATTTGCTTTTAATTATTGTTTAATTAAATATATGCAAATTATAGTCCTAGATTATACACGTTGTAGTTAGTATGGTGTGCGACGTCACACAGAAGATCATACTATCGGCTACTTGTATATAATCGAACAGTTGCTCACGACCTAAATGGACAAGGACCTAATATTATTGCGGGTGTGTTCATATAACAATAGTGGCTTTGATTTTCCAAAGGAATTGACTGTATAGAATAACCAGTCAATTACCGGTAAAGTTGGGTTGCTATATTTTATGTATGACATGCCGTAAATTCTTGATGGGAAAGTACGTCCCGATAAGGGTTGATAATATCCCCGAGATGAGCTCATAAGGAATTATTATGTAAACCTCGCGAGTGGATTTGTTGCCGAATAATAATAAAGTAGAGTGGTACTATTCTCGGATATAAGAGATGAATAAATTTATTAAGCAATAAATAAAATTTATTCATGAATATTTATATCTTAAACATACAGAATAAATAATACTACCGGAAGAATATTATTTGATATAATATGGTTTAATATTGAGAGTGCAATTATATTTATATAGTGGAGTTAATATATAATTCATGAATTAATTAATAGATTTGGGTTTGGACTCAATTTAATTAATTTATGGGAAGCCCAATATTCTACTTCCTTAAAGTCCCTTACATAGCCTATAAAAGCACTACATGGCCTTCATAATATAATAAGACAAGAATATCATTAGTTGATAGTTCTAGAGAGTTGAAGGAGATCCATAAAGCTCGGAGGATCCGCCCACCCCGACGTTCGAGCTAGTGCAAGGAATACGTGGGAAGGCTTCAAGGTCATCGAGGGTTTTGTTGTATTCAAGTTTAGGGTTTTAGATTTTAATTTTTAGGGTTTTGGTTTTGGGTTTTAGGGTTTAGAATTTTAGGGTTTAATTTTTAGTTTTAGGGATTAGGGTTTTAGTGTATTAAAGATTAGATTTTTAGTTTTTAGGGTTTAGGGTTTCGTTTTTAGGTTTTAGTGTTTAGAGTATTAGGACTTAGGGTTTAGTGTATTAAAAATTAGGGTTTAAGATTTAGTTTTTATGATTTAGGGTTTAGGGTTTTGGTTTTAGGTTTTAGGATTTAGAGTTTTTGGGTTTAATGCTTAGTTTTAGGGTTTAATTTTAGGTTTTAGGGTTTTGTTGTATTCATGTTTATGGTTTTAGTTTTAGTTTTTAGGGTTTTAGGTTTTAGTTTTTAGGGTTTAGAATTTTAGGGTTTAATGTTAAGTTTTAAGGATTAGGGTTTTAGTATATTAAAGATTAGGGTTTTAGTTTTCAGGGTTTATGGTTTTGTTTTTAGGTTTGATTGTTTAGAGTATTAGGACTTTGGGTTTAGTGTATTAAAATTTAGGGTTTATGATTGAGTTTTAAGGATTTAGGGTTTAAGGTTTTGGTTTTAGCTTTTAGGGTTTATAGTTTTTGGGTTTAATCCTTACTTTTAGGGTTTAATTTTAAGTTTTAGGGTTTTTTTGTATTCAAGTTTGGGATTTTAGGTTATAGTTTTTAGGGTTTTTATTTTAGGTTTTAGGGTTTAGAATTTTAGGGTTTAATGTTTAGTTTTAGGGATTAGGGTTTTAGTGTATTAAAGATTAGAGTTTTAGTTTTTAGGGTTTAGGGTTTCGTTTTTAGGTTTTAGTGTTTAGAGTATTAGGACTTAGGGTTTATTGTATTAAAAAATAGGGTTTAAGATTTAGTTTTTAAGATTTAGGGTTTAGGGTTTTGGTTTTAGGTTTTAGGATTTAGAGTTTTTGGGTTTAATGCTTAGTTTTAGGGTTTAATTTTAGGTTTTAGGGTTTTGTTGTATTCATGTTTATGGTTTCAGTTTTAGTTTTTAGGGTTTTAGGTTTTAGTTTTTAGGGTTTAGAATTTTAGGGTTTAATGTTAAGTTTTAAGGATTAGGGTTTTAGTGTATTAAAGATTAGGGTTTTAGTTTTCAGGGTTTATGGTTTTGTTTTTAGGTTTGATTGTTTAGAGTATTAGGACTTTGGGTTTAGTGTATTAAAATTTAGGGTTTATGATTGAGTTTTAAGGATTTGGGGTTTAAGGTTTTGGTTTTAGCTTTTAGGGTTTATAGTTTTTGGGTTTAATGCTTACTTTTAGGGTTTAATTTTAAGTTTTAGGGTTTTGTTGTTTTCAAGTTTGTGATTTTAGGTTATAGTTTTTAGGGTTTTTGTTTTAGGTTTTTGGGTTTAGAATTTTAGGGTTTAATGTTTAGTTTTAGGGATTAGGGTTTTAGTGTATTAAAGATTAGAGTTTTAGTTTTTAAGGTTTATGGTTTTGTTTTTAGGTTTTAGTGTTTAGAGTATTAGGACTTAGGGTTTAGTGTATTAAAAATTAGGGTTTAAGATTTAGTTTTTAAGATTTAAGGTTTAGGGTTTTGGTTTTAGGTTTTAGGGTTTAGAGTTTTTGGGTTTAATGCTTAGTTTTAGGGTTTAATTTTAGGTTTAAAGGTTTTGTTGTATTCATGTTTATGGTTTTAAGTTTTAGTTTTTAGGGTTTTAGGTTTTAGTTTTTAGGGTTTAGAATTTTAGGGTTTAATGTTAAGTTTTAAGGATTAGGTTTTTAGTGTATTAAAGATTAGGGTTTTAGTTTTCAGGGTTTATGGTTTTGTTTTTAGGTTTGATTGTTTAGAGTATTAGGACTTTGGGTTTAGTGTATTAAAATTTAGGGTTTATGATTGAGTTTTACGGATTTAGGGTTTAAGGTTTTGGTTTTAGCTTTTAGGGTTTATAGTTTTTGGGTTTAATCCTTACTTTTAGGGTTTAATTTTAGGTGTTAGGGTTTTGTTGTATTAAATTTTAGGATTTTAGGTTTTAGTTTTTAGGGTTTTGGGTTTAGGTTGTAGGGTTTAGAATTTTAGGGTTTAATGTTTAGTTTTAGGGTTTAGGGTTTTAGTGTATTAAATATTAGGGTTTTAGTTTTTAGGGTTTTGGGTTTTGTTTTTTGGTTTTGGTGTTTAGAGTATTAGGACTTATGGTTTAGTGTATTAAAATTTAGGTTTTGAGATTGAGTTTTAAGGATTTAAGGTTTAGGGTTTTGGTTTTAGCTTTTAGGGTTTATAGTTTTTGGGTTTAATGCTTATTTTTAGGGTTTAATTTTAAGTTTTAGGGTTTTGTTGTATTCAAGTTTAGGGTTTTAGGTTTTAGTTTTTAGGGTTTTTGTTTTAGGTTTTAGGGTTTAGAATTTTAGGGTTTAATTTTTAGTTTTAGGGATTAGGGTTTTAGTGTATTAAAGATTAGAGTTTTAGTTTTTATGGTTTAGGGTTTTGTTTTTAGGTTTTAGTGTTTAGACTTATGGTTTAGTGTATTAAAATTTAGGTTTTGAGATTAAGTTTTAAGGATTTAAGGTTTAGGGCTTTGGTTTTAGCTTTTAGGGTTTATAGTTTTTGGGTTTAATGCTTATTTTTAGAGTTTAATTTTAAGTTTTAGGGTTTTGTTGTATTCAAATTTAGGGTTTTAGATTTTAGTTTTTAGGGTTTTGGTTTTAGGTTTTAGGGTTTAGAATTTTAGGGTTTAATTTTTAGTTTTAGGGATTAGGGTTTTAGTGTATTAAAGATTAGATTTTTAGTTTTTAGGGTTTAGGGTTTCGTTTTTAGGTTTTAGTGTTTAAAGTATTAGGACTTAGGGTTTAGTGTATTAAAAATTAGGGTTTAAGATTTAGTTTTTAAGATTTAGGGTTTAGGGTTATGGTTTTAGGTTTTATGATTTAGAGTTTTTTGGTTTAATGCTTAGTTTTAGGTTTTAATTTTAGGTGTTATGGTTTTGTTGTATTCAAGTTTATGGTTTTAGGTTTTAGTTTTTAGGGTTTTAGGTTTTAGTTTTTAGTGTTTCGAATTTTAGGGTTTAATGTTTAGTTTTAAGGATTAGGGTTTTAGTGTATTAAAGATTAGGGTTTTAGTTTTCAGGGTTTAGGGTTTTGTTTTTAGGTTTTAGTATTTAGAGTATTAGGACTTTGGGTCTAGTGTATTAAAAATTAGGGTTTAAGATTTAGTTTTTAAGATTTAGGGTTTAGGGTTTAGGTTTTAGGTTTTAGGGTTTATAGTTTTTGGGTTTAATGCTTACTTTTAGGGTTTATTTTAAGTTTTAGGGTTTTGTTGTATTCAAGTTTAGGGTTTTAGATATTAATTTTTAGGGTTTTGGTTTTGGGTTTTAGGGTTTAGAATTTTAGGGTTTAATTTTTAGTTTTAGGGATTAGGGTTTTAGTGTATTAAAGATTAGATTTTTAGTTTTTAGGGTTTCGTTTTTAGGTTTTAGTGTTTAGAGTATTAGGACTTAGGGTTTAGTGTATTAAAAATTAGGGTTTAAGATTTAGTTTTTAAGATTTAGGGTTTAGGGTTTTGGTTTTAGGTTTTAGGATTTAGAGTTTTTGGGTTTAATGCTTAGTTTTAGGGTTTATATTTAGGTTTTAGGGTTTTGTTGTATTCATGTTTATGGTTTCAGTTTTAGTTTTTAGGGTTTTAGGTTTTAGTTTTGATGGTTTAGAATTTTAGGGTTTAATGTTAAGTTTTAAGGATTAGGGTTTTAGTGTATTAAAGATTAGGGTTTTAGTTTTCAGGGTTTATAGTTTTGTTTTTAGGTTTGATTGTTTAGAGTATTAGGACTTTGAGTTTAGTGTATTAAAATTTAGGGTTTATGAGTGAGTTTTAAGGATTTGGGGTTTAAGGTTTTGGTTTTAGCTTTTAGGGTTTAATAGTTTTTGGGTTTAATGCTTACTTTTAGGGTTTAATTTTAAGTTTTAGGGTTTTGTTGTATTCATGTTTGTGATTTTAGGTTATAGTTTTTAGGGTTTTTGTTTTAGGTTTTTGGGTTTAGAATTTTAGGGTTTAATTTTTAGTTTTAGGGATTTGGGTTTTAGTGTATTAAAGATTAGAGTTTTAGTTTTTAGGGTTTATGGTTTTGTTTTTAGGTTTTAGTGTTTAGAGTATTAGGACTTAGGGTTTAGTGTATTAAAAATTAGGGTTTAAGATTTAGTTTTTAAGATTTAGGGTTTAGGGTTTTGGTTTTAGGTTTTAGGGTTTAGAGTTTTTGGGTTTAATGCTTAGTTTTAGGGTTTAATTTTAGGTTTAAAGGTTTTGTTGTATTCATGTTTATGGTTTTAGGTTTTAGTTTTTAGGGTTTAGAATTTTAGGGTTTAATGTTAAGTTTTAAGGATTAGGGTTTTAGTGTATTAAAGATTAGGGTTTTAGTTTTCAGGGTTTATGGTTTTGTTTTTAGGTTTTAGTGTTTAGAGTATTAGGACATTGAGTTTAGTGTTTTAAAATTTAGGGTTTATGATTTAGTTTTACGGATTTAGGGTTTTGGGTTTTGGTTTTAGGTTTTAGGGTTTAGAGTTTTTGGGTTTAATGCTTAGTTTTAGGTTTTAATTTTAGGTGTTAGGGTTTTGTTGTATTAAATTTTAGGGTTTTAGGTTTTAGTTTTTAGGGTTTTGGGTTTAGGTTGTAGGGTTTAGAATTTTAGGGTTTAATGTTTAGTTTTAGGGTTTAGGGTTTTAGTGTATTAAATATTAGGGTTTTAGTTTTTAGGGTTTTGGGTTTTGTTTTTTGGTTTTGGTGTTTAGAGTATTAGGACTTATGGTTTAGTGTATTAAAATTTAGGTTTTGAGATTGAGTTTTAAGGATTTAAGGTTTAGGGTTTTGGTTTTAGCTTTTAGGGTTTATAGTTTTTGGGTTTAATGCTTATTTTTAGGGTTTAATTTTTAGTTTTAGGGTTTTTTTGTATTCAAGTTTAGGGTTTTAGGTTTTAGTTTTTAGGGTTTTTGTTTTAGGTTTTAGGGTTTAGAATTTTAGGGTTTAATTTTTAGTTTTAGGGATTAGGTTTTTAGTGTATTAAAGATTAGGGTTTTAGTTTTTTGGGTTTAGGGTTTTAATTTTAGGTTTTAGTGTTTAGAGTATTAGGACTTATGGTTTAGTTTATTAAAATTTAGGGTTTAAGATTGAGTTTTAAGGATTTAGGGTTTAGGGTTTTGGTTTTAGCTTTTAGGGTTTATAGTTTTTGGGTTTAATGCTTACTTTTAGGGTTTAATTTTAAGTTTTAGGGTTTTGTTGTATTCAAGTTTAGGGTTTTAGATTTTTGTTTTTAGGGTTTCGGTTTTAGGATTTAGGGTTTAAAATTTGAGGGTTTAATTTTTAGTTTTAGGGATTAGGGTTTTAGTGTATTAAAGATTAGATTTTTAGTTTTTAGGGTTTAGGGTTTCGTTTTTAGGTTATAGTGTTTAGAGTATTAGGACTTAGGGTTTAGTGTATTAAAAATTAGGGTTTAAGATTTAGTTTTTAAGATTTAGGGTTTAGGGTTTTGGTTTTAGGTTTTAGGATTTAGAGTTTTTGGGTTTAATGCTTAGTTTTAGGGTTTAATTTTAGGTTTTAGGGTTTTGTTGTATTCATGTTTATGGTTTTAGTTTTAGTTTTTAGGGTTTTAGGTTTTAGTTTTTAGGGTTTAGAATTTTAGAGTTTAATGTTAAGTTTTAAGGATTAGGGTTTTAGTGTATTAAAGATTAGGGTTTTAGTTTTCAGGGTTTATAGTTTTGTTTTTAGGTTTTAGTGTTTAGAGTATTAGGACTTTGGGTTTAGTGTATTAAAATTTAGGGTTTATGATTGAGTTTTAAGTATTTAGGGTTTAAGGTTTTTGTTTTAGCTTTTAGGGTTTATAGTTTTTGGGTTTAATGCTTACTTTTAGGGTTTAATTTTAAGTTTTAGGGTTTTGTTGTATTCAAGTTTGGGATTTTAGGTTATAGTTTTTAGGTTTTTTTTTTAGGTTTTAGGGTTTAGAATTTTAGGGTTTAATGTTTAGTTTTAGGGATTAGGGTTTTAGTGTATTAAAGATTAGAGTTTTAGTTTTTAGGGTTTAGGGTTTTGTTTTTAGGTTTTAGTGTTTAGAGTATTAGGACTTAGGGTTTAGTGTATTAAAATTAGGGTTTAAGATTTAGTTTTTAAGATTTAGGGTTTAGGGTTTTGGTTTTAGGTTTTAGGGTTTAGAGTTTTTGGGTTTAATGCTTAGTTTTAGGGTTTAATTTTAGGTTTAAAGGTTTTGTTGTATTCATGTTTATGGTTTCAGTTTTAGTTTTTAGGGTTTTAGGTTTTAGTTTTTAGGGCTTAGAATTTTAGGGTTTAATGTTAAGTTTTAAGGATTAGGGTTTTAGTGTATTAAAGATTTGGGTTTTAGTTTTCAGGGTTTATAGTTTTGTTTTTAGGTTTGATTGTTTAGAGTATTAGGACTTTGGGTTTAGTGTATTAAAATTTAGGGTTTATGAGTGAGTTTTAAGGATTTGGGGTTTAAGGTTTTGGTTTTAGCTTTTAGGGTTTAATAGTTTTTGGGTTTAATGCTTACTTTTAGGGTTTAATTTTAAGTTTTAGGGTTTTGTTGTATTCAAGTTTGTGATTTTAGGTTATAGTTTTTAGGTTTTTTTTTTAGGTTTTAGGGTTTAGAATTTTAGGGTTTAATGTTTAGTTTTAGGGATTAGGGTTTTAGTGTATTAAAGATTAGAGTTTTAGTTTTTAGGGTTTAGGGTTTTGTTTTTAGGTTTTAGTGTTTAGAGTATTAGGACTTAGGGTTTAGTGTATTAAAATTAGGGTTTAAGATTTAGTTTTTAAGATTTAGGGTTTAGGGTTTTGGTTTTAGGTTTTAGGGTTTAGAGTTTTTGGGTTTAATGCTTAGTTTTAGGGTTTAATTTTAGGTTTAAAGGTTTTGTTGTATTCATGTTTATGGTTTCAGTTTTAGTTTTTAGGGTTTTAGGTTTTAGTTTTTAGGGTTTAGAATTTTAGGGTTTAATGTTAAGTTTTAAGGATTAGGGTTTTAGTGTATTAAAGATTTGGGTTTTAGTTTTCAGGGTTTATAGTTTTGTTTTTAGGTTTGATTGTTTAGAGTATTAGGACTTTGGGTTTAGTGTATTAAAATTTAGGGTTTATGAGTGAGTTTTAAGGATTTGGGGTTTAAGGTTTTGGTTTTAGCTTTTAGGGTTTAATAGTTTTTGGGTTTAATGCTTACTTTTAGGGTTTAATTTTAAGTTTTAGGGTTTTGTTGTATTCAAGTTTGTGATTTTAGGTTATAGTTTTTAGGGTTTTTGTTTTAGGTTTTTGGGTTTAGAATTTTAGGGTTTAATTTTTAGTTTTAGGGATTTGGGTTTTAGTGTATTAAAGATTAGAGTTTTAGTTTTTAGGGTTTATGGTTTTGTTTTTAGGTTTTAGTGTTTAGAGTATTAGGACTTAGGGTTTAGTGTATTAAAAATTAGGGTTTAAGATTTAGTTTTTAAGATTTAGGGTTTAGGGTTTTGGTTTTAGGTTTTAGGGTTTAGAGTTTTTGGGTTTAATGCTTAGTTTTAGGGTTTAATTTTAGGTTTAAAGGTTTTGTTGTATTCATGTTTATGGTTTTAGGTTTTAGTTTTTAGGGTTTAGAATTTTAGGGTTTAATGTTAAGTTTTAAGGATTAGGGTTTTAGTGTATTAAAGATTAGGGTTTTAGTTTTCAGGGTTTATGGTTTTGTTTTTAGGTTTTAGTGTTTAGAGTATTAGGACTTTGAGTTTAGTGTTTTAAAATTTAGGGTTTATGATTTAGTTTTACGGATTTAGGGTTTTGGGTTTTGGTTTTAGGTTTTAGGGTTTAGAGTTTTTGGGTTTAATGCTTAGTTTTAGGTTTTAATTTTAGGTGTTAGGGTTTTGTTGTATTAAATTTTAGGGTTTTAGGTTTTAGTTTTTAGGGTTTTGGGTTTAGGTTGTAGGGTTTAGAATTTTAGGGTTTAATGTTTAGTTTTAGGGTTTAGGGTTTTAGTGTATTAAATATTAGGGTTTTAGTTTTTAGGGTTTTGGGTTTTGTTTTTTGGTTTTGGTGTTTAGAGTATTAGGACTTATGGTTTAGTGTATTAAAATTTAGGTTTTGAGATTGAGTTTTAAGGATTTAAGGTTTAGGGTTTTGGTTTTAGCTTTTAGGGTTTATAGTTTTTGGGTTTAATGCTTATTTTTAGGGTTTAATTTTAAGTTTTAGGGTTTTGTTGTATTCAATTTTAGGGTTTTAGGTTTTAGTTTTTAGGGTTTTTGTTTTAGGTTTTAGGGTTTAGAATTTTAGGGTTTAATTTTTAGTTTTAGGGATTAGGGTTTTAGTGTATTAAAGATTAGAGTTTTAGTTTTTATGGTTTAGGGTTTTGTTTTTAGGTTTTAGTGTTTAGACTTATGGTTTAGTGTATTAAAATTTAGGTTTTGAGATTAAGTTTTAAGGATTTAAGGTTTAGGGCTTTGGTTTTAGCTTTTAGGGTTTATAGTTTTTGGGTTTAATGCTTATTTTTAGAGTTTAATTTTAAGTTTTAGGGTTTTGTTGTATTCAAATTTAGGGTTTTAGATTTTAGTTTTTAGGGTTTTGGTTTTAGGTTTTAGGGTTTAGAATTTTAGGGTTTAATTTTTAGTTTTAGGGATTAGGGTTTTAGTGTATTAAAGATTAGATTTTTAGTTTTAAGGGTTTAGGGTTTCGTTTTTAGGTTTTAGTGTTTAAAGTATTAGGACTTAGGGTTTAGTGTATTAAAAATTAGGGTTTAAGATTTAGTTTTTAAGATTTAGGGTTTAGGGTTATGGTTTTAGGTTTTATGATTTAGAGTTTTTTGGTTTAATGCTTAGTTTTAGGGTTTAATTTTAGGTTTTAGGGTTTTGTTGTATTGATGTTTATGGTTTTAGTTTTAGTTTTTAGGGTTTTAGGTTTTAGTTTTTAGGGTTTAGAATTTTAGGGTTTAATGTTAAGTTTTAAGGATTATGGTTTTAGTGTATTGAAGATTAGGGTTAGTTTTCAGGGTTTATGGTTTTGTTTTTAGGTTTTAGTGTTTAGAGTATTAGGACTTAGGGTTTAGTGTATTAAAATTTAGGGTTTAAGATTTAGTTTTTAGGATTTAGGGTTTAGGGTTTTGGTTTTAGGTTTTAGGGTTTACAGTTTTGGGGTTTAATGCTTAGTTTTAGGTTTTAATTTTAGGTGTTATGGTTTTGTTGTATTCAAGTTTATGGTTTTAGGTTTTAGTTTTTAGGGTTTTAGGTTTTAGTTTTTAGTGTTTCGAATTTTAGGGTTTAATGTTTAGTTTTAAGGATTAGGGTTTTAGTGTATTAAAGATTAGGCTTTTAGTTTTCAGGGTTTAGGGTTTTGTTTTTAGGTTTTAGTATTTAGAGTATTAGGACTTTGGGTCTAGTGTATTAAAAATTAGGGTTTAAGATTTAGTTTTTAAGATTTAGGGTTTAGGGTTTAGGTTTTAGGTTTTAGGGTTTATAGTTTTTGGGTTTAATGCTTACTTTTAGGGTTTATTTTAAGTTTTAGGGTTTTGTTGTATTCAAGTTTAGGGTTTTAGATTTTAATTTTTAGGGTTTTGGTTTTGGGTTTTAGGGTTTAGAATTTTAGGGTTTAATTTTTAGTTTTAGGGATTAGGGTTTTAGTGTATTAAAGATTAGATTTTTAGTTTTTAGGGTTTCGTTTTTAGGTTTTAGTGTTTAGAGTATTAGGACTTAGGGTTTAGTGTATTAAAAATTAGGGTTTAAGATTTAGTTTTTAAGATTTAGGGTTTAGCGTTTTGGTTTTAGGTTTTAGGATTTAGAGTTTTTGGGTTTAATGCTTAGTTTTAGGGTTTATATTTAGGTTTTAGGGTTTTGTTGTATTCATGTTTATGG
The DNA here is from genome assembly GCA_954870475.1 of Euphrasia confusa. Classification (NCBI taxonomy): domain Eukaryota; kingdom Viridiplantae; phylum Streptophyta; class Magnoliopsida; order Lamiales; family Orobanchaceae; genus Euphrasia; species Euphrasia confusa. The sequence continues at coordinate 1,592,007 of CATPAB010000182.1, read as the reverse complement.
TTTCAGTTTTAGTTTTTAGGGTTTTAGGTTTTAGTTTTTAGGGTTTAGAATTTTAGGGTTTAATGTTAAGTTTTAAGGATTAGGGTTTTAGTGTATTAAAGATTAGGGTTTTAGTTTTCAGGGTTTATAGTTTTGCTTTTAGGTTTGATTGTTTAGAGTATTAGGACTTTGGGTTTAGTGTATTAAAATTTAGGGTTTATGAGTGAGTTTTAAGGATTTGGGGTTTAAGGTTTTGGTTTTAGCTTTTAGGGTTTAATAGTTTTTGGGTTTAATGCTTACTTTTAGGGTTTAATTTTAAGTTTTAGGGTTTTGTTGTATTCATGTTTGTAATTTTAGGTTATAGTTTTTAGGGTTTTTGTTTTAGGTTTTTAGGTTTAGAATTTTAGGGTTTAATTTTTAGTTTTAGGGATTTGGGTTTTAGTGTATTAAAGATTAGAGTTTTAGTTTTGTTTTTAGGTTTTAGTGTTTAGAGTATTAGGACTTAGGGTTTAGTGTATTAAAAATTAGGGTTTAAGATTTAGTTTTTAAGATTTAGGGTTTAGGGTTTTGGTTTTAGGTTTTAGGGTTTAGAGTTTTTGGGTTTAATGCTTAGTTTTAGGGTTTAATTTTAGGTTTAAAGGTTTTGTTGTATTCATGTTTATGGTTTTAGGTTTTAGTTTTTAGGGTTTAGAATTTTAGGGTTTAATGTTAAGTTTTAAGGATTAGGGTTTTAGTGTATCAAAGATTAGGGTTTTAGTTTTCAGGGTTTATGGTTTTGTTTTTAGGTTTTAGTGTTTAGAGTATTAGGACTTTGAGTTTAGTGTTTTAAAATTTAGGGTTTATGATTTAGTTTTACGGATTTAGGGTTTTGGGTTTTGGTTTTAGGTTTTAGGGTTTAGAGTTTTTGGGTTTAATGCTTAGTTTTAGGTTTTAATTTTAGGTGTTAGGGTTTTGTTGTATTAAATTTTAGGGTTTTAGGTTTTAGTTTTTAGGGTTTTGGGTTTAGGTTGTAGGGTTTAGAATTTTAGGGTTTAATGTTTAGTTTTAGGGTTTAGGGTTTTAGTGTATTAAATATTAGGGTTTTAGTTTTTAGGGTTTTGGGTTTTGTTTTTTGGTTTTGGTGTTTAGAGTATTAGGACTTATGGTTTAGTGTATTAAAATTTAGGTTTTGAGATTGAGTTTTAAGGATTTAAGGTTTAGGGTTTTGGTTTTAGCTTTTAGGGTTTATAGTTTTTGGGTTTAATGCTTATTTTTAGGGTTTAATTTTTAGTTTTAGGGTTTTTTTGTATTCAAGTTTAGGGTTTTAGGTTTTAGTTTTTAGGGTTTTTGTTTTAGGTTTTAGGGTTTAGAATTTTAGGGTTTAATTTTTAGTTTTAGGGATTAGGGTTTTAGTGTATTAAAGATTAGGGTTTTAGTTTTTTGGGTTTAGGGTTTTAATTTTAGGTTTTAGTGTTTAGAGTATTAGGACTTATGGTTTAGTTTATTAAAATTTAGGGTTTAAGATTGAGTTTTAAGGATTTAGGGTTTAGGGTTTTGGTTTTAGCTTTTAGGGTTTATAGTTTTTGGGTTTAATGCTTACTTTTAGGGTTTAATTTTAAGTTTTAGGGTTTTGTTGTATTCAAGTTTAGGGTTTTAGATTTTTGTTTTTAGGGTTTTGGTTTTAGGATTTAGGGTTTAAAATTTTAGGGTTTAATTTTTAGTTTTAGGGATTAGGGTTTTAGTGTATTAAAGATTAGATTTTTAGTTTTTAGGGTTTAGGGTTTCGTTTTTAGGTTATAGTGTTTAGAGTATTAGGACTTAGGGTTTAGTGTATTAAAAATTAGGGTTTAAGATTTAGTTTTTAAGATTTAGGGTTTAGGATTTTGGTTTTAGGTTTTAGGATTTAGAGTTTTTGGGTTTAATGCTTAGTTTTAGGGTTTAATTTTAGGTTTTAGGGTTTTGTTGTATTCATGTTTATGGTTTTAGTTTTAGTTTTTAGGGTTTTAGGTTTTAGTTTTTAGGGTTTAGAATTTTAGAGTTTAATGTTAAGTTTTAAGGATTAGGGTTTTAGTGTATTAAAGATTAGGGTTTTAGTTTTCAGGGTTTATAGTTTTGTTTTTAGGTTTGATTGTTTAGAGTATTAGGACTTTGGGTTTAGTGTATTAAAATTTAGGGTTTATGAGTGAGTTTTAAGGATTTGGGGTTTAAGGTTTTGGTTTTAGCTTTTAGGGTTTAATAGTTTTTGGGTTTAATGCTTACTTTTAGGGTTTAATTTTAAGTTTTAGGGTTTTGTTGTATTCATGTTTGTAATTTTAGGTTATAGTTTTTAGGGTTTTTGTTTTAGGTTTTTGGGTTTAGAATTTTAGGGTTTAATTTTTAGTTTTAGGGATTTGGGTTTTAGTGTATTAAAGATTAGAGTTTTAGTTTTGTTTTTAGGTTTTAGTGTTTAGAGTATTAGGACTTAGGGTTTAGTGTATTAAAAATTAGGGTTTAAGATTTAGTTTTTAAGATTTAGGGTTTAGGGTTTTGGTTTTAGGTTTTAGGGTTTAGAGTTTTTGGGTTTAATGCTTAGTTTTAGGGTTTAATTTTAGGTTTAAAGGTTTTGTTTTATTCATGTTTATGGTTTTAGGTTTTAGTTTTTAGGGTTTAGAATTTTAGGGTTTAATGTTAAGTTTTAAGGATTAGGGTTTTAGTGTATCAAAGATTAGGGTTTTAGTTTTCAGGGTTTATGGTTTTGTTTTTATGTTTTAGTGTTTAGAGTATTAGGACTTTGAGTTTAGTGTTTTAAAATTTAGGGTTTATGATTTAGTTTTACGGATTTAGGGTTTTGGGTTTTGGTTTTAGGTTTTAGGGTTTAGAGTTTTTGGGTTTAATGCTTAGTTTTAGGTTTTAATTTTAGGTGTTAGGGTTTTGTTGTATTAAATTTTAGGGTTTTAGGTTTTAGTTTTTAGGGTTTTGGGTTTAGGTTGTAGGGTTTAGAATTTTAGGGTTTAATGTTTAGTTTTAGGGTTTAGGGTTTTAGTGTATTAAATATTAGGGTTTTAGTTTTTAGGGTTTTGGGTTTTGTTTTTTGGTTTTGGTGTTTAGAGTATTAGGACTTATGGTTTAGTGTATTAAAATTTAGGTTTTGAGATTGAGTTTTAAGGATTTAAGGTTTAGGGTTTTGGTTTTAGCTTTTAGGGTTTATAGTTTTTGGGTTTAATGCTTATTTTTAGGGTTTAATTTTTAGTTTTAGGGTTTTTTTGTATTCAAGTTTAGGGTTTTAGGTTTTAGTTTTTAGGGTTTTTGTTTTAGGTTTTAGGGTTTAGAATTTTAGGGTTTAATTTTTAGTTTTAGGGATTAGGGTTTTAGTGTATTAAAGATTAGGGTTTTAGTTTTTTGGGTTTAGGGTTTTAATTTTAGGTTTTAGTGTTTAGAGTATTAGGACTTATGGTTTAGTTTATTAAAATTTAGGGTTTAAGATTGAGTTTTAAGGATTTAGGGTTTAGGGTTTTGGTTTTAGCTTTTAGGGTTTATAGTTTTTGGGTTTAATGCTTACTTTTAGGGTTTAATTTTAAGTTTTAGGGTTTTGTTGTATTCAAGTTTAGGGTTTTAGATTTTTGTTTTTAGGGTTTTGGTTTTAGGATTTAGGGTTTAAAATTTTAGGGTTTAATTTTTAGTTTTAGGGATTAGGGTTTTAGTGTATTAAAGATTAGATTTTTAGTTTTTAGGGTTTAGGGTTTCGTTTTTAGGTTATAGTGTTTAGAGTATTAGGACTTAGGGTTTAGTGTATTAAAAATTAGGGTTTAAGATTTAGTTTTTAAGATTTAGGGTTTAGGGTTTTGGTTTTAGGTTTTAGGATTTAGAGTTTTTGGGTTTAATGCTTAGTTTTAGAGTTTAATTTTAGGTTTTAGGGTTTTGTTGTATTCATGTTTATGGTTTTAGTTTTAGTTTTTAGGGTTTTAGGTTTTAGTTTTTAGGGTTTAGAATTTTAGAGTTTAATGTTAAGTTTTAAGGATTAGGGTTTTAGTGTATTAAAGATTAGGGTTTTAGTTTTCAGGGTTTATAGTTTTGTTTTTAGGTTTTAGTGTTTAGAGTATTAGGACTTTGGGTTTAGTGTATTAAAATTTAGGGTTTATGATTGAGTTTTAAGTATTTAGGGTTTAAGGTTTTTGTTTTAGCTTTTAGGGTTTATAGTTTTTGGGTTTAATGCTTACTTTTAGGGTTTAATTTTAAGTTTTAGGGTTTTGTTGTATTCATGTTTGTGATTTTAGGTTATAGTTTTTAGGGTTTTTGTTTTAGGTTTTTGGGTTTAGAATTTTAGGGTTTAATTTTTAGTTTTAGGGATTTGGGTTTTAGTGTATTAAAGATTAGAGTTTTAGTTTTTAGGGTTTAGGGTTTTGTTTTTAGGTTTTAGTGTTTAGAGTATTAGGACTTAGGGTTTAGTGTATTAAAATTAGGGTTTAAGATTTAGTTTTTAAGATTTAGGGTTTAGGGTTTTGGTTTTAGGTTTTAGGGTTTAGAGTTTTTGGGTTTAATGCTTAGTTTTAGGGTTTAATTTTAGGTTTAAGGGTTTTGTTGTATTCATGTTTATGGTTTTAGGTTTTAGTTTTTAGGGTTTTATGTTTTAGTTTTTAGGGTTTAGAATTTTAGGGTTTAATGTTAAGTTTTAAGGATTAGGGTTTTAGTATATTAAAGATTAGGGTTTTAGTTTTCAGGGTTTATGGTTTTGTTTTTAGGTTTGATTGTTTAGAGTATTAGGACTTTGGGTTTAGTGTATTAAAATTTAGGGTTTATGATTGAGTTTTAAGGATTTAGGGTTTAAGGTTTTGGTTTTAGCTTTTAGGGTTTATAGTTTTTGGGTTTAATCCTTACTTTTAGGGTTTAATTTTAAGTTTTAGGGTTTTTTTGTATTCAAGTTTGGGATTTTAGGTTATAGTTTTTAGGGTTTTTATTTTAGGTTTTAGGGTTTAGAATTTTAGGGTTTAATGTTTAGTTTTAGGGATTAGGGTTTTAGTGTATTAAAGATTAGAGTTTTAGTTTTTAGGGTTTAGGGTTTTGGTTTTAGGTTTTAGGATTTAGAGTTTTTGGGTTTAATGCTTAGTTTTAGGGTTTAATTTTAGGTTTTAGGGTTTTGTTGTATTCATGCTTATGGTTTCAGTTTTAGTTTTTAGGGTTTTAGGTTTTAGTTTTTAAGGTTTAGAATTTTAGGGTTTAATGTTAAGTTTTAAGGATTAGGGTTTTAGTGTATTAAAGATTAGGGTTTTAGTTTTTCAGGGTTTATGGTTTTGTTTTTAGGTTTGATTGTTTAGAGTATTAGGACTTTGGGTTTAGTGTATTAAAATTTAGGGTTTATGATTGAGTTTTAAGGATTTGGGGTTTAAGGTTTTGGTTTTAGCTTTTAGGGTTTATAGTTTTTGGGTTTAATGCTTACTTTTAGGGTTTAATTTTAAGTTTTAGGGTTTTGTTGTATTCAAGTTTGTGATTTTAGGTTATAGTTTTTAGGGTTTTTGTTTTAGGTTTTTGGGTTTAGAATTTTAGGGTTTAATGTTTAGTTTTAGGGATTAGGGTTTTAGTGTATTGAAGATTAGAGTTTTAGTTTTTAGGGTTTATGGTTTTGTTTTTAGGTTTTAGTGTTTAGAGTATTAGGACTTAGGGTTTAGTGTATTAAAAATTAGGGTTTAAGATTTAGTTTTTAAGATTTAGGGTTTAGGGTTTTGGTTTTAGGTTTTAGGGTTTAGAGTTTTTGGGTTTAATGCTTATTTTTAGGGTTTAATTTTAGGTTTAAAGGTTTTGTTGTATTCATGTTTATGGTTTTAGGTTTTAGTTTTTAGGGTTTTAGGTTTTAGTTTTTAGGGTTTAGAATTTTAGGGTTTAATGTTAAGTTTTAAGGATTAGGGTTTTAGTGTATTAAAGATTAGGGTTTTAGTTTTCAGGGTTTATGGTTTTGTTTTTAGGTTTTAGTGTTTAGAGTATTAGGACTTTGGGTTTAGTGTTTTAAAATTTAGGGTTTATGATTTAGTTTTACGGATTTAGGGTTTTGGGTTTTGGTTTTAGGTTTTAGGGTTTAGAGTTTTTGGGTTTAATGCTTAGTTTTAGGTTTTAATTTTAGGTGTTAGGGTTTTGTTGTATAAAATTTTAGGGTTTTAGGTTTTAGTTTTTAGGGTTTTGGGTTTAGGTTGTAGGGTTTAGAATTTTAGGGTTTAATGTTTAGTTTTAGGGTTTAGGGTTTTAGTGTATTAAATATTAGGGTTTTAGTTTTTAGGGTTTTGGGTTTTGTTTTTTGGTTTTGGTATTTAGAGTATTAGGACTTATGGTTTAGTGTATTAAAATTTAGGTTTTGAGATTGAGTTTTAAGGATTTAAGGTTTAGGGTTTTGGTTTTAGCTTTTAGGGTTTATAATTTTTGGGTTTAATGCTTATTTTTAGGGTTTAATTTTAAGTTTTAGGGTTTTGTTGTATTCAAGTTTAGGGTTTTAGGTTTTAGTTTTTAGGGTTTTTGTTTTAGGTTTTAGGGTTTAGAATTTTAGGGTTTAATTTTTAGTTTTAGGGATTAGGGTTTTAGTGTATTAAAGATTAGAGTTTTAGTTTTTATGGTTTAGGGTTTTGTTTTTAGGTTTTAGTGTTTAGACTTATGGTTTAGTGTATTAAAATTTAGGTTTTGAGATTAAGTTTTAAGGATTTAAGGTTTAGGGCTTTGGTTTTAGCTTTTAGGGTTTATAGTTTTTGGGTTTAATGCTTATTTTTAGAGTTTAATTTTAAGTTTTAGGGTTTTGTTGTATTCAAATTTAGGGTTTTAGATTTTAGTTTTTAGGGTTTTGGTTTTAGGTTTTAGGGTTTAGAATTTTAGGGTTTAATTTTTAGTTTTAGGGATTAGGGTTTTAGTGTATTAAAGATTAGATTTTTAGTTTTTAGGGTTTAGGGTTTCGTTTTTAGGTTTTAGTGTTTAAAGTATTAGGACTTAGGGTTTAGTGTATTAAAAATTAGGGTTTAAGATTTAGTTTTTAAGATTTAGGGTTTAGGGTTATGGTTTTAGGTTTTATGATTTAGAGTTTTTTGGTTTAATGCTTAGTTTTAGGGTTTAATTTTAGGTTTTAGGGTTTTGTTGTATTGATGTTTATGGTTTTAGTTTTAGTTTTTAGGGTTTTAGGTTTTAGTTTTTAGGGTTTAGAATTTTAGGGTTTAATGTTAAGTTTTAAGGATTATGGTTTTAGTGTATTGAAGATTAGGGTTAGTTTTCAGGGTTTATGGTTTTGTTTTTAGGTTTTAGTGTTTAGAGTATTAGGACTTAGGGTTTAGTGTATTAAAATTTAGGGTTTAAGATTTAGTTTTTAGGATTTAGGGTTTAGGGTTTTGGTTTTAGGTTTTAGGGTTTACAGTTTTGGGGTTTAATGCTTAGTTTTAGGTTTTAATTTTAGGTGTTATGGTTTTGTTGTATTCAAGTTTATGGTTTTAGGTTTTAGTTTTTAGGGTTTTAGGTTTTAGTTTTTAGTGTTTCGAATTTTAGGGTTTAATGTTTAGTTTTAAGGATTAGGGTTTTAGTGTATTAAAGATTAGGGTTTTAGTTTTCAGGGTTTAGGGTTTTGTTTTTAGGTTTTAGTATTTAGAGTATTAGGACTTTGGGTCTAGTGTATTAAAAATTAGGGTTTAAGATTTAGTTTTTAAGATTTAGGGTTTAGGGTTTAGGTTTTAGGTTTTAGGGTTTATAGTTTTTGGGTTTAATGCTTACTTTTAGGGTTTATTTTAAGTTTTAGGGTTTTGTTGTATTCAAGTTTAGGGTTTTAGATTTTAATTTTTAGGGTTTTGGTTTTGGGTTTTAGGGTTTAGAATTTTAGGGTTTAATTTTTAGTTTTAGGGATTAGGGTTTTAGTGTATTAAAGATTAGATTTTTAGTTTTTAGGGTTTCGTTTTTAGGTTTTAGTGTTTAGAGTATTAGGACTTAGGGTTTAGTGTATTAAAAATTAGGGTTTAAGATTTAGTTTTTAAGATTTAGGGTTTAGGGTTTTGGTTTTAGGTTTTAGGATTTAGAGTTTTTGGGTTTAATGCTTAGTTTTAGGGTTTATATTTAGGTTTTAGGGTTTTGTTGTATTCATGTTTATGGTTTCAGTTTTAGTTTTTAGGGTTTTAGGTTTTAGTTTTTAGGGTTTAGAATTTTAGGGTTTAATGTTAAGTTTTAAGGATTAGGGTTTTAGTGTATTAAAGATTAGGGTTTTAGTTTTCAGGGTTTATAGTTTTGTTTTTAGGTTTGATTGTTTAGAGTATTAGGACTTTGGGTTTAGTGTATTAAAATTTAGGGTTTATGAGTGAGTTTTAAGGATTTGGGGTTTAAGGTTTTGGTTTTAGCTTTTAGGGTTTAATAGTTTTTGGGTTTAATGCTTACTTTTAGGGTTTAATTTTAAGTTTTAGGGTTTTTTTGTATTCAAGTTTGTGATTTTAGGTTATAGTTTTTAGGGTTTTTGTTTTAGGTTTTTGGGTTTAGAATTTTAGGGTTTAATTTTTAGTTTTAGGGATTTGGGTTTTAGTGTATTAAAGATTAGAGTTTTAGTTTTTAGGGTTTATGGTTTCGTTTTTAGGTTTTAGTGTTTAGAGTATTAGGACTTAGGGTTTAGTGTATTAACAATTAGGGTTTAAGATTTAGTTTTTAAGATTTAGGGTTTAGGGTTTTGGTTTTAGGTTTTAGGGTTTAGAGTTTTTGGGTTTAATGCTTAGTTTTAGGGTTTAATTTTAGGTTTAAAGGTTTTGTTGTATTCATGTTTATGGTTTTAGGTTTTAGTTTTTAGGGTTTAGAATTTTAGGGTTTAATGTTAAGTTTTAAGGATTAGGGTTTTAGTGTATTAAAGATTAGGGTTTTAGTTTTCAGGGTTTATGGATTTGTTTTTAGGTTTTAGTGTTTAGAGTATTAGGACTTTGAGTTTAGTGTTTTAAAATTTAGGGTTTATGATTTAGTTTTACGGATTTAGGGTTTTGGGTTTTGGTTTTAGGTTTTAGGGTTTAGAGTTTTTGGGTTTAATCCTTAGTTTTAGGTTTTAATTTTAGGTGTTAGGGTTTTGTTGTATTAAATTTTAGGGTTTTAGGTTTTAGTTTTTAGGGTTTTGGGTTTAGGTTGTAGGGTTTAGAATTTTAGGGTTTAATGTTTAGTTTTAGGGTTTAGGGTTTTAGTGTATTAAATATTAGGGTTTTAGTTTTTAGGGTTTTGGGTTTTGTTTTTTGATTTTGGTGTTTAGAGTATTAGGACTTATGGTTTAGTGTATTAAAATTTAGGTTTTGAGATTGAGTTTTAAGGATTTAAGGTTTAGGGTTTTGGTTTTAGCTTTTAGGGTTTATAGTTTTTGGGTTTAATGCTTATTTTTAGGGTTTAATTTTTAGTTTTAGGGTTTTTTTTATTCAAGTTTAGGGTTTTAGGTTTTAGTTTTTAGGGTTTTTGTTTTAGGTTTTAGGGTTTAGAATTTTAGGGTTTAATTTTTAGTTTTAGGGATTAGGGTTTTAGTGTATTAAAGATTAGGGTTTTAGTTTTTTGGGTTTAGGGTTTTAATTTTAGGTTTTAGTGTTTAGAGTATTAGGACTTTGGGTTTAGTGTATTAAAATTTAGGGTTTATGATTGAGTTTTAAGTATTTAGGGTTTAAGGTTTTTGTTTTAGCTTTTAAGGTTTATAGTTTTTGGGTTTAATGCTTACTTTTAGGGTTTAATTTTAAGTTTTAGGGTTTTGTTGTATTCAAGTTTGGGATTTTAGGTTATAGTTTTTAGGGTTTTTGTTTTAGGTTTTAGGGTTTAGAATTTTAGGGTTTAATGTTTAGTTTTAGGGATTAGGGTTTTAGTGTATTAAAGATTAGAGTTTTAGTTTTTAGGGTTTAGGGTTTTGTTTTTAGGTTTTAGTGTTTAGAGTATTAGGACTTAGGGTTTAGTGTATTAAAATTAGGGTTTAAGATTTAGTTTTTAAGATTTAGGGTTTAGGGTTTTGGTTTTAGGTTTTAGGGTTTAGAGTTTTTGGGTTTAATGCTTAGTTTTAGGGTTTAATTTTAGGTTTAAGGGTTTTGTTGTATTCATGTTTATGGTTTTAGGTTTTAGTTTTTAGGGTTTTAGGTTTTAGTTTTTAGGGTTTAGAATTTTAGGGTTTAATGTTAAGTTTTAAGGATTAGGGTTTTAGTGTATTAAAGATTAGGGTTTTAGTTTTCAGGGTTTATGGTTTTGTTTTTAGGTTTTATTATTTAGAGTATTAGGACTTTGGGTTTAGTGTATTAAAATTTAGGGTTTATGATTTAGTTTTTCGGATTTAGGGTTTTGGGTTTTGGTTTTAGGTTTTAGGGTTTAGAGTTTTTGGGTTTAATGCTTAGTTTTAGGTTTTAATTTTTGGTGTTAGGGTTTTGTTGTATTAAATTTTAGGGTTTTAGGTTTTAGTTTTTAGGGTTTTGGGTTTAGGTTGTAGGGTTTAGAATTTTAGGGTTTAATGTTTAGTTTTAGGGTTTAGGGTTTTAGTGTATTAAATATTAGGGTTTTAGTTTTTAGGGTTTAGGGTTTTGTTTTTTGATTTTGGTGTTTAGAGTATTAGGAGTTATGGTTTAGTGTATTAAAATTTAGGTTTTGAGATTGAGGTTTAAGGATTTAAGGTTTAGGGCTTTGGTTTTAGCTTTTAGGGTTTATAGTTTTTGGGTTTAATGCTTATTTTTAGGGTTTAATTTTAAGTTTTAGGGTTTTGTTGTATTCAAGTTTAGGGTTTTAGGTTTTAGTTTTTAGGGTTTTTGTTTTAGGTTTTAGGGTTTAGAATTATAGGGTTTAATTTTTAGTTTTAGGGATTAGGGTTTTAGTGTATTAAAGATTAGAGTTTTAGTTTTTATGGTTTAGGGTTTTGTTTTTAGGTTTTAGTGTTTAGACTTATGGTTTAGTGTATTAAAATTTAGGTTTTGAGATTGAGTTTTAAGGATTTAAGGTTTAGGGCTTTGGTTTTAGCTTTTAGGGTTTATAGTTTTTGGGTTTAATGCTTATTTTTAGAGTTTAATTTTAAGTTTTAGGGTTTTGTTGTATTCAAGTTTAGGGTTTTAGATTTTTGTTTTTAGGGTTTTGGTTTTAGGTTTTAGGGTTTAGAATTTTAGGGTTTAATTTTTAGTTTTAGGGATTAGGGTTTTAGTGTATTAAAGATTAGATTTTTAGTTTTTAGGGTTTAGGGTTTCGTTTTTAGGTTTTAGTGTTTAGAGTTTTAGGACTTAGGGTTTAGTGTATTAAAAATTAGGGTTTAAGATTTAGTTTTTAAGATTTAGGGTTTAGGGTTATGGTTTTAGGTTTTAGGATTTAGAGTTTTTTGGTTTAATGCTTAGTTTTAGGGTTTAATTTTAGGTTTTAGGGTTTTGTTGTATTGATGTTTATGGTTTTAGTTTTAGTTTTTAGGGTTTTAGGTTTTAGTTTTTAGGGTTTAGAATTTTAGGGTTTAATGTTAAGTTTTAAGGATTATGGTTTTAGTGTATTGAAGATTAGGGTTAGTTTTCAGGGTTTATGGTTTTGTTTTTAGGTTTTAGTGTTTAGAGTATTAGGACTTTGGGTTTAGTGTATTAAAATTTAGGGTTTAAGATTTAGTTTTTAGGATTTAGGGTTTAGGGTTTTGGTTTTAGGTTTTAGGGTTTACAGTTTTGGGGTTTAATGCTTAGTTTTAGGTTTTAATTTTAGGTGTTATTGTTTTGTTGTATTCAAGTTTATGGTTTTAGGTTTTAGTTTTTAGGGTTTTAGGTTTTAGTTTTTAGTGTTTCGAATTTTAGGGTTTAATGATTAGTTTTAAGGATTAGGGTTTTAGTGTATTAAAGATTAGGGTTTTAGTTTTCAGGGTTTAGGGTTTTGTTTTTAGGTTTTCGTATTTAGAGTATTAGGACTTTGGGTCTAGTGTATTAAAAATTAGGGTTTAAGATTTAGTTTTTAAGATTTAGGGTTTAGGGTTTAGGTTTTAGGTTTTAGGTTTTATAGTTTTTGGGTTTAATGCTTACTTTTAGGGTTTAATTTTAAGTTTTAGGGTTTTGTTGTATTCAAGTTTAGGGTTTTAGATTTTAATTTTTAGGGTTTTGGTTTTGGGTTTTAGGGTTTAGAATTTTAGGGTTTAATTTTTAGTTTTAGGGATTAGGGTTTTAGTGTATTAAAGATTAGATTTTTAGTTTTTAGGGTTTAGGGTTTCGTTTTTAGGTTTTAGTGTTTAGAGTATTAGGACTTAGGGTTTAGTGTATTAAAAATTAGGGTTTAGGATTTAGTTTTTAAGATTTAGGGTTTAGGGTTTTGGTTTTAGGTTTTAGGATTTAGAGTTTTTGGGTTTAATGCTTACTTTTTTGGGTTTAATGCTTAGTTTTAGGGTTTAATTTTAGGTTTTAGGGTTTTGTTGTATTCATGTTTATGGTTTCAGTTTTAGTTTTTAGGGTTTTAGGTTTTAGTTTTTAGGGTTTAGAATTTTAGGGTTTAATGTTAAGTTTTAAGGATTAGGGTTTTAGTGTATTAAAGATTAGGGTTTTAGTTTTCAGGGTTTATGGTTTTGTTTTTAGGTTTGATTGTTTAGAGTATTAGGACTTTGGGTTTAGTGTATTAAAATTTAGGGTTTATGATTGAGTTTTAAGGATTTGGGGTTTAAGGTTTTGGTTTTAGCTTTTAGGGTTTATAGTTTTTGGGTTTAATGCTTACTTTTAGGGTTTAATTTTAAGTTTTAAGGTTTTGTTGTATTCAAGTTTGGGATTTTAGGTTATAGTTTTTAGGGTTTTTGTTTTAGGTTTTAGGGTTTAGAATTTTAGGTTTTAATGTTTAGTTTTAGGGATTAGGGTTTTAGTGTATTAAAGATTAGAGTTTTAGTTTTTAGGGTTTAGGGTTTTGTTTTTAGGTTTTAGTGTTTAGAGTATTAGGACTTAGGGTTTAGTGTATTAAAATTAGGGTTTAAGATTTAGTTTTTAAGATTTAGGGGTTAGGGTTTTGGTTTTAGGTTTTAGGGTTTAGAGTTTTTGGGTTTAATGCTTAGTTTTAGGGTTTAATTTTAGGTTTAAGGGTTTTGTTGTATTCATGTTTATGGTTTTAGGTTTTAGTTTTTAGGGTTTTAGGTTTTAGTTTTTAGGGTTTAGAATTTTTGGGTTTAATGTTAAGTTTTAAGGATTAGGGTTTTAGTGTATTAAAGATTAGGGTTTTAGTTTTCAGGGTTTATGGTTTGGTTTTTAGGTTTTATTATTTAGAGTATTAGGACTTTGGGTTTAGTGTATTAAAATTTAGGGTTTATGATTTAGTTTTTTGGATTTAGGGTTTTGGGTTTTGGTTTTAGGTTTTAGGGTTTAGAGTTTTTGGGTTTAATGCTTAGTTTTAGGTTTTAATTTTAGGTGTTAGGGTTTTGTTGTATTAAATTTTAGGGTTTTAGGTTTTAGTTTTTAGGGTTTTGGGTTTAGGTTGTAGGGTTTAGAATTTTAGGGTTTAATGTTTAGTTTTAGGGTTTAGGGTTTTAGTGTATTAAATATTAGGGTTTTAGTTTTTAGGGTTTAGGGTTTTGTTTTTTGGTTTTGGTGTTTAGAGTATTAGGAGTTATGGTTTAGTGTATTAAAATTTAGGTTTTGAGATTGAGGTTTAAGGATTTAAGGTTTAGGGCTTTGGTTTTAGCTTTTAGGGTTTATAGTTTTTGGGTTTAATGCTTATTTTTAGGGTTTAATTTTAAGTTTTAGGGTTTTGTTGTATTCAAGTTTAGGGTTTTAGGTTTTAGTTTTTAGGGTTTTTGTTTTAGGTTTTAGGGTTTAGAATTTTAGGGTTTAATTTTTAGTTTTAGGGATTAGGGTTTTAGTGTATTAAAGATTAGAGTTTTAGTTTTTATGGTTTAGGGTTTTGTTTTTAGGTTTTAGTGTTTAGACTTATGGTTTAGTGTATTAAAATTTAGGTTTTGAGATTGAGTTTTAAGGATTTAAGGTTTAGGGCTTTGGTTTTAGCTTTTAGGGTTTATAGTTTTTGGGTTTAATGCTTATTTTTAGAGTTTAATTTTAAGTTTTAGGGTTTTGTTGTATTCAAGTTTAGGGTTTTAGATTTTAGTTTTTAGGGTTTTGGTTTTAGGTTTTAGGGTTTAGAATTTTAGGGTTTAATTTTTAGTTTTAGGGATTAGGGTTTTAGTGTATTAAAGATTAGATTTTTAGTTTTTAGGGTTTAGGGTTTCGTTTTTAGGTTTTAGTGTTTAGAGTTTTAGGACTTAGGGTTTAGTGTATTAAAAATTAGGGTTTAAGATTTAGTTTTTAAGATTTAGGGTTTAGGGTTATGGTTTTAGGTTTTAGGATTTAGAGTTTTTTGGTTTAATGCTTAGTTTTAGGGTTTAATTTTAGGTTTTAGGGTTTTGTTGTATTGATGTTTATGGTTTTAGTTTTAGTTTTTAGGGTTTTAGGTTTTAGTTTTTAGGGTTTAGAATTTTAGGGTTTAATGTTAAGTTTTAAGGATTATGGTTTTAGTGTATTGAAGATTAGGGTTAGTTTTCAGGGTTTATGGTTTTGTTTTTAGGTTTTAGTGTTTAGAGTATTAGGACTTTGGGTTTAGTGTATTAAAATTTAGGGTTTAAGATTTAGTTTTTAGGATTTAGGGTTTAGGGTTTTGGTTTTAGGTTTTAGGGTTTACAGTTTTGGGGTTTAATGCTTAGTTTTAGGTTTTAATTTTAGGTGTTATTGTTTTGTTGTATTCAAGTTTATGGTTTTAGGTTTTAGTTTTTAGGGTTTTAGGTTTTAGTTTTTAGTGTTTCGAATTTTAGGGTTTAATGATTAGTTTTAAGGATTAGGGTTTTAGTGTATTAAAGATTAGGGTTTTAGTTTTCAGGGTTTAGGGTTTTGTTTTTAGGTTTTCGTATTTAGAGTATTAGGACTTTGGGTCTAGTGTATTAAAAATTAGGGTTTAAGATTTAGTTTTTAAGATTTAGGGTTTAGGGTTTAGGTTTTAGGTTTTAGGTTTTATAGTTTTTGGGTTTAATGCTTACTTTTAGGGTTTAATTTTAAGTTTTAGGGTTTTGTTGTATTCAAGTTTAGGGTTTTAGATTTTAATTTTTAGGGTTTTGGTTTTGGGTTTTAGGGTTTAGAATTTTAGGGTTTAATTTTTAGTTTTAGGGATTAGGGTTTTAGTGTATTAAAGATTAGATTTTTAGTTTTTAGGGTTTAGGGTTTCGTTTTAGGTTTTAGTGTTTAGAGTATTAGGACTTAGGGTTTAGTGTATTAAAAATTAGGGTTTAAGATTTAGTTTTTAAGATTTAGGGTTTAGGGTTTTGGTTATAGGTTTTAGGATTTAGAGTTTTTGGGTTTAATGCTTAGTTTTAGGGTTTAATTTTAGGTTTTAGGGTTTTATTGTATTCATGTTTATGGTTTCAGTTTTAGTTTTTAGGGTTTTAGGTTTTAGTTTTTAGGGTTTAGAATTTTAGGGTTTAATGTTAAGTTTTAAGGATTAGGGTTTTAGTGTATTAAAGATTAGGGTTTTAGTTTTCAGGGTTTATGGTTTTGTTTTTAGGTTTGATTGTTTAGAGTATTAGGACTTTGGGTTTAGTGTATTAAAATTTAGGGTTTATGATTGAGTTTTAAGGATTTGGGGTTTAAGGTTTTGGTTTTAGCTTTTAGGGTTTATAGTTTTTGGGTTTAATGCTTACTTTTAGGGTTTAATTTTAAGTTTTAGGGTTTTGTTGTATTCAAGTTTGGGATTTTAGGTTATAGTTTTTAGGGTTTTTGTTTTAGGTTTTAGGGTTTAGAATTTTAGGGTTTATGATTTAGTTTTTTGGATTTAGGGTTTTGGGTTTTGGTTTTAGGTTTTAGGGTTTAGAGTTTTTGGGTTTAATGCTTAGTTTTAGGTTTTAATTTTAGGTGTTAGGGTTTTGTTGTATTAAATTTTAGGGTTTTAGGTTTTAGTTTTTAGGGTTTTGGGTTTAGGTTGTAGGGTTTAGAATTTTAGGGTTTAATGTTTAGTTTTAGGGTTTAGGGTTTTAGTGTATTAAATATTAGGGTTTTAGTTTTTAGGGTTTAGGGTTTTGTTTTTTGGTTTTAGTGTTTAGACTTATGGTTTAGTGTATTAAAATTTAGGTTTTGAGATTGAGTTTTAAGGATTTAAGGTTTAGGGCGGTTTTAGCTTTTAAGGTTTATAGTTTTTGGGTTTTGTGCTTATTTTTAGAGTTTAATTTTAAGTTTTAGTGTTTTGTTGTATTCAAGTTTAGGGTTTTAGATTTTAGTTTTTAGGGTTTTGGTTTTAGGTTTTAGGGTTTAGGATTTTATGGTTTAATTTTTAGTTTTAGGGATTAGGGTTTTAGTGTATTAAAGATTAGATTTTTAGTTTTTAGGGTTTAGGGTTTCGTTTTTAGGTTTTAGTGTTTAGAGTATTAGGACTTAGGGTTTAGTGTATTAAAAATTAGTGTTTAAGATTTAGTTTTTAAGATTTAGGGTTTAGGGTTATGGTTTTAGGTTTTAGGATTTAGAGTTTTTTGGTTTAATGCTTAGTTTTAGGGTTTAATTTTAGGTTTTAGGGTTTTGTTGTATTGATGTTTATGGTTTTAGTTTTAGTTTTTAGGGTTTTAGGTTTTAGTTTTTAGGGTTTAGAATTTTAGGGTTTAATGTTAAGTTTTAAGGATTATGGTTTTAGTGTATTGAAGATTAGGGTTAGTTTTCAGGGTTTATGGTTTTGTTTTTAGGTTTTAGTGTTTAGAGTATTAGGACTTTGGGTTTAGTGTATTAAAATTTAGGGTTTAAGATTTAGTTTTTAGGAATTAGGGTTTAGGGTTTTGGTTTTAGGTTTTAGGGTTTACAGTTTTGGGGTTTAATGCTTAGTTTTAGGTTTTAATTTTAGGTGTTATGGTTTTGTTGTATTCATGTTTATGGTTTTAGGTTTTAGTTTTTAGGGTTTTAGGTTTTAGTTTTTAGGGTTTAGAATTTTAGGGTTTAATGTTAAGTTTTAATGATTAGGGTTTTAGTATATTAAAGATTAGGGTTTTAGTTTTCAGGTTTTATGGTTTTGTTCTTAGGTTTTAGTGTTTAGAGTATTAGGACTTTGGGTTTAGTGTATTAAAATTTAGGGTTTATGATTGAGTTTTAAGGATTTAGGGTTTAAGGTTTTGGTTTTAGCTTTTAGGGTTTATAGTTTTTGGGTTTAATCCTTACTTTTAGGGTTTAATTTAAGGTTTTAGGGTTTTTTTGTATTCAAGTTTGGGATTTTAGGTTATAGTTTTTAGGGTTTTTATTTTAGGTTTTAGGGTTTAGAATTTTAGGGTTTAATGTTTAGTTTTAGGGATTAGGGTTTTAGTGTATTAAAGATTAGAGTTTTAGTTTTTAGGGTTTAGGGTTTTGTTTTTAGGTTTTAGTGTTTAGAGTATTAGGACTTAGGGTTTAGTGTATTAAAAATTAGGGTTTAAGATTTAGTTTTTAAGATTTAGGGTTTAGGGTTTTGGTTTTAGGGTTTAGGGTTTATAGTTTTTGGGTTTAATGCTTAGTTTTAGGGTTTAATTTTAGGTTTAAGGGTTTTGTTGTATTCATGTTTATGGTTTTAGGTTTTAGTTTTTAGGGTTTTAGGTTTTAGTTTTTAGGGTTTAGAATTTTAGGGTTTAATGTTATGTTTTAAGGATTAGGGTTTTAGTGTATTAAAGATTAGGGTTTTAGTTTTCAGGGTTTATGGTTTTGTTTTTAGGTTTTAGTGTTTAGAGTATTAGGACTTTGGGTTTAGTGTATTAAAATTTAGGGTTTATGATTTAGTTTTTCGGATTTAGGGTTTTGGGTTTTGGTTTTAGGTTTTAAGGTTTAGAGTTTTTGGGTTTAATGCTTAGTTTTAGGTTTTAATTTTAGGTGTTAGGGTTTTGTTGTATTAAATTTTAGGGTTTTAGGTTTTAGTTTTTAGGGTTTTGGGTTTAGGTTGTAGGGTTTAGAATTTTAGGGTTTAATGTTTAGTTTTAGGGTTTAGGGTTTTAGTGTATTAAATATTAGGGTTTTAGTTTTTAGGGTTTAGGGTTTTGTTTTTTGGTTTTGGTGTTTAGAGTATTAGGACTTATGGTTTAGTGTATTAAAATTTAGGTTTTGAGATTGAGTTTTAAGGATTTAAGGTTAAGGGTTTTGGTTTTAGCTTTTAGGGTTTATAGTTTTTGGGTTTAATGCTTATTTTTAGGGTTTAATTTTAAGTTTTAGGGTTTTGTTGTATTCGAGTTTAGGGTTTTAGGTTTTAGTTTTTAGGGTTTTTGTTTTAGGGTTTAGGGTTTAGAATTTTAGGGTTTAATTTTTAGTTTTAGGGATTAGGGTTTTAGTGTATTAAAGATTAGGGTTTTAGTTTTTAGGGTTTAGGGTTTTGTTTTTAGGTTTTAGTGTTTATAGTATTAGGACTTATGGTTTAGTTTATTAAAATTTAGGGTTTAAGATTGAGTTTTAAGGATTTAGGGTTTAGGGTTTTGGTTTTAGCTTTTAGGGTTTTGTTGTATTCAAGTTTAGGGTTTTAGATTTTAGTTTTTAGGGTTTTAGGTTTTAGTTTTTAGTGTTTCGAATTTTAGGGTTTAATGATTAGTTTTAAGGATTAGGGTTTTAGTGTATTAAAGATTAGGGTTTTAGTTTTCAGGGTTTAGGGTTTTGTTTTTAGGTTTTCGTATTTAGAGTATTAGGACTTTGGGTCTAGTGTATTAAAAATTAGGGTTTAAGATTTAGTTTTTAAGATTTAGGGTTTAGGGTTTAGGTTTTAGGTTTTAGGTTTTATAGTTTTTGGGTTTAATGCTTACTTTTAGGGTTTAATTTTAAGTTTTAGGGTTTTGTTGTATTCAAGTTTAGGGTTTTAGATTTTAATTTTTAGGGTTTTGGTTTTGGGTTTTAGGGTTTAGAATTTTAGGGTTTAATTTTTAGTTTTAGGGATTAGGGTTTTAGTGTATTAAAGATTAGATTTTTAGTTTTTAGGGTTTAGGGTTTCGTTTTTAGGTTTTAGTGTTTAGAGTATTAGGACTTAGGGTTTAGTGTATTAAAAATTAGGGTTTAAGATTTAGTTTTTAAGATTTAGGGTTTAGGGTTTTGGTTATAGGTTTTAGGATTTAGAGTTTTTGGGTTTAATGCTTAGTTTTAGGGTTTAATTTTAGGTTTTAGGGTTTTGTTGTATTCATGTTTATGGTTTCAGTTTTAGTTTTTAGGGTTTTAGGTTTTAGGTTTTAGTTTTTAGGGTTTAGAATTTTAGGGTTTAATGTTAAGTTTTAAGGATTAGGGTTTTAGTGTATTAAAGATTAGGGTTTTAGTTTTCAGGGTTTATGGTTTTGTTTTTAGGTTTGATTGTTTAGAGTATTAGGACTTTGGGTTTAGTGTATTAAAATTTAGGGTTTATGATTGAGTTTTAAGGATTTGGGGTTTAAGGTTTTGGTTTTAGCTTTTAGGGTTTATAGTTTTTGGGTTTAATGCTTACTTTTAGGGTTTAATTTTAAGTTTTAGGGTTTTGTTGTATTCAAGTTTGGGATTTTAGGTTATAGTTTTTAGGGTTTTTGTTTTAGGTTTTAGGGTTTAGAATTTTAGGGTTTATGATTTAGTTTTTTGGATTTAGGGTTTTGGGTTTTGGTTTTAGGTTTTAGGGTTTAGAGTTTTTGGGTTTAATGCTTAGTTTTAGGTTTTAATTTTAGGTGTTAGGGTTTTGTTGTATTAAATTTTAGGGTTTTAGGTTTTAGTTTTTAGGGTTTTGGGTTTAGGTTGTAGGGTTTAGAATTTTAGGGTTTAATGTTTAGTTTTAGGGTTTAGGGTTTTAGTGTATTAAATATTAGGGTTTTAGTTTTTAGGGTTTAGGGTTTTGTTTTTTGGTTTTAGTGTTTAGACTTATGGTTTAGTGTATTAAAATTTAGGTTTTGAGATTGAGTTTTAAGGATTTAAGGTTTAGGGCGGTTTTAGCTTTTAAGGTTTATAGTTTTTGGGTTTTGTGCTTATTTTTAGAGTTTAATTTTAAGTTTTAGTGTTTTGTTGTATTCAAGTTTAGGGTTTTAGATTTTAGTTTTTAGGGTTTTGGTTTTAGGTTTTAGGGTTTAGGATTTTATGGTTTAATTTTTAGTTTTAGGGATTAGGGTTTTAGTGTATTAAAGATTAGATTTTTAGTTTTTAGGGTTTAGGGTTTCGTTTTTAGGTTTTAGTGTTTAGAGTATTAGGACTTAGGGTTTAGTGTATTAAAAATTAGTGTTTAAGATTTAGTTTTTAAGATTTAGGGTTTAGGGTTATGGTTTTAGGTTTTAGGATTTAGAGTTTTTTGGTTTAATGCTTAGTTTTAGGGTTTAATTTTAGGTTTTAGGGTTTTGTTGTATTGATGTTTATGGTTTTAGTTTTAGTTTTTAGGGTTTTAGGTTTTAGTTTTTAGGGTTTAGAATTTTAGGGTTTAATGTTAAGTTTTAAGGATTATGGTTTTAGTGTATTGAAGATTAGGGTTAGTTTTCAGGGTTTATGGTTTTGTTTTTAGGTTTTAGTGTTTAGAGTATTAGGACTTTGGGTTTAGTGTATTAAAATTTAGGGTTTAAGATTTAGTTTTTAGGAATTAGGGTTTAGGGTTTTGGTTTTAGGTTTTAGGGTTTACAGTTTTGGGGATTAATGCTTAGTTTTAGGTTTTAATTTTAGGTGTTATGGTTTTGTTGTATTCATGTTTATGGTTTTAGGTTTTAGTTTTTAGGGTTTTAGGTTTTAGTTTTTAGGGTTTAGAATTTTAGGGTTTAATGTTAAGTTTTAATGATTAGGGTTTTAGTATATTAAAGATTAGGGTTTTAGTTTTCAGGTTTTATGGTTTTGTTCTTAGGTTTTAGTGTTTAGAGTATTAGGACTTTGGGTTTAGTGTATTAAAATTTAGGGTTTATGATTGAGTTTTAAGGATTTAGGGTTTAAGGTTTTGGTTTTAGCTTTTAGGGTTTATAGTTTTTGGGTTTAATCCTTACTTTTAGGGTTTAATTTAAGGTTTTAGGGTTTTTTTGTATTCAAGTTTGGGATTTTAGGTTATAGTTTTTAGGGTTTTTATTTTAGGTTTTAGGGTTTAGAATTTTAGGGTTTAATGTTTAGTTTTAGGGATTAGGGTTTTAGTGTATTAAAGATTAGAGTTTTAGTTTTTAGGGTTTAGGGTTTTGTTTTTAGGTTTTAGTGTTTAGAGTATTAGGACTTAGGGTTTAGTGTATTAAAAATTAGGGTTTAAGATTTAGTTTTTAAGATTTAGGGTTTAGGGTTTTGGTTTTAGGGTTTAGGGTTTAGAGTTTTTGGGTTTAATGCTTAGTTTTAGGGTTTAATTTTAGGTTTAAGGGTTTTGTTGTATTCATGTTTATGGTTTTAGGTTTTAGTTTTTAGGGTTTTAGGTTTTAGTTTTTAGGGTTTAGAATTTTAGGGTTTAATGTTATGTTTTAAGGATTAGGGTTTTAGTGTATTAAAGATTAGGGTTTTAGTTTTCAGGGTTTATGGTTTTGTTTTTAGGTTTTAGTATTTAGAGTATTAGGACTTTGGGTTTAGTGTATTAAAATTTAGGGTTTATGATTTAGTTTTTCGGATTTAGGGTTTTGGGTTTTGGTTTTAGGTTTTAAGGTTTAGAGTTTTTGGGTTTAATGCTTAGTTTTAGGTTTTAATTTTAGGTGTTAGGGTTTTGTTGTATTAAATTTTAGGGTTTTAGGTTTTAGTTTTTAGGGTTTTGGGTTTAGGTTGTAGGGTTTAGAATTTTAGGGTTTAATGTTTAGTTTTAGGGTTTAGGGTTTTAGTGTATTAAATATTAGGGTTTTAGTTTTTAGGGTTTAGGGTTTTGTTTTTTGGTTTTGGTGTTTAGAGTATTAGGACTTATGGTTTAGTGTATTAAAATTTAGGTTTTG
Source organism: Euphrasia confusa (assembly GCA_954870475.1). Taxonomy (NCBI): domain Eukaryota; kingdom Viridiplantae; phylum Streptophyta; class Magnoliopsida; order Lamiales; family Orobanchaceae; genus Euphrasia; species Euphrasia confusa. The sequence goes on along the minus strand of CATPAB010000182.1, from coordinate 1,570,319 downwards.
AGATTGAGTTTTAAGGATTTAAGGTTAAGGGTTTTGGTTTTAGCTTTTAGGGTTTATAGTTTTTGGGTTTAATGCTTATTTTTAGGGTTTAATTTTAAGTTTTAGGGTTTTGTTGTATTCGAGTTTAGGGTTTTAGGTTTTAGTTTTTAGGGTTTTTGTTTTAGGTTTTAGGGTTTAGAATTTTAGGGTTCAATTTTTAGTTTTAGGGATTAGGGTTTTAGTGTATTAAAGATTAGGGTTTTAGTTTTTAGGGTTTAGGGTTTTGTTTTTAGGTTTTAGTGTTTATAGTATTAGGACTTATGGTTTAGTTTATTAAAATTTAGGGTTTAAGATTGAGTTTTAAGGATTTAGGGTTTAGGGTTTTGGTTTTAGCTTTTAGGGTTTTGTTGTATTCAAGTTTAGGGTTTTAGATTTTAGTTTTTAGGGTTTTGGTTTTAGGTTTTAGGGTTTAGAATTTTTGGGTTTAATTTTTAATTTTAGGGATTAGGGTTTTAGTGTATTAAAGATTAGATTTTTAGTTTTTAGGGTTTAGGGTTTCGTTTTAGGTTTTAGTGTTTAGAGTATTAGGACTTAGGGTTTAGTGTATTAAAAATTAGGGTTTAAGATTTAGTTTTTAAGATTTAGGGTTTAGGGTTTTGGTTTTAGGTTTTAGGATTTAGAGTTTTTGGGTTAAATGCTTAGTTTTAGGGTTTAATTTTAGGTGTTATTGTTTTGTTGTATTCAAGTTTATGGTTTTAGGTTTTAGTTTTTAGGGTTTTAGGTTTTAGTTTTTAGTGTTTCGAATTTTAGGGTTTAATGATTAGTTTTAAGGATTAGGGTTTTAGTGTATTAAAGATTAGGGTTTTAGTTTTCAGGGTTTAGGGTTTTCTTTTTAGGTTTTAGTATTTAGAGTATTAGGACTTTGGGTCTAGTGTATTAAAAATTAGGGTTTAAGATTTAGTTTTTAAGATTTAGGGTTTAGGGTTTAGGTTTTAGGTTTTAGGTTTTATAGTTTTTGGGTTTAATGCTTACTTTTAGGGTTTAATTTTAAGTTTTAGGGTTTTGTTGTATTCAAGTTTAGGGTTTTAGATTTTAATTTTTAGGGTTTTGGTTTTGGGTTTTAGGGTTTAGAATTTTAGGGTTTAATTTTTAGTTTTAGGGATTAGGGTTTTAGTGTATTAAAGATTAGATTTTTAGTTTTTAGGGTTTAAGGTTTCGTTTTTAGGTTTTAGTGTTTAGAGTATTAGGACTTAGGGTTTAGTGTATTAAAAATTAGGGTTTAAGATTTAGTTTTTAAGATTTAGGGTTTAGGGTTTTGGTTTTAGGTTTTAGGATTTAGAGTTTTTGGGTTTAATGCTTAGTTTTAGGGTTTAATTTTAGGTTTTAGGGTTTTGTTGTATTCATGTTTATGGTTTCAGTTTTAGTTTTTAGGGTTTTAGGTTTTAGTTTTTAGGGTTTAGAATTTTAGGGTTTAATGTTAAGTTTTAAGGATTAGGGTTTTAGTGTATTAAAGATTAGGGTTTTAGTTTTCAGGGTTTATGGTTTTGTTTTTAGGTTTGATTTTTTAGAGTATTAGGACTTTGGGTTTAGTGTATTAAAATTTAGGGTTTATGATTGAGTTTTAAGGATTTGGGGTTTAAGGTTTTGGTTTTAGCTTTTAGGGTTTATAGTTTTTGGGTTTAATGCTTACTTTTAGGGTTTAATTTTAAGTTTTAGGGTTTTGTTGTATTCAAGTTTGGGATTTTAGGTTATAGTTTTTAGGGTTTTTGTTTTAGGTTTTAGGGTTTAGAATTTTAGGGTTTAATGTTTAGTTTTAGGGATTAGGGTTTTAGTGTATTAAAGATTAGAGTTTTAGTTTTTAGGGTTTAGGGTTTTGTTTTTAGGTTTTAGTGTTTAGAGTATTAGGACTTAGGGTTTAGTGTATTAAAATTAGGGTTTAAGATTTAGTTTTTAAGATTTAGGGTTTAGGGTTTTGGTTTTAGGTTTTAGGGTTTAGAGTTTTTGGGTTTAATGCTTAGTTTTAGGGTTTAATTTTAGGTTTAAGGGTTTTGTTGTATTCATGTTTATGGTTTTAGGTTTTAGTTTTTAGGGTTTTAGGTTTTAGTTTTTAGGGTTTAGAATTTTTGGGTTTAATGTTAAGTTTTAAGGATTAGGGTTTTAGTGTATTAAAGATTAGGGTTTTAGTTTTCAGGGTTTATGGTTTTGTTTTTAGGTTTTATTATTTAGAGTATTAGGACTTTGGGTTTAGTGTATTAAAATTTAGGGTTTATGATTTAGTTTTTTGGATTTAGGGTTTTGGGTTTTGGTTTTAGGTTTTAGGGTTTAGAGTTTTTGGGTTTAATGCTTAGTTTTAGGTTTTAATTTTAGGTGTTAGGGTTTTGTTGTATTAAATTTTAGGGTTTTAGGTTTTAGTTTTTAGGGTTTTGGGTTTAGGTTGTAGGGTTTAGAATTTTAGGGTTTAATGTTTAGTTTTAGGGTTTAGGGTTTTAGTGTATTAAATATTAGGGTTTTAGTTTTTAGGGTTTAGGGTTTTGTTTTTTGGTTTTGGTGTTTAGAGTATTAGGAGTTATGGTTTAGTGTATTAAAATTTAGGTTTTGAGGTTGAGGTTTAAGGATTTAAGGTTTAGGGCTTTGGTTTTAGCTTTTAGGGTTTATAGTTTTTGGGTTTAATGCTTATTTTTAGGGTTTAATTTTAAGTTTTAGGGTTTTGTTGTATTCAAGTTTAGGGTTTTAGGTTTTAGTTTTTAGGGTTTTTGTTTTAGGTTTTAGGGTTTAGAATTTTAGGGTTTAATTTTTAGTTTTAGGGATTAGGGTTTTAGTGTATTAAAGATTAGAGTTTTAGTTTTTATGGTTTAGGGTTTTGTTTTTAGGTTTTAGTGTTTAGACTTATGGTTTAGTGTATTAAAATTTAGGTTTTGAGATTGAGTTTTAAGGATTTAAGGTTTAGGGCTTTGGTTTTAGCTTTTAGGGTTTATAGTTTTTGGGTTTAATGCTTATTTTTAGAGTTTAATTTTAAGTTTTAGGGTTTTGTTGTATTCAAGTTTAGGGTTTTAGATTTTAGTTTTTAGGGTTTTGGTTTTAGGTTTTAGGGTTTAGAATTTTAGGGTTTAATTTTTAGTTTTAGGGATTAGGGTTTTAGTGTATTAAAGATTAGATTTTTAGTTTTTAGGGTTTAGGGTTTCGTTTTTAGGTTTTAGTGTTTAGAGTTTTAGGACTTAGGGTTTAGTGTATTAAAAATTAGGGTTTAAGATTTAGTTTTTAAGATTTAGGGTTTAGGGTTATGGTTTTAGGTTTTAGGATTTAGAGTTTTTTGGTTTAATGCTTAGTTTTAGGGTTTAATTTTAGGTTTTAGGGTTTTGTTGTATTGATGTTTATGGTTTTAGTTTTAGTTTTTAGGGTTTTAGGTTTTAGTTTTTAGGGTTTAGAATTTTAGGGTTTAATGTTAAGTTTTAAGGATTATGGTTTTAGTGTATTGAAGATTAGGGTTAGTTTTCAGGGTTTATGGTTTTGTTTTTAGGTTTTAGTGTTTAGAGTATTAGGACTTTGGGTTTAGTGTATTAAAATTTAGGTTTTAAGATTTAGTTTTTAGGATTTAGGGTTTAGGGTTTTGGTTTTAGGTTTTAGGGTTTACAGTTTTGGGGTTTAATGCTTAGTTTTAGGTTTTAATTTTAGGTGTTATTGTTTTGTTGTATTCAAGTTTATGGTTTTAGGTTTTAGTTTTAGGGTTTTAGGTTTTAGTTTTTAGTGTTTCGAATTTTAGGGTTTAATGATTAGTTTTAAGGATTAGGGTTTTAGTGTATTAAAGATTAGGGTTTTAGTTTTCAGGGTTTAGGGTTTTGTTTTTAGGTTTTAGTATTTAGAGTATTAGGACTTTGGGTCTAGTGTATAAAAAATTAAGGTTTAAGATTTAGTTTTTAAGATTTAGGGTTTAGGGTTTAGGTTTTAGGTTTTAGGGTTTATAGTTTTTGGGTTTAATGCTTACTTTTAGGGTTTAATTTTAAGTTTTAGGGTTTTGTTGTATTCAAGTTTAGGGTTTTAGATTTTAATTTTTAGGGTTTTGGTTTTGGGTTTTAGGGTTTAGAATTTTAGGGTTTAATGTTTAGTTTTAGGGATTAGGGTTTTAGTGAATTAAAGATTAGAGTTTTAGTTTTTAGGGTTTAGGGTTTTGTTTTTAGGTTTTAGTGTTTAGAGTATTAGGACTTAGGGTTTAGTGTATTAAAATTAGGGTTTAAGATTTAGTTTTTAAGATTTAGGGTTTAGGGTTTTGGTTTTAGGTTTTAGGGTTTAGAGTTTTTGGGTTTAATGCTTAGTTTTAGGGTTTAATTTTAGGTTTAAGGGTTTTGTTGTATTCATGTTTATGGTTTTAGGTTTTAGTTTTTAGGGTTTTAGGTTTTAGTTTTTAGGGTTTAGAATTTTTGGGTTTAATGTTAAGTTTTAAGGATTAGGGTTTTAGTGTATTAAAGATTAGGGTTTTAGTTTTCAGGGTTTATGGTTTTGTTTTTAGGTTTTATTATTTAGAGTATTAGGACTTTGGGTTTAGTGTATTAAAATTTAGGGTTTATGATTTAGTTTTTTGGATTTAGGGTTTTGGGTTTTGGTTTTAGGTTTTAGGGTTTAGAGTTTTTGGGTTTAATGCTTAGTTTTAGGTTTTAATTTTAGGTGTTAGGGTTTTGTTGTATTAAATTTTAGGGTTTTAGGTTTTAGTTTTTAGGGTTTTGGGTTTAGGTTGTAGGGTTTAGAATTTTAGGGTTTAATGTTTAGTTTTAGGGTTTAGGGTTTTAGTGTATTAAATATTAGGGTTTTAGTTTTTAGGGTTTAGGGTTTTGTTTTTTGGTTTTGGTGTTTAGAGTATTAGGAGTTATGGTTTAGTGTATTAAAATTTAGGTTTTGAGGTTGAGGTTTAAGGATTTAAGGTTTAGGGCTTTGGTTTTAGCTTTTAGGGTTTATAGTTTTTGGGTTTAATGCTTATTTTTAGGGTTTAATTTTAAGTTTTAGGGTTTTGTTGTATTCAAGTTTAGGGTTTTAGGTTTTAGTTTTTAGGGTTTTTGTTTTAGGTTTTAGGGTTTAGAATTTTAGGGTTTAATTTTTAGTTTTAGGGATTAGGGTTTTAGTGTATTAAAGATTAGAGTTTTAGTTTTTATGGTTTAGGGTTTTGTTTTTAGGTTTTAGTGTTTAGACTTATGGTTTAGTGTATTAAAATTTAGGTTTTGAGATTGAGTTTTAAGGATTTAAGGTTTAGGGCTTTGGTTTTAGCTTTTAGGGTTTATAGTTTTTGGGTTTAATGCTTATTTTTAGAGTTTAATTTTAAGTTTTAGGGTTTTGTTGTATTCAAGTTTAGGGTTTTAGATTTTAGTTTTTAGGGTTTTGGTTTTAGGTTTTAGGGTTTAGAATTTTAGGGTTTAATTTTTAGTTTTAGGGATTAGGGTTTTAGTGTATTAAAGATTAGATTTTTAGTTTTTAGGGTTTAGGGTTTCGTTTTTAGGTTTTAGTGTTTAGAGTTTTAGGACTTAGGGTTTAGTGTATTAAAAATTAGGGTTTAAGATTTAGTTTTTAAGATTTAGGGTTTAGGGTTATGGTTTTAGGTTTTAGGATTTAGAGTTTTTTGGTTTAATGCTTAGTTTTAGGGTTTAATTTTAGGTTTTAGGGTTTTGTTGTATTGATGTTTATGGTTTTAGTTTTAGTTTTTAGGGTTTTAGGTTTTAGTTTTTAGGGTTTAGAATTTTAGGGTTTAATGTTAAGTTTTAAGGATTATGGTTTTAGTGTATTGAAGATTAGGGTTAGTTTTCAGGGTTTATGGTTTTGTTTTTAGGTTTTAGTGTTTAGAGTATTAGGACTTTGGGTTTAGTGTATTAAAATTTAGGTTTTAAGATTTAGTTTTTAGGATTTAGGGTTTAGGGTTTTGGTTTTAGGTTTTAGGGTTTACAGTTTTGGGGTTTAATGCTTAGTTTTAGGTTTTAATTTTAGGTGTTATTGTTTTGTTGTATTCAAGTTTATGGTTTTAGGTTTTAGTTTTAGGGTTTTAGGTTTTAGTTTTTAGTGTTTCGAATTTTAGGGTTTAATGATTAGTTTTAAGGATTAGGGTTTTAGTGTATTAAAGATTAGGGTTTTAGTTTTCAGGGTTTAGGGTTTTGTTTTTAGGTTTTAGTATTTAGAGTATTAGGACTTTGGGTCTAGTGTATAAAAAATTAAGGTTTAAGATTTAGTTTTTAAGATTTAGGGTTTAGGGTTTAGGTTTTAGGTTTTAGGGTTTATAGTTTTTGGGTTTAATGCTTACTTTTAGGGTTTAATTTTAAGTTTTAGGGTTTTGTTGTATTCAAGTTTAGGGTTTTAGATTTTAATTTTTAGGGTTTTGGTTTTGGGTTTTAGGGTTTAGAATTTTAGGGTTTAATTTTTAGTTTTAGGGATTAGGGTTTTAGTGTATTAAAGATTAGATTTTTAGTTTTTAGGGTTTAGGGTTTCGTTTTAGGTTTTAGTGTTTAGAGTATATGGACTTAGGGTTTAGTGTATAAAAAATTAGGGTTTAAGATTTAGTTTTTAAGATTTAGGGTTTAGGGTTTAGGTTTTAGGTTTTAGGGTTTATAGTTTTTGGGTTTAATGCTTACTTTTAGGGTTTAATTTTAAGTTTTAGGGTTTTGTTGTATTCAAGTTTAGGGTTTTAGATTTTAATTTTTAGGGTTTTGGTTTTGGGTTTTAGGGTTTAGAATTTTAGGGTTTAATTTTTAGTTTTAGGGATTAGGGTTTTAGTGTATTAAAGATTAGATTTTTAGTTTTTAGGGTTTAGGGTTTCGTTTTTAGGTTTTAGTGTTTAGAGTATTAGGACTTAGGGTTTAGTGTATTAAAAATTAGGGTTTAAGATTTAGTTTTTAAGATTTAGGGTTTAGGGTTTTGGTTTTAGGTTTTAGGATTTAGAGTTTTTGGGTTTAATGCTTAGTTTTAGGGTTTAATTTTAGGTTTTAGGGTTTTGTTGTATTCATGTTTATGGTTTCAGTTTTAGTTTTTAGGGTTTTAGGTTTTAGTTTTTAGGGTTTAGAATTTTAGGGTTTAATGTTAAGTTTTAAGGATTAGGGTTTTAGTGTATTAAAGATTAGGGTTTTAGTTTTCAGGGTTTATGGTTTTGTTTTTAGGTTTGATTGTTTAGAGTATTAGGACTTTGGGTTTAGTGTATTAAAATTTAGGGTTTATGATTGAGTTTTAAGGATTTGGGGTTTAAGGTTTTGGTTTTAGCTTTTAGGGTTTATAGTTTTTGGGTTTAATGCTTACTTTTAGGGTTTAATTTTAAGTTTTAGGGTTTTGTTGTATTCACGTTTGTGATTTTAGGTTATAGTTTTTAGGGTTTTTGTTTTAGGTTTTTGGGTTTAGAATTTTAGGGTTTAATGTTTAGTTTTAGGGATTAGGGTTTTAGTGTATTAAAGATTAGAGTTTTAGTTTTTAGGTTTATGGTTTTGTTTTTAGGTTTTAGTGTTTAGAGTATTAGGACTTAGGGTTTAGTGTATTAAAAATTAGGGTTTAAGATTTAGTTTTTAAGATTTAGGGTTTAGGGTTTTGGTTTTAGGTTTTAGGTTTTAGAGTTTTTGGGTTTAATGCTTAGTTTTAGGGTTTAATTTTAGGTTTAAAGGTTTTGTTGTATTCATGTTTATGGTTTTAGGTTTTAGTTTTTAGGGTTTTAGGTTTTAGTTTTTAGGGTTTAGAATTTTAGGGTTTAATGTTAAGTTTTAAGGATTAGGGTTTTAGTGTATTAAAGATTAGGGTTTTAGTTTTCAGGGTTTATGGTTTTGTTTTTAGGTTTTAGTGTTTAGAGTATTAGGACTTTGGGTTTAGTGTTTTAAAATTTAGGGTTTATGATTTAGTTTTACGGATTTAGGGTTTTGGGTTTTGGTTTTAGGTTTTAGGGTTTAGAGTTTTTGGGTTTAATGCTTAGTTTTAGGTTTTAATTTTAGGTGTTAGGGTTTTGTTGTATTAAATTTTAGGTTTTTAGGTTTTAGTCTTTAGGGTTTTGGGTTTAGGTTGTAGGGTTTAGAATTTTAGGGTTTAATGTTTAGTTTTAGGGTTTAGGGTTTTAGTGTATTAAATATTAGGGTTTTAGTTTTTATGGTTTTGGGTTTTGTTTTTTGGTTTTGGTGTTTAGAGTATTAGGACTTATGGTTTAGTGTATTAAAATTTAGGTTTTGAGATTGAGTTTTAAGGATTTAAGGTTTAGGGTTTTGGTTTTAGCTTTTAGGGTTTATAGTTTTTGGGTTTAATGCTTACTTTTAGGGTTTAATTTTTAGTTTTAGGGTTTTTTTGTATTCAAGTTTAGGGTTTTAGGTTTTAGTTTTTAGGGTTTTTGTTTTAGGTTTTAGGGTTTAGAATTTTAGGGTTTAATTTTTAGTTTTACGGATTAGGGTTTTAGTGTATTAAAGATTAGGGTTTTAGTTTTTTGGGTTTAGGGTTTTAATTTTAGGTTTTAGTGTTTAGAGTATTAGGACTTATGGTTTAGTTTATTAAAATTTAGGGTTTAAGATTGAGTTTTAAGGATTTAGGGTTTAGGGTTTTGGTTTTAGCTTTTAGGGTTTATAGTTTTTGGGTTTAATGCTTACTTTTAGGGTTTAATTTTAAGTTTTAGGGTTTTGTTGTATTCAAGTTTAGGGTTTTAGATTTTTGTTTTTAGGGTTTTGGTTTTAGGATTTAGGGTTTAAAATTTTAGGGTTTAATTTTTAGTTTTAGGGATTAGGGTTTTAGTGTATTAAAGATTAGATTTTTAGTTTTTAGGGTTTAGGGTTTCGTTTTTAGGTTTTAGTGTTTAGAGTATTAGGACTTAGGGTTTAGTGTATTACAAATTAGGGTTTAAGATTTAGTTTTTAAGATTTAGGGTTTAGGGTTTTGGTTTTAGGTTTTAGGATTTAGAGTTTTTGGGTTTAATGCTTAGTTTTAGGGTTTAATTTTAGGTTTTAGGGTTTTGTTGTATTCATGTTTATGGTTTTAGTTTTTAGGGTTTTAGGTTTTAGGTTTTAGGGTTTAGAATTTTAGAGTTTAATGTTAAGTTTTAAGGATTAGGGTTTTAGTGTATTAAAGATTAGGGTTTTAGTTTTCAGGGTTTATAGTTTTGTATTTAGGTTTTAGTGTTTAGAGTATTAGGACTTTGGGTTTAGTGTATTAAAATTTAGGGTTTATGATTGAGTTTTAAGTATTTAGGGTTTAAGGTTTTTGTTTTAGCTTTTAGGGTTTATAGTTTTTGGGTTTAATGCTTACTTTTAGGGTTTAATTTTAAGTTTTAGGGTTTTGTTGTATTCAAGTTTGGGATTTTAGGTTATAGTTTTTAGGGTTTTTGTTTTAGGTTTTAGGGTTTAGAATTTTAGGGTTTAATGTTTAGTTTTAGGGATTAGGGTTTTAGTGTATTAAAGATTAGAGTTTTAGTTTTTAGGGTTTAGGATTTTGTTTTTAGGTTTTAGTGTTTAGAGTATTAGGACTTAGGGTTTAGTGTATTAAAATTAGGGTTTAAGATTTAGTTTTTAAGATTTAGGGTTTAGGGTTTTGGTTTTAGGTTTTAGGGTTTAGGGTTTTTGGGTTTAATGCTTAGTTTTACGGTTTAATTTTAGGTTTAAGGGTTTTGTTGTATTCTTGTTTATGGTTTTAGGTTTTAGTTTTTAGGGTTTTAGGTTTTAGTTTTTAGGGTTTAGAATTTTAGAGTTTAATGTTAAGTTTTAAGGATTAGGGTTTTAGTGTATTAAAGATTAGGGTTTTAGTTTTCAGGGTTTATGGTTTTGTTTTTAGGTTTTATTATTTAGAGTATTAGGACTTTGGGTTTAGTGTATTAAAATTTAGGGTTTATGATTTAGTTTTTCGGATTTAGGGTTTTGGGTTTTGGTTTTAGGTTTTAGGGTTTAGAGTTTTTGGGTTTAATGCTTAGTTTTAGGTTTTAATTTTAGGTGTTAGGGTTTTGTTGTATTAAATTTTAGGGTTTTAGGTTTTAGTTTTTAGGGTTTTGGGTTTAGGTTGTAGGGTTTAGAATTTTAGGGTTTAATGTTTAGTTTTAGGGTTTAGGGTTTTAGTGTATTAAATATTAGGGTTTTAGTTTTTAGGGTTTAGGGTTTTGTTTTTTGGTTTTGGTGTTTAGAGTATTAGGAGTTATGGTTTAGTGTATTAAAATTTAGGTTTTGAGACTGAGGTTTAAGGATTTAAGGTTTAGGGCTTTGGTTTTAGCTTTTAGGGTTTATAGTTTTTGGGTTTAATGCTTATTTTTAGGGTTTAATTTTAAGTTTTAGGGTTTTGTTGTATTCAAGTTTAGGGTTTTAGGTTTTAGTTTTTAGGGTTTTTGTTTTAGGTTTTAGGGTTTAGAATTTTAGGGTTTAATTTTTAGTTTTAGGGATTAGGGTTTTAGTGTATTAAAGATTAGAGTTTTAGTTTTTATGGTTTAGGGTTTTGTTTTTAGGTTTTAGTGTTTAGACTTATGGTTTAGTGTATTAAAATTTAGGTTTTGAGATTGAGTTTTAAGGATTTAAGGTTTAGGGCTTTGGTTTTAGCTTTTAAGGTTTATAGTTTTTGGGTTTTGTGCTTATTTTTAGAGTTTAATTTTAAGTTTTAGTGTTTTGTTGTATTCAAGTTTAGGGTTTTAGATTTTAGTTTTTAGGGTTTTGGTTTTAGGTTTTAGGGTTTAGGATTTTATGGTTTAATTTTTAGTTTTAGGGATTAGGGTTTTAGTGTATTAAAGATTAGATTTTTAGTTTTTAGGGTTTAGGGTTTCGTTTTTAGGTTTTAGTGTTTAGAGTATTAGGACTTAGGGTTTAGTGTATTAAAAATTAGTGTTTAAGATTTAGTTTTTAAGATTTAGGGTTTAGGGTTATGGTTTTAGGTTTTAGGATTTAGAGTTTTTTGGTTTAATGCTTAGTTTTAGGGTTTAATTTTAGGTTTTAGGGTTTTGTTGTATTGATGTTTATGGTTTTAGTTTTAGTTTTTAGGGTTTTAGGTTTTAGTTTTTAGGGTTTAGAATTTTAGGGTTTAATGTTAAGTTTTAAGGATTATGGTTTTAGTGTATTGAAGATTAGGGTTAGTTTTCAGGGTTTATGGTTTTGTTTTTAGGGTTTAGTGTTTAGAGTATTAGGACTTTGGGTTTAGTGTTTTGGTTTTAGGAATTAGGGTTTAGGGTTTTGGTTTTAGGTTTTAGGGTTTACAGTTTTGGGGTTTAATGCTTAGTTTTAGGTTTTAATTTTAGGTGTTATGGTTTTGTTGTATTCATGTTTATGGTTTTAGGTTTTAGTTTTTAGGGTTTTAGGTTTTAGTTTTTAGGGTTTAGAATTTTAGGGTTTAATGTTAAGTTTTAATGATTAGGGTTTTAGTATATTAAAGATTAGGGTTTTAGTTTTCAGGTTTTATGGTTTTGTTCTTAGGTTTTAGTGTTTAGAGTATTAGGACTTTGGGTTTAGTGTATTAAAATTTAGGGTTTATGATTGAGTTTTAAGGATTTAGGGTTTAAGGTTTTGGTTTTAGCTTTTAGGGTTTATAGTTTTTGGGTTTAATCCTTACTTTTAGGGTTTAATTTAAGGTTTTAGGGTCTTTTTGTATTCAAGTTTGGGATTTTAGGTTATAGTTTTTAGGGTTTTTATTTTAGGTTTTAGGGTTTAGAATTTTAGGGTTTAATGTTTAGTTTTAGGGATTAGGGTTTTAGTGTATTAAAGATTAGAGTTTTAGTTTTTAGGGTTTAGGGTTTTGTTTTTAGGTTTTAGTGTTTAGAGTATTAGGACTTAGGGTTTAGTGTATTAAAAATTAGGGTTTAAGATTTAGTTTTTAAGATTTAGGGTTTAGGGTTTTGGTTTTAGGGTTTAGGGTTTAGAGTTTTTGGGTTTAATGCTTAGTTTTATGGTTTAATTTTAGGTTTAAGGGTTTTGTTGTATTCATGTTTATGGTTTTAGGTTTTAGTTTTTAGGGTTTTAGGTTTTAGTTTTTAGGGTTTAGAATTTTAGGGTTTAATGTTATGTTTTAAGGATTAGGGTTTTAGTGTATTAAAGATTAGGGTTTTAGTTTTCAGGGTTTATGGTTTTGTTTTTAGGTTTTAGTGTTTAGAGTATTAGGACTTTGGGTTTAGTGTATTAAAATTTAGGGTTTATGATTTAGTTTTTCGGATTTAGGGTTTTGGGTTTTGGTTTTAGGTTTTAAGGTTTAGAGTTTTTGGGTTTAATGCTTAGTTTTAGGTTTTAATTTTAGGTGTTAGGGTTTTGTTGTATTAAATTTTAGGGTTTTAGGTTTTAGTTTTTAGGGTTTTGGGTTTAGGTTGTAGGGTTTAGAATTTTAGGGTTTAATGTTTAGTTTTAGGGTTTAGGGTTTTAGTGTATTAAATATTAGGGTTTTAGTTTTTAGGGTTTAGGGTTTTGTTTTTTGGTTTTGGTGTTTAGAGTATTAGGACTTATGGTTTAGTGTATTAAAATTTAGGTTTTGAGATTGAGTTTTAAGGATTTAAGGTTAAGGGTTTTGGTTTTAGCTTTTAGGGTTTATAGTTTTTGGGTTTAATGCTTATTTTTAGGGTTTAATTTTAAGTTTTAGGGTTTTGTTGTATTCGAGTTTAGGGTTTTAGGTTTTAGTTTTTAGGGTTTTTGTTTTAGGTTTTAGGGTTTAGAATTTTAGGGTTTAATTTTTAGTTTTAGGGATTAGGGTTTTAGTGTATTAAAGATTAGGGTTTTAGTTTTTAGGGTTTAGGGTTTTGTTTTTAGGTTTTAGTGTTTATAGTATTAGGACTTATGGTTTAGTTTATTAAAATTTAGGGTTTAAGATTGAGTTTTAAGGATTTAGGGTTTAGGGTTTTGGTTTTAGCTTTTAGGGTTTTGTTGTATTCAAGTTTAGGGTTTTAGATTTTTGTTTTTAGGGTTTTGGTTTTAGGTTTTAGGGTTTAGAATTTTTGGGTTTAATTTTTAATTTTAGGGATTAGGGTTTTAGTGTATTAAAGATTAGATTTTTAGTTTTTAGGGTTTAGGGTTTCGTTTTAGGTTTTAGTGTTTAGAGTATTAGGACTTAGGGTTTAGTGTATTAAAAATTAGGGTTTAAGATTTAGTTTTTAAGATTTAGGGTTTAGGGTTTTGGTTTTAGGTTTTAGGATTTAGAGTTTTTGGGTTAAATGCTTAGTTTTAGGGTTTAATTTTAGGTTTTAGGGTTTTGTTGTATTCATGTTTATGGTTTTAGTTTTAGTTTTTAGGGTTTTAGGTTTTAGTTTTTAGGGTTTAGAATTTTAGGGTTTAATGTTAAGTTTTAAGGATTAGGGTTTTAGTGTATTAAAGATTAGGGTTTTAGTTTTCAGGGTTTAGGGTTTTGTTTTTAGGTTTTAGTATTTAGAGTATTAGGACTTTGGGTCTAGTGTATAAAAAATTAAGGTTTAAGATTTAGTTTTTAAGATTTAGGGTTTAGGGTTTAGGTTTTAGGTTTTAGAGTTTATAGTTTTTGGGTTTAATGCTTACTTTTAGGGTTTAATTTTAAGTTTTAGGGTTTTGTTGTATTCAAGTTTAGGGTTTTAGATTTTAATTTTTAGGGTTTTGGTTTTGGGTTTTAGGGTTTAGAATTTTAGGGTTTAATTTTTAGTTTTAGGGATTAGGGTTTTAGTGTATTAAAGATTAGATTTTTAGTTTTTAGGGTTTAGGGTTTCGTTTTAGGTTTTAGTGTTTAGAGTATTAGGACTTAGGGTTTAGTGTATAAAAAATTAGGGTTTAAGATTTAGTTTTTAAGATTTAGAGTTTAGGGTTTAGGTTTTAGGTTTTTGGGTTTAATGCTTACTTTTAGGGTTTAATTTTAAGTTTTAGGGTTTTGTTGTATTCAAGTTTAGGGTTTTAGATTTTAATTTTTAGGGTTTTGGTTTTGGGTTTTAGGGTTTAGAATTTTAGGGTTTAATTTTTAGTTTTAGGGATTAGGGTTTTAGTGTATTAAAGATTAGATTTTTAGTTTTTAGGGTTTAGGGTTTCGTTTTTAGGTTTTAGTGTTTAGAGTATTAGGACTTAGGGTTTAGTGTATTAAAAATTAGGGTTTAAGATTTAGTTTTTAAGATTTAGGGTTTAGGGTTTTGGTTTTAGGTTTTAGGATTTAGAGTTTTTGGGTTTAATGCTTAGTTTTAGGGTTTAATTTTAGGTTTTAGGGTTTTGTTGTATTCATGTTTATGGTTTCAGTTTTAGTTTTTAGGGTTTTAGGTTTTAGTTTTTAGGGTTTAGAATTTTAGGGTTTAATGTTAAGTTTTAAGGATTAGGGTTTTAGTGTATTAAAGATTAGGGTTTTAGTTTTCAGGGTTTATGGTTTTGTTTTTAGGTTTGATTGTTTAGAGTATTAGGACTTTGGGTTTAGTGTATTAAAATTTAGGGTTTATGATTGAGTTTTAAGGATTTGGGGTTTAAGGTTTTGGTTTTAGCTTTTAGGGTTTATAGTTTTTGGGTTTAATGCTTACTTTTAGGGTTTAATTTTAAGTTTTAGGGTTTTGTTGTATTCACGTTTGTGATTTTAGGTTATAGTTTTTAGGGTTTTTGTTTTAGGTTTTTGGGTTTAGAATTTTAGGGTTTAATGTTTAGTTTTAGGGATTAGGGTTTTAGTGTATTAAAGATTAGAGTTTTAGTTTTTAGGTTTATGGTTTTGTTTTTAGGTTTTAGTGTTTAGAGTATTAGGACTTAGGGTTTAGTGTATTAAAAATTAGGGTTTAAGATTTAGTTTTTAAGATTTAGGGTTTAGGGTTTTGGTTTTAGGTTTTAGGTTTTAGAGTTTTTGGGTTTAATGCTTAGTTTTAGGGTTTAATTTTAGGTTTAAAGGTTTTGTTGTATTCATGTTTATGGTTTTAGGTTTTAGTTTTTAGGGTTTTAGGTTTTAGTTTTTAGGGTTTAGAATTTTAGGGTTTAATGTTAAGTTTTAAGGATTAGGGTTTTAGTGTATTAAAGATTAGGGTTTTAGTTTTCAGGGTTTATGGTTTTGTTTTTAGGTTTTAGTGTTTAGAGTATTAGGACTTTGGGTTTAGTGTTTTAAAATTTAGGGTTTATGATTTAGTTTTACGGATTTAGGGTTTTGGGTTTTGGTTTTAGGTTTTAGGGTTTAGAGTTTTTGGGTTTAATGCTTAGTTTTAGGTTTTAATTTTAGGTGTTAGGGTTTTGTTGTATTAAATTTTAGGGTTTTAGGTTTTAGTTTTTAGGGTTTTGGGTTTAGGTTGTAGGGTTTAGAATTTTAGGGTTTAATGTTTAGTTTTAGGGTTTAGGGTTTTAGTGTATTAAATATTAGGGTTTTAGTTTTTATGGTTTTGGGTTTTGTTTTTTGGTTTTGGTGTTTAGAGTATTAGGACTTATGGTTTAGTGTATTAAAATTTAGGTTTTGAGATTGAGTTTTAAGGATTTAAGGTTTAGGGTTTTGGTTTTAGCTTTTAGGGTTTATAGTTTTTGGGTTTAATGCTTACTTTTAGGGTTTAATTTTTAGTTTTAGGGTTTTTTTGTATTCAAGTTTAGGGTTTTAGGTTTTAGTTTTTAGGGTTTTGTTTTAGGTTTTAGGGTTTAGAATTTTAGGGTTTAATTTTTAGTTTTACGGATTAGGGTTTTAGTGTATTAAAGATTAGGGTTTTAGTTTTTTGGGTTTAGGGTTTTAATTTTAGGTTTTAGTGTTTAGAGTATTAGGACTTATGGTTTAGTTTATTAAAATTTAGGGTTTAAGATTGAGTTTTAAGGATTTAGGGTTTAGGGTTTTGGTTTTAGCTTTTAGGGTTTATAGTTTTTGGGTTTAATGCTTACTTTTAGGGTTTAATTTTAAGTTTTAGGGTTTTGTTGTATTCAAGTTTAGGGTTTTAGATTTTTGTTTTTAGGGTTTTGGTTTTAGGATTTAGGGTTTAAAATTTTAGGGTTTAATTTTTAGTTTTAGGGATTAGGGTTTTAGTGTATTAAAGATTAGATTTTTAGTTTTTAGGGTTTAGGGTTTCGTTTTTAGGTTTTAGTGTTTAGAGTATTAGGACTTAGGGTTTAGTGTATTACAAATTAGGGTTTAAGATTTAGTTTTTAAGATTTAGGGTTTAGGGTTTTGGTTTTAGGTTTTAGGATTTAGAGTTTTTGGGTTTAATGCTTAGTTTTAGGGTTTAATTTTAGGTTTTAGGGTTTTGTTGTATTCATGTTTATGGTTTTAGTTTTTAGGGTTTTAGGTTTTAGGTTTTAGGGTTTAGAATTTTAGAGTTTAATGTTAAGTTTTAAGGATTAGGGTTTTAGTGTATTAAAGATTAGGGTTTTAGTTTTCAGGGTTTATAGTTTTGTATTTAGGTTTTAGTGTTTAGAGTATTAGGACTTTGGGTTTAGTGTATTAAAATTTAGGGTTTATGATTGAGTTTTAAGTATTTAGGGTTTAAGGTTTTTGTTTTAGCTTTTAGGGTTTATAGTTTTTGGGTTTAATGCTTACTTTTAGGGTTTAATTTTAAGTTTTAGGGTTTTGTTGTATTCAAGTTTGGGATTTTAGGTTATAGTTTTTAGGGTTTTTGTTTTAGGTTTTAGGGTTTAGAATTTTAGGGTTTAATGTTTAGTTTTAGGGATTAGGGTTTTAGTGTATTAAAGATTAGAGTTTTAGTTTTTAGGGTTTAGGATTTTGTTTTTAGGTTTTAGTGTTTAGAGTATTAGGACATAGGGTTTAGTGTATTAAAATTAGGGTTTAAGATTTAGTTTTTAAGATTTAGGGTTTAGGGTTTTGGTTTTAGGTTTTAGGGTTTAGGGTTTTTGGGTTTAATGCTTAGTTTTACGGTTTAATTTTAGGTTTAAGGGTTTTGTTGTATTCTTGTTTATGGTTTTAGGTTTTAGTTTTTAGGGTTTTAGGTTTTAGTTTTTAGGGTTTAGAATTTTAGAGTTTAATGTTAAGTTTTAAGGATTAGGGTTTTAGTGTATTAAAGATTAGGGTTTTAGTTTTCAGGGTTTATGGTTTTGTTTTTAGGTTTTATTATTTAGAGTATTAGGACTTTGGGTTTAGTGTATTAAAATTTAGGGTTTATGATTTAGTTTTTCGGATTTAGGGTTTTGGGTTTTGGTTTTAGGTTTTAGGGTTTAGAGTTTTTGGGTTTAATGCTTAGTTTTAGGTTTTAATTTTAGGTGTTAGGGTTTTGTTGTATTAAATTTTAGGGTTTTAGGTTTTAGTTTTTAGGGTTTTGGGTTTAGGTTGTAGGGTTTAGAATTTTAGGGTTTAATGTTTAGTTTTAGGGTTTAGGGTTTTAGTGTATTAAATATTAGGGTTTTAGTTTTTAGGGTTTAGGGTTTTGTTTTTTGGTTTTGGTGTTTAGAGTATTAGGAGTTATGGTTTAGTGTATTAAAATTTAGGTTTTGAGACTGAGGTTTAAGGATTTAAGGTTTAGGGCTTTGGTTTTAGCTTTTAGGGTTTATAGTTTTTGGGTTTAATGCTTATTTTTAGGGTTTAATTTTAAGTTTTAGGGTTTTGTTGTATTCAAGTTTAGGGTTTTAGGTTTTAGTTTTTAGGGTTTTTGTTTTAGGTTTTAGGGTTTAGAATTTTAGGGTTTAATTTTTAGTTTTAGGGATTAGGGTTTTAGTGTATTAAAGATTAGAGTTTTAGTTTTTATGGTTTAGGGTTTTGTTTTTAGGTTTTAGTGTTTAGACTTATGGTTTAGTGTATTAAAATTTAGGTTTTGAGATTGAGTTTTAAGGATTTAAGGTTTAGGGCTTTGGTTTTAGCTTTTAAGGTTTATAGTTTTTGGGTTTTGTGCTTATTTTTAGAGTTTAATTTTAAGTTTTAGTGTTTTGTTGTATTCAAGTTTAGGGTTTTAGATTTTAGTTTTTAGGGTTTTGGTTTTAGGTTTTAGGGTTTAGGATTTTATGGTTTAATTTTTAGTTTTAGGGATTAGGGTTTTAGTGTATTAAAGATTAGATTTTTAGTTTTTAGGGTTTAGGGTTTCGTTTTTAGGTTTTAGTGTTTAGAGTATTAGGACTTAGGGTTTAGTGTATTAAAAATTAGTGTTTAAGATTTAGTTTTTAAGATTTAGGGTTTAGGGTTATGGTTTTAGGTTTTAGGATTTAGAGTTTTTTGGTTTAATGCTTAGTTTTAGGGTTTAATTTTAGGTTTTAGGGTTTTGTTGTATTGATGTTTATGGTTTTAGTTTTAGTTTTTAGGGTTTTAGGTTTTAGTTTTTAGGGTTTAGAATTTTAGGGTTTAATGTTAAGTTTTAAGGATTATGGTTTTAGTGTATTGAAGATTAGGGTTAGTTTTCAGGGTTTATGGTTTTGTTTTTAGGTTTTAGTGTTTAGAGTATTAGGACTTTGGGTTTAGTGTATTAAAATTTAGGGTTTAAGATTTAGTTTTTAGGAATTAGGGTTTAGGGTTTTGGTTTTAGGTTTTAGGGTTTACAGTTTTGGGGTTTAATGCTTAGTTTTAGGTTTTAATTCTAGGTGTTATGGTTTTGTTGTATTCATGTTTATGGTTTTAGGTTTTAGTTTTTAGGGTTTTAGGTTTTAGTTTTTAGGGTTTAGAATTTTAGGGTTTAATGTTAAGTTTTAATGATTAGGGTTTTAGTATATTAAAGATTAGGGTTTTAGTTTTCAGGTTTTATGGTTTTGTTCTTAGGTTTTAGTGGTTAGAGTATTAGGACTTTGGGTTTAGTGTATTAAAATTTAGGGTTTATGATTGAGTTTTAAGGATTTAGGGTTTAAGGTTTTGGTTTTAGCTTTTAGGGTTTATAGTTTTTGGGTTTAATCCTTACTTTTAGGGTTTAATTTAAGGTTTTAGGGTTTTTTTGTATTCAAGTTTGGGATTTTAGGTTATAGTTTTTAGGGTTTTTATTTTAGGTTTTAGGGTTTAGAATTTTAGGGTTTAATGTTTAGTTTTAGGGATTAGGGTTTTAGTGTATTAAAGATTAGAGTTTTAGTTTTTAGGGTTTAGGGTTTTGTTTTTAGGTTTTAGTGTTTAGAGTATTAGGACTTAGGGTTTAGTGTATTAAAAATTAGGGTTTATGATTTAGTTTTTAAGATTTAGGGTTTAGGGTTTTGGTTTTAGGGTTTAGGGTTTAGAGTTTTTGGGTTTAATGCTTAGTTTTAGGGTTTAATTTTAGGTTTAAGGGTTTTGTTGTATTCATGTTTATGGTTTTAGGTTTTAGTTTTTAGGGTTTTAGGTTTTAGTTTTTAGGGTTTAGAATTTTAGGGTTTAATGTTATGTTTTAAGGATTAGGGTTTTAGTGTATTAAAGATTAGGGTTTTAGTTTTCAGGGTTTATGGTTTTGTTTTTAGGTTTTAGTGTTTAGAGTATTAGGACTTTGGGTTTAGTGTATTAAAATTTAGGGTTTATGATTTAGTTTTTCGGATTTAGGGTTTTGGGTTTTGGTTTTAGGTTTTAAGGTTTAGAGTTTTTGGGTTTAATGCTTAGTTTTAGGTTTTAATTTTAGGTGTTAGGGTTTTGTTGTATTAAATTTTAGGGTTTTAGGTTTTAGTTTTTAGGGTTTTGGGTTTAGGTTGTAGGGTTTAGAATTTTAGGGTTTAATGTTTAGTTTTAGGGTTTAGGGTTTTAGTGTATTAAATATTAGGGTTTTAGTTTTTAGGGTTTAGGGTTTTGTTTTTTGGTTTTGGTGTTTAGAGTATTAGGACTTATGGTTTAGTGTATTAAAATTTAGGTTTTGAGATTGAGTTTTAAGGATTTAAGGTTAAGGGTTTTGGTTTTAGCTTTTAGGGTTTATAGTTTTTGGGTTTAATGCTTATTTTTAGGGTTTAATTTTAAGTTTTAGGGTTTTGTTGTATTCGAGTTTAGGGTTTTAGGTTTTAGTTTTTAGGGTTTTTGTTTTAGGTTTTAGGGTTTAGAATTTTAGGGTTTAATTTTTAGTTTTAGGGATTAGGGTTTTAGTGTATTAAAGATTAGGGTTTTAGTTTTTAGGGTTTAGGGTTTTGTTTTTAGGTTTTAGTGTTTATAGTATTAGGACTTATGGTTTAGTTTATTAAAATTTAGGGTTTAAGATTGAGTTTTAAGGATTTAGGGTTTAGGGTTTTGGTTTTAGCTTTTAGGGTTTTGTTGTATTCAAGTTTAGGGTTTTAGATTTTTGTTTTTAGGGTTTTGGTTTTAGGTTTTAGGGTTTAGAATTTTTGGGTTTAATTTTTAATTTTAGGGATTAGGGTTTTAGTGTATTAAAGATTAGATTTTTAGTTTTTAGGGTTTAGGGTTTCGTTTTAGGTTTTAGTGTTTAGAGTATTAGGACTTAGGGTTTAGTGTATTAAAAATTAGGGTTTAAGATTTAGTTTTTAAGATTTAGGGTTTAGGGTTTTGGTTTTAGGTTTTAGGATTTAGAGTTTTTGGGTTAAATGCTTAGTTTTAGGGTTTAATTTTAGGTTTTAGGGTTTTGTTGTATTCATGTTTATGGTTTTAGTTTTAGTTTTTAGGGTTTTAGGTTTTAGTTTTTAGGGTTTAGAATTTTAGGGTTTAATGTTAAGTTTTAAGGATTAGGGTTTTAGTGTATTAAAGATTAGGGTTTTAGTTTTCAGGGTTTATGGTTTTGTTTTTAGGTTTTAGTGTTTAGAGTATTAGGACTTTGGGTTTAGTGTATTAAAATTTAGGGTTTAAGATTTAGTTTTTAGGATTTAGGGTTTAGGGTTTTGGTTTTAGGTTTTACGGTTTAGAGTTTTTGGGTTTAATGCTTAGTTTTAGGTTTTAATTTTAGGTGTTAGGGTTTTGTTGTATTCATGTTTTGGGTTTTAGGTTTTAGTTTTTAGGGTTTTGGGTTTAGGTTGTAGGGTTTAGAATTTTAGGGTTTAATGTTTAGTTTTAGGGTTTAGGGGTTTAGTGTATTAAATATTAGGGTTTTAGTTTTTAGGGTTTAGGGTTTTGTTTTTGGGTTTTGGTGTTTAGAGTATTAGGACTTATGGTTTAGTGTATTATAATTTAGGTTTTGAGATTGAGTTTTAAGGATTTAAGGTTTAGGGTTTTGGTTTTAGCTTTTAGGGTTTATAGTTTTTAGGTTTAATGCTTATTTTTAGGGTTTAATTTTAAGTTTTAGGGTTTTGTTGTATTCATGTTTATGGTTTCAGTTTTAGTTTTTAGGGTTTTAGGTTTTAGTTTTTAGGGTTTAGAATTTTAGGGTTTAATGTTAAGTTTTAAGGATTAGGGTTTTAGTGTATTAAAGATTAGGGTTTTAGTTTTCAGGGTTTATGGTTTTGTTTTTAGGTTTGATTGTTTAGAGTATTAGGACTTTGGGTTTAGTGTATTAAAATTTAGGGTTTATGATTGA
Source organism: Euphrasia confusa (assembly GCA_954870475.1). NCBI lineage: Eukaryota > Viridiplantae > Streptophyta > Magnoliopsida > Lamiales > Orobanchaceae > Euphrasia > Euphrasia confusa. Next base: position 1,549,186 of record CATPAB010000182.1, on the reverse strand, counting down.
GTTTTAAGGATTTGGGGTTTAAGGTTTTGGTTTTAGCTTTTAGGGTTTATAGTTTTTGGGTTTAATGCTTACTTTTAGGGTTTAATTTTAAGTTTTAGGGTTTTGTTGTATTCACGTTTGTGATTTTAGGTTATAGTTTTTAGGGTTTTTGTTTTAGGTTTTTGGGTTTAGAATTTTAGGGTTTAATGTTTAGTTTTAGGGATTAGGGTTTTAGTGTATTAAAGATTAGAGTTTTAGTTTTTAGGTTTATGGTTTTGTTTTTAGGTTTTAGTGTTTAGAGTATTAGGACTTAGGGTTTAGTGTATTAAAAATTAGGGTTTAAGATTTAGTTTTTAAGATTTAGGGTTTAGGGTTTTGGTTTTAGGGTTTAGGGTTTAGAGTTTTTGGGTTTAATGCTTAGTTTTAGGGTTTAATTTTAGGTTTAAGGGTTTTGTTGTATTCATGTTTATGGTTTTAGGTTTTAGTTTTTAGGGTTTTAGGTTTTAGTTTTTAGGGTTTAGAATTTTAGGGTTTAATGTTATGTTTTAAGGATTAGGGTTTTAGTGTATTAAAGATTAGGGTTTTAGTTTTCAGGGTTTATGGTTTTGTTTTTAGGTTTTAGTGTTTAGAGTATTAGGACTTTGGGTTTAGTGTATTAAAATTTAGGGTTTATGATTTAGTTTTTCGGATTTAGGGTTTTGGGTTTTGGTTTTAGGTTTTAAGGTTTAGAGTTTTTGGGTTTAATGCTTAGTTTTAGGTTTTAATTTTAGGTGTTAGGGTTTTGTTGTATTAAATTTTAGGGTTTTAGGTTTTAGTTTTTAGGGTTTTGGGTTTAGGTTGTAGGGTTTAGAATTTTAGGGTTTAATGTTTAGTTTTAGGGTTTAGGGTTTTAGTGTATTAAATATTAGGGTTTTAGTTTTTAGGGTTTAGGGTTTTGTTTTTTGGTTTTGGTGTTTAGAGTATTAGGACTTATGGTTTAGTGTATTAAAATTTAGGTTTTGAGATTGAGTTTTAAGGATTTAAGGTTAAGGGTTTTGGTTTTAGCTTTTAGGGTTTATAGTTTTTGGGTTTAATGCTTATTTTTAGGGTTTAATTTTAAGTTTTAGGGTTTTGTTGTATTCGAGTTTAGGGTTTTAGGTTTTAGTTTTTAGGGTTTTTGTTTTAGGTTTTAGGGTTTAGAATTTTAGGGTTTAATTTTTAGTTTTAGGGATTAGGGTTTTAGTGTATTAAAGATTAGGGTTTTAGTTTTTAGGGTTTAGGGTTTTGTTTTTAGGTTTTAGTGTTTATAGTATTAGGACTTATGGTTTAGTTTATTAAAATTTAGGGTTTAAGATTGAGTTTTAAGGATTTAGGGTTTAGGGTTTTGGTTTTAGCTTTTAGGGTTTTGTTGTATTCAAGTTTAGGGTTTTAGATTTTTGTTTTTAGGGTTTTGGTTTTAGGTTTTAGGGTTTAGAATTTTTGGGTTTAATTTTTAATTTTAGGGATTAGGGTTTTAGTGTATTAAAGATTAGATTTTTAGTTTTTAGGGTTTAGGGTTTCGTTTTAGGTTTTAGTGTTTAGAGTATTAGGACTTAGGGTTTAGTGTATTAAAAATTAGGGTTTAAGATTTAGTTTTTAAGATTTAGGGTTTAGGGTTTTGGTTTTAGGTTTTAGGATTTAGAGTTTTTGGGTTAAATGCTTAGTTTTAGGGTTTAATTTTAGGTTTTAGGGTTTTGTTGTATTCATGTTTATGGTTTTAGTTTTAGTTTTTAGGGTTTTAGGTTTTAGTTTTTAGGGTTTAGAATTTTAGGGTTTAATGTTAAGTTTTAAGGATTAGGGTTTTAGTGTATTAAAGATTAGGGTTTTAGTTTTCAGGGTTTATGGTTTTGTTTTTAGGTTTTAGTGTTTAGAGTATTAGGACTTTGGGTTTAGTGTATTAAAATTTAGGGTTTAAGATTTAGTTTTTAGGATTTAGGGTTTAGGGTTTTGGTTTTAGGTTTTACGGTTTAGAGTTTTTGGGTTTAATGCTTAGTTTTAGGTTTTAATTTTAGGTGTTAGGGTTTTGTTGTATTCATGTTTTGGGTTTTAGGTTTTAGTTTTTAGGGTTTTGGGTTTAGGTTGTAGGGTTTAGAATTTTAGGGTTTAATGTTTAGTTTTAGGGTTTAGGGTTTTAGTGTATTAAATATTAGGGTTTTAGTTTTTAGGGTTTAGGGTTTTGTTTTTTGGTTTTGGTGTTTAGAGTATTAGGACTTATGGTTTAGTGTATTAAAATTTAGGTTTTGAGATTGAGTTTTAAGGATTTAAGGTTTAGGGTTTTGGTTTTAGCTTTTAGGGTTTATAGTTTTTAGGTTTAATGCTTATTTTTAGGGTTTAATTTTAAGTTTTAGGGTTTTGTTGTATTCAAGTTTAGGGTTTTAGGTTTTAGTTTTTTGGGTTTTTGTTTTAGGTTTTAGGGTTTAGAATTTTAGGGTTTAATTTTTAGTTTTAGGGATTAGGGTTTTAGTGTATTAAAGATTAGGGTTTTAGTTTTTAGGGTTTAGGGTTTTGTTTTTAGGTTTTAGTGTTTAGAGTATTAGGAATTATGGTTTAGTTTATTAAAATTTAGGGTTTAAGATTGAGTTTTAAGGATTTAGGGTTTAGGGTTTTGGTTTTAGCTTTTAGGGTTTATAGTTTTTGGGTTTAATGCTTACTTTTAGGGTTTAATTTTAAGTTTTAGGGTTTTGTTGTATTCAAGTTTAGGGTTTTAGATTTTAATTTTTAGGGTTTTGGTTTTGGGTTTTAGGGTTTAGAATTTTAGGGTTTAATTTTTAGTTTTAGGGATTAGGGTTTTAGTGTATTAAAGATTAGATTTTTAGTTTTTAGGGTTTAGGGTTTCGTTTTTAGGTTTTAGTGTTTAGAGTATTAGGACTTAGGGTTTAGTGTATTAAAAATTAGGGTTTAAGATTTAGTTTTTAAGATTTAGGGTTTAGGGTTTTGGTTTTAGGTTTTAGGATTTAGAGTTTTTGGGTTTAATGCTTAGTTTTAGGGTTTAATTTTAGGTTTTAGGGTTTTGTTGTATTCATGTTTATGGTTTCAGTTTTAGTTTTTAGGGTTTTAGGTTTTAGTTTTTAGGGTTTAGAATTTTAGGGTTTAATGTTAAGTTTTAAGGATTAGGGTTTTAGTGTATTAAAGATTAGGGTTTTAGTTTTCAGGGTTTATGGTTTTGTTTTTAGGTTTGATTGTTTAGAGTATTAGGACTTTGGGTTTAGTGTATTAAAATTTAGGGTTTATGATTGAGTTTTAAGGATTTGGGGTTTAAGGTTTTGGTTTTAGCTTTTAGGGTTTATAGTTTTTGGGTTTAATGCTTACTTTTAGGGTTTAATTTTAAGTTTTAGGGTTTTGTTGTATTCACGTTTGTGATTTTAGGTTATAGTTTTTAGGGTTTTTGTTTTAGGTTTTTGGGTTTAGAATTTTAGGGTTTAATGTTTAGTTTTAGGGATTAGGGTTTTAGTGTATTAAAGATTAGAGTTTATTTTTTAGGTTTATGGTTTTGTTTTTAGGTTTTAGTGTTTAGAGTATTAGGACTTAGGGTTTAGTGTATTAAAAATTAGGGTTTAAGATTTAGTTTTTAAGATTTAGGGTTTAGGGTTTTGGTTTTAGGTTTTAGGTTTTAGAGTTTTTGGGTTTAATGCTTAGTTTTAGGGTTTAATTTTAGGTTTAAAGGTTTTGTTGTATTCATGTTTATGGTTTTAGGTTTTAGTTTTTAGGGTTTTAGGTTTTAGTTTTTAGGGTTTAGAATTTTAGGGTTTAATGTTAAGTTTTAAGGATTAGGGTTTTAGTGTATTAAAGATTAGGGTTTTAGTTTTCAGGGTTTATGGTTTTGTTTTTAGGTTTTAGTGTTTAGAGTATTAGGACTTTGGGTTTAGTGTTTTAAAATTTAGGGTTTATGATTTAGTTTTACGGATTTAGGGTTTTGGGTTTTGGTTTTAGGTTTTAGGGTTTAGAGTTTTTGGGTTTAATGCTTAGTTTTAGGTTTTAATTTTAGGTGTTAGGGTTTTGTTGTATTAAATTTTAGGGTTTTAGGTTTTAGTTTTTAGGGTTTTGGGTTTAGGTTGTAGGGTTTAGAATTTTAGGGTTTAATGTTTAGTTTTAGGGTTTAGGGTTTTAGTGTATTAAATATTAGGGTTTTAGTTTTTAGGGTTTAGGGTTTTGTTTTTTGGTTTTGGTGTTTAGAGTATTAGGACTTATGGTTTAGTGTATTAAAATTTAGGTTTTGAGATTGAGTTTTAAGGATTTAAGGTTTAGGGTTTTGGTTTTAGCTTTTAGGGTTTATAGTTTTTAGGTTTAATGCTTATTTTTAGGGTTTAATTTTAAGTTTTAGGGTTTTGTTGTATTCAAGTTTAGGGTTTTAGGTTTTAGTTTTTTGGGTTTTTGTTTTAGGTTTTAGGGTTTAGAATTTTAGGGTTTAATTTTTAGTTTTAGGGATTAGGGTTTTAGTGTATTAAAGATTAGGGTTTTAGTTTTTAGGGTTTAGGGTTTTGTTTTTAGGTTTTAGTGTTTAGAGTATTAGGAATTATGGTTTAGTTTATTAAAATTTAGGGTTTAAGATTGAGTTTTAAGGATTTAGGGTTTAGGGTTTTGGTTTTAGCTTTTAGGGTTTATAGTTTTTGGGTTTAATGCTTACTTTTAGGGTTTAATTTTAAGTTTTAAGGTTTTGTTGTATTCAAGTTTAGGGTTTTAGATTTTAATTTTTAGGGTTTTGGTTTTGGGTTTTAGGGTTTAGAATTTTAGGGTTTAATTTTTAGTTTTAGGGATTAGGGTTTTAGTGTATTAAAGATTAGATTTTTAGTTTTTAGGGTTTAGGGTTTCGTTTTTAGGTTTTAGTGTTTAGAGTATTAGGACTTAGGGTTTAGTGTATTAAAAATTAGGGTTTAAGATTTAGTTTTTAAGATTTAGGGTTTAGGGTTTTGGTTTTAGGTTTTAGGATTTAGAGTTTTTGGGTTTAATGCTTAGTTTTAGGGTTTAATTTTAGGTTTTAGGGTTTTGTTGTATTCATGTTTATGGTTTCAGTTTTAGTTTTTAGGGTTTTAGGTTTTAGTTTTTAGGGTTTAGAATTTTAGGGTTTAATGTTAAGTTTTAAGGATTAGGGTTTTAGTGTATTAAAGATTAGGGTTTTAGTTTTCAGGGTTTAGGGTTTTGTTTTTAGGTTTTAGTATTTAGAGTATTAGGACTTTGGGTCTAGTGTATAAAAAATTAAGGTTTAAGATTTAGTTTTTAAGATTTAGGGTTTAGGGTTTAGGTTTTAGGTTTTAGGGTTTATAGTTTTTGGGTTTAATGCTTACTTTTAGGGTTTAATTTTAAGTTTTAGGGTTTTGTTGTATTCAAGTTTAGGGTTTTAGATTTTAATTTTTAGGGTTTTGGTTTTGGGTTTTAGGGTTTAGAATTTTAGGGTTTAATTTTTAGTTTTAGGGATTAGGGTTTTAGTGTATTAAAGATTAGATTTTTAGTTTTTAGGGTTTAGGGTTTCGTTTTAGGTTTTAGTGTTTAGAGTATTAGGACTTAGGGTTTAGTGTATAAAAAATTAGGGTTTAAGATTTAGTTTTTAAGATTTAGAGTTTAGGGTTTAGGTTTTAGGTTTTAGGGTTTATAGTTTTTGGGTTTAATGCTTACTTTTAGGGTTTAATTTTAAGTTTTAGGGTTTTGTTGTATTCAAGTTTAGGGTTTTAGATTTTAATTTTTAGGGTTTTGGTTTTGGGTTTTAGGGTTTAGAATTTTAGGGTTTAATTTTTAGTTTTAGGGATTAGGGTTTTAGTGTATTAAAGATTAGATTTTTAGTTTTTAGGGTTTAGGGTTTCGTTTTAGGTTTTAGTGTTTAGAGTATTAGGACTTAGGGTTTAGTGTATTAAAAATTAGGGTTTAAGATTTAGTTTTTAAGATTTAGGGTTTAGGGTTTTGGTTTTAGGTTTTAGGATTTAGAGTTTTTGGGTTAAATGCTTAGTTTTAGGGTTTAATTTTAGGTTTTAGGGTTTTGTTGTATTCATGTTTATGGTTTTAGTTTTAGTTTTTAGGGTTTTAGGTTTTAGTTTTTAGGGTTTAGAATTTTAGGGTTTAATGTTAAGTTTTAAGGATTAGGGTTTTAGTGTATTAAAGATTAGGGTTTTAGTTTTCAGGGTTTAGGGTTTTGTTTTTAGGTTTTAGTATTTAGAGTATTAGGACTTTGGGTCTAGTGTATAAAAAATTAAGGTTTAAGATTTAGTTTTTAAGATTTAGGGTTTAGGGTTTAGGTTTTAGGTTTTAGGGTTTATAGTTTTTGGGTTTAATGCTTACTTTTAGGGTTTAATTTTAAGTTTTAGGGTTTTGTTGTATTCAAGTTTAGGGTTTTAGATTTTAATTTTTAGGGTTTTGGTTTTGGGTTTTAGGGTTTAGAATTTTAGGGTTTAATTTTTAGTTTTAGGGATTAGGGTTTTAGTGTATTAAAGATTAGATTTTTAGTTTTTAGGGTTTAGGGTTTCGTTTTAGGTTTTAGTGTTTAGAGTATTAGGACTTAGGGTTTAGTGTATAAAAAATTAGGGTTTAAGATTTAGTTTTTAAGATTTAGAGTTTAGGGTTTAGGTTTTAGGTTTTAGGGTTTATAGTTTTTGGGTTTAATGCTTACTTTTAGGGTTTAATTTTAAGTTTTAGGGTTTTGTTGTATTCAAGTTTAGGGTTTTAGATTTTAATTTTTAGGGTTTTGGTTTTGGGTTTTAGGGTTTAGAATTTTAGGGTTTAATTTTTAGTTTTAGGGATTAGGGTTTTAGTGTATTAAAGATTAGATTTTTAGTTTTTAGGGTTTAGGGTTTCGTTTTTAGGTTTTAGTGTTTAGAGTATTAGGACTTAGGGTTTAGTGTATTAAAAATTAGGGTTTAAGATTTAGTTTTTAAGATTTAGGGTTTAGGGTTTTGGTTTTAGGTTTTAGGATTTAGAGTTTTTGGGTTTAATGCTTAGTTTTAGGGTTTAATTTTAGGTTTTAGGGTTTTGTTGTATTCATGTTTATGGTTTCAGTTTTAGTTTTTAGGGTTTTAGGTTTTAGTTTTTAGGGTTTAGAATTTTAGGGTTTAATGTTAAGTTTTAAGGATTAGGGTTTTAGTGTATTAAAGATTAGGGTTTTAGTTTTCAGGGTTTATGGTTTTGTTTTTAGGTTTGATTGTTTAGAGTATTAGGACTTTGGGTTTAGTGTATTAAAATTTAGGGTTTATGATTGAGTTTTAAGGATTTGGGGTTTAAGGTTTTGGTTTTAGCTTTTAGGGTTTATAGTTTTTGGGTTTAATGCTTACTTTTAGGGTTTAATTTTAAGTTTTAGGGTTTTGTTGTATTCACGTTTGTGATTTTAGGTTATAGTTTTTAGGGTTTTTGTTTTAGGTTTTTGGGTTTAGAATTTTAGGGTTTAATGTTTAGTTTTAGGGATTAGGGTTTTAGTGTATTAAAGATTAGAGTTTTAGTTTTTAGGTTTATGGTTTTGTTTTTAGGTTTTAGTGTTTAGAGTATTAGGACTTAGGGTTTAGTGTATTAAAAATTAGGGTTTAAGATTTAGTTTTTAAGATTTAGGGTTTAGGGTTTTGGTTTTAGGTTTTAGGTTTTAGAGTTTTTGGGTTTAATGCTTAGTTTTAGGGTTTAATTTTAGGTTTAAAGGTTTTGTTGTATTCATGTTTATGGTTTTAGGTTTTAGTTTTTAGGGTTTTAGGTTTTAGTTTTTAGGGTTTAGAATTTTAGGGTTTAATGTTAAGTTTTAAGGATTAGGGTTTTAGTGTATTAAAGATTAGGGTTTTAGTTTTCAGGGTTTATGGTTTTGTTTTTAGGTTTTAGTGTTTAGAGTATTAGGACTTTGGGTTTAGTGTTTTAAAATTTAGGGTTTATGATTTAGTTTTACGGATTTAGGGTTTTGGGTTTTGGTTTTAGGTTTTAGGGTTTAGAGTTTTTGGGTTTAATGCTTAGTTTTAGGTTTTAATTTTAGGTGTTAGGGTTTTGTTGTATTAAATTTTAGGTTTTTAGGTTTTAGTTTTTAGGGTTTTGGGTTTAGGTTGTAGGGTTTAGAATTTTAGGGTTTAATGTTTAGTTTTAGGGTTTAGGGTTTTAGTGTATTAAATATTAGGGTTTTAGTTTTTATGGTTTTGGGTTTTGTTTTTTGGTTTTGGTGTTTAGAGTATTAGGACTTATGGTTTAGTGTATTAAAATTTAGGTTTTGAGATTGAGTTTTAAGGATTTAAGGTTTAGGGTTTTGGTTTTAGCTTTTAGGGTTTATAGTTTTTGGGTTTAATGCTTACTTTTAGGGTTTAATTTTTAGTTTTAGGGTTTTTTTGTATTCAAGTTTAGGGTTTTAGGTTTTAGTTTTTAGGGTTTTTGTTTTAGGTTTTAGGGTTTAGAATTTTAGGGTTTAATTTTTAGTTTTACGGATTAGGGTTTTAGTGTATTAAAGATTAGGGTTTTAGTTTTTTGGGTTTAGGGTTTTAATTTTAGGTTTTAGTGTTTAGAGTATTAGGACTTATGGTTTAGTTTATTAAAATTTAGGGTTTAAGATTGAGTTTTAAGGATTTAGGGTTTAGGGTTTTGGTTTTAGCTTTTAGGGTTTATAGTTTTTGGGTTTAATGCTTACTTTTAGGGTTTAATTTTAAGTTTTAGGGTTTTGTTGTATTCAAGTTTAGGGTTTTAGATTTTTGTTTTTAGGGTTTTGGTTTTAGGATTTAGGGTTTAAAATTTTAGGGTTTAATTTTTAGTTTTAGGGATTAGGGTTTTAGTGTATTAAAGATTAGATTTTTAGTTTTTAGGGTTTAGGGTTTCGTTTTTAGGTTTTAGTGTTTAGAGTATTAGGACTTAGGGTTTAGTGTATTACAAATTAGGGTTTAAGATTTAGTTTTTAAGATTTAGGGTTTAGGGTTTTGGTTTTAGGTTTTAGGATTTAGAGTTTTTGGGTTTAATGCTTAGTTTTAGGGTTTAATTTTAGGTTTTAGGGTTTTGTTGTATTCATGTTTATGGTTTTAGTTTTTAGGGTTTTAGGTTTTAGGTTTTAGGGTTTAGAATTTTAGAGTTTAATGTTAAGTTTTAAGGATTAGGGTTTTAGTGTATTAAAGATTAGGGTTTTAGTTTTCAGGGTTTATAGTTTTGTATTTAGGTTTTAGTGTTTAGAGTATTAGGACTTTGGGTTTAGTGTATTAAAATTTAGGGTTTATGATTGAGTTTTAAGTATTTAGGGTTTAAGGTTTTTGTTTTAGCTTTTAGGGTTTATAGTTTTTGGGTTTAATGCTTACTTTTAGGGTTTAATTTTAAGTTTTAGGGTTTTGTTGTATTCAAGTTTGGGATTTTAGGTTATAGTTTTTAGGGTTTTTGTTTTAGGTTTTAGGGTTTAGAATTTTAGGGTTTAATGTTTAGTTTTAGGGATTAGGGTTTTAGTGTATTAAAGATTAGAGTTTTAGTTTTTAGGGTTTAGGATTTTGTTTTTAGGTTTTAGTGTTTAGAGTATTAGGACTTAGGGTTTAGTGTATTAAAATTAGGGTTTAAGATTTAGTTTTTAAGATTTAGGGTTTAGGGTTTTGGTTTTAGGTTTTAGGGTTTAGGGTTTTTGGGTTTAATGCTTAGTTTTACGGTTTAATTTTAGGTTTAAGGGTTTTGTTGTATTCTTGTTTATGGTTTTAGGTTTTAGTTTTTAGGGTTTTAGGTTTTAGTTTTTAGGGTTTAGAATTTTAGAGTTTAATGTTAAGTTTTAAGGATTAGGGTTTTAGTGTATTAAAGATTAGGGTTTTAGTTTTCAGGGTTTATGGTTTTGTTTTTAGGTTTTATTATTTAGAGTATTAGGACTTTGGGTTAAGTGTATTAAAATTTAGGGTTTATGATTTAGTTTTTCGGATTTAGGGTTTTGGGTTTTGGTTTTAGGTTTTAGGGTTTAGAGTTTTTGGGTTTAATGCTTAGTTTTAGGTTTTAATTTTAGGTGTTAGGGTTTTGTTGTATTAAATTTTAGGGTTTTAGGTTTTAGTTTTTAGGGTTTTGGGTTTAGGTTGTAGGGTTTAGAATTTTAGGGTTTAATGTTTAGTTTTAGGGTTTAGGGTTTTAGTGTATTAAATATTAGGGTTTTAGTTTTTAGGGTTTAGGGTTTTGTTTTTTGGTTTTGGTGTTTAGAGTATTAGGAGTTATGGTTTAGTGTATTAAAATTTAGGTTTTGAGACTGAGGTTTAAGGATTTAAGGTTTAGGGCTTTGGTTTTAGCTTTTAGGGTTTATAGTTTTTGGGTTTAATGCTTATTTTTAGGGTTTAATTTTAAGTTTTAGGGTTTTGTTGTATTCAAGTTTAGGGTTTTAGGTTTTAGTTTTTAGGGTTTTTGTTTTAGGTTTTAGGGTTTAGAATTTTAGGGTTTAATTTTTAGTTTTAGGGATTAGGGTTTTAGTGTATTAAAGATTAGAGTTTTAGTTTTTATGGTTTAGGGTTTTGTTTTTAGGTTTTAGTGTTTAGACTTATGGTTTAGTGTATTAAAATTTAGGTTTTGAGATTGAGTTTTAAGGATTTAAGGTTTAGGGCTTTGGTTTTAGCTTTTAAGGTTTATAGTTTTTGGGTTTTGTGCTTATTTTTAGAGTTTAATTTTAAGTTTTAGTGTTTTGTTGTATTCAAGTTTAGGGTTTTAGATTTTAGTTTTTAGGGTTTTGGTTTTAGGTTTTAGGGTTTAGGATTTTATGGTTTAATTTTTAGTTTTAGGGATTAGGGTTTTAGTGTATTAAAGATTAGATTTTTAGTTTTTAGGGTTTAGGGTTTCGTTTTTAGGTTTTAGTGTTTAGAGTATTAGGACTTAGGGTTTAGTGTATTAAAAATTAGTGTTTAAGATTTAGTTTTTAAGATTTAGGGTTTAGGGTTATGGTTTTAGGTTTTAGGATTTAGAGTTTTTTGGTTTAATGCTTAGTTTTAGGGTTTAATTTTAGGTTTTAGGGTTTTGTTGTATTGATGTTTATGGTTTTAGTTTTAGTTTTTAGGGTTTTAGGTTTTAGTTTTTAGGGTTTAGAATTTTAGGGTTTAATGTTAAGTTTTAAGGATTATGGTTTTAGTGTATTGAAGATTAGGGTTAGTTTTCAGGGTTTATGGTTTTGTTTTTAGGGTTTAGTGTTTAGAGTATTAGGACTTTGGGTTTAGTGTTTTGGTTTTAGGAATTAGGGTTTAGGGTTTTGGTTTTAGGTTTTAGGGTTTACAGTTTTGGGGTTTAATGCTTAGTTTTAGGTTTTAATTTTAGGTGTTATGGTTTTGTTGTATTCATGTTTATGGTTTTAGGTTTTAGTTTTTAGGGTTTTAGGTTTTAGTTTTTAGGGTTTAGAATTTTAGGGTTTAATGTTAAGTTTTAATGATTAGGGTTTTAGTATATTAAAGATTAGGGTTTTAGTTTTCAGGTTTTATGGTTTTGTTCTTAGGTTTTAGTGTTTAGAGTATTAGGACTTTGGGTTTAGTGTATTAAAATTTAGGGTTTATGATTGAGTTTTAAGGATTTAGGGTTTAAGGTTTTGGTTTTAGCTTTTAGGGTTTATAGTTTTTGGGTTTAATCCTTACTTTTAGGGTTTAATTTAAGGTTTTAGGGTCTTTTTGTATTCAAGTTTGGGATTTTAGGTTATAGTTTTTAGGGTTTTTATTTTAGGTTTTAGGGTTTAGAATTTTAGGGTTTAATGTTTAGTTTTAGGGATTAGGGTTTTAGTGTATTAAAGATTAGAGTTTTAGTTTTTAGGGTTTAGGGTTTTGTTTTTAGGTTTTAGTGTTTAGAGTATTAGGACTTAGGGTTTAGTGTATTAAAAATTAGGGTTTAAGATTTAGTTTTTAAGATTTAGGGTTTAGGGTTTTGGTTTTAGGGTTTAGGGTTTAGAGTTTTTGGGTTTAATGCTTAGTTTTAGGGTTTAATTTTAGGTTTAAGGGTTTTGTTGTATTCATGTTTATGGTTTTAGGTTTTAGTTTTTAGGGTTTTAGGTTTTAGTTTTTAGGGTTTAGAATTTTAGGGTTTAATGTTATGTTTTAAGGATTAGGGTTTTAGTGTATTAAAGATTAGGGTTTTAGTTTTCAGGGTTTATGGTTTTGTTTTTAGGTTTTAGTGTTTAGAGTATTAGGACTTTGGGTTTAGTGTATTAAAATTTAGGGTTTATGATTTAGTTTTTCGGATTTAGGGTTTTGGGTTTTGGTTTTAGGTTTTAAGGTTTAGAGTTTTTGGGTTTAATGCTTAGTTTTAGGTTTTAATTTTAGGTGTTAGGGTTTTGTTGTATTAAATTTTAGGGTTTTAGGTTTTAGTTTTTAGGGTTTTGGGTTTAGGTTGTAGGGTTTAGAATTTTAGGGTTTAATGTTTAGTTTTAGGGTTTAGGGTTTTAGTGTATTAAATATTAGGGTTTTAGTTTTTAGGGTTTAGGGTTTTGTTTTTTGGTTTTGGTGTTTAGAGTATTAGGACTTATGGTTTAGTGTATTAAAATTTAGGTTTTGAGATTGAGTTTTAAGGATTTAAGGTTAAGGGTTTTGGTTTTAGCTTTTAGGGTTTATAGTTTTTGGGTTTAATGCTTATTTTTAGGGTTTAATTTTAAGTTTTAGGGTTTTGTTGTATTCGAGTTTAGGGTTTTAGGTTTTAGTTTTTAGGGTTTTTGTTTTAGGTTTTAGGGTTTAGAATTTTAGGGTTTAATTTTTAGTTTTAGGGATTAGGGTTTTAGTGTATTAAAGATTAGGGTTTTAGTTTTTAGGGTTTAGGGTTTTGTTTTTAGGTTTTAGTGTTTATAGTATTAGGACTTATGGTTTAGTTTATTAAAATTTAGGGTTTAAGATTGAGTTTTAAGGATTTAGGGTTTAGGGTTTTGGTTTTAGCTTTTAGGGTTTTGTTGTATTCAAGTTTAGGGTTTTAGATTTTTGTTTTTAGGGTTTTGGTTTTAGGTTTTAGGGTTTAGAATTTTTGGGTTTAATTTTTAATTTTAGGGATTAGGGTTTTAGTGTATTAAAGATTAGATTTTTAGTTTTTAGGGTTTAGGGTTTCGTTTTAGGTTTTAGTGTTTAGAGTATTAGGACTTAGGGTTTAGTGTATTAAAAATTAGGGTTTAAGATTTAGTTTTTAAGATTTAGGGTTTAGGGTTTTGGTTTTAGGTTTTAGGATTTAGAGTTTTTGGGTTAAATGCTTAGTTTTAGGGTTTAATTTTAGGTTTTAGGGTTTTGTTGTATTCATGTTTATGGTTTTAGTTTTAGTTTTTAGGGTTTTAGGTTTTAGTTTTTAGGGTTTAGAATTTTAGGGTTTAATGTTAAGTTTTAAGGATTAGGGTTTTAGTGTATTAAAGATTAGGGTTTTAGTTTTCAGGGTTTAGGGTTTTGTTTTTAGGTTTTAGTATTTAGAGTATTAGGACTTTGGGTCTAGTGTATAAAAAATTAAGGTTTAAGATTTAGTTTTTAAGATTTAGGGTTTAGGGTTTAGGTTTTAGGTTTTAGGGTTTATAGTTTTTGGGTTTAATGCTTACTTTTAGGGTTTAATTTTAAGTTTTAGGGTTTTGTTGTATTCAAGTTTAGGGTTTTAGATTTTAATTTTTAGGGTTTTGGTTTTGGGTTTTAGGGTTTAGAATTTTAGGGTTTAATTTTTAGTTTTAGGGATTAGGGTTTTAGTGTATTAAAGATTAGATTTTTAGTTTTTAGGGTTTAGGGTTTCGTTTTAGGTTTTAGTGTTTAGAGTATTAGGACTTAGGGTTTAGTGTATAAAAAATTAGGGTTTAAGATTTAGTTTTTAAGATTTAGAGTTTAGGGTTTAGGTTTTAGGTTTTAGGGTTTATAGTTTTTGGGTTTAATGCTTACTTTTAGGGTTTAATTTTAAGTTTTAGGGTTTTGTTGTATTCAAGTTTAGGGTTTTAGATTTTAATTTTTAGGGTTTTGGTTTTGGGTTTTAGGGTTTAGAATTTTAGGGTTTAATTTTTAGTTTTAGGGATTAGGGTTTTAGTGTATTAAAGATTAGATTTTTAGTTTTTAGGGTTTAGGGTTTCGTTTTTAGGTTTTAGTGTTTAGAGTATTAGGACTTAGGGTTTAGTGTATTAAAAATTAGGGTTTAAGATTTAGTTTTTAAGATTTAGGGTTTAGGGTTTTGGTTTTAGGTTTTAGGATTTAGAGTTTTTGGGTTTAATGCTTAGTTTTAGGGTTTAATTTTAGGTTTTAGGGTTTTGTTGTATTCATGTTTATGGTTTCAGTTTTAGTTTTTAGGGTTTTAGGTTTTAGTTTTTAGGGTTTAGAATTTTAGGGTTTAATGTTAAGTTTTAAGGATTAGGGTTTTAGTGTATTAAAGATTAGGGTTTTAGTTTTCAGGGTTTATGGTTTTGTTTTTAGGTTTGATTGTTTAGAGTATTAGGACTTTGGGTTTAGTGTATTAAAATTTAGGGTTTATGATTGAGTTTTAAGGATTTGGGGTTTAAGGTTTTGGTTTTAGCTTTTAGGGTTTATAGTTTTTGGGTTTAATGCTTACTTTTAGGGTTTAATTTTAAGTTTTAGGGTTTTGTTGTATTCACGTTTGTGATTTTAGGTTATAGTTTTTAGGGTTTTTGTTTTAGGTTTTTGGGTTTAGAATTTTAGGGTTTAATGTTTAGTTTTAGGGATTAGGGTTTTAGTGTATTAAAGATTAGAGTTTTAGTTTTTAGGTTTATGGTTTTGTTTTTAGGTTTTAGTGTTTAGAGTATTAGGACTTAGGGTTTAGTGTATTAAAAATTAGGGTTTAAGATTTAGTTTTTAAGATTTAGGGTTTAGGGTTTTGGTTTTAGGTTTTAGGTTTTAGAGTTTTTGGGTTTAATGCTTAGTTTTAGGGTTTAATTTTAGGTTTAAAGGTTTTGTTGTATTCATGTTTATGGTTTTAGGTTTTAGTTTTTAGGGTTTTAGGTTTTAGTTTTTAGGGTTTAGAATTTTAGGGTTTAATGTTAAGTTTTAAGGATTAGGGTTTTAGTGTATTAAAGATTAGGGTTTTAGTTTTCAGGGTTTATGGTTTTGTTTTTAGGTTTTAGTGTTTAGAGTATTAGGACTTTGGGTTTAGTGTTTTAAAATTTAGGGTTTATGATTTAGTTTTACGGATTTAGGGTTTTGGGTTTTGGTTTTAGGTTTTAGGGTTTAGAGTTTTTGGGTTTAATGCTTAGTTTTAGGTTTTAATTTTAGGTGTTAGGGTTTTGTTGTATTAAATTTTAGGGTTTTAGGTTTTAGTTTTTAGGGTTTTGGGTTTAGGTTGTAGGGTTTAGAATTTTAGGGTTTAATGTTTAGTTTTAGGGTTTAGGGTTTTAGTGTATTAAATATTAGGGTTTTAGTTTTTATGGTTTTGGGTTTTGTTTTTTGGTTTTGGTGTTTAGAGTATTAGGACTTATGGTTTAGTGTATTAAAATTTAGGTTTTGAGATTGAGTTTTAAGGATTTAAGGTTTAGGGTTTTGGTTTTAGCTTTTAGGGTTTATAGTTTTTGGGTTTAATGCTTACTTTTAGGGTTTAATTTTTAGTTTTAGGGTTTTTTTGTATTCAAGTTTAGGGTTTTAGGTTTTAGTTTTTAGGGTTTTGTTTTAGGTTTTAGGGTTTAGAATTTTAGGGTTTAATTTTTAGTTTTACGGATTAGGGTTTTAGTGTATTAAAGATTAGGGTTTTAGTTTTTTGGGTTTAGGGTTTTAATTTTAGGTTTTAGTGTTTAGAGTATTAGGACTTATGGTTTAGTTTATTAAAATTTAGGGTTTAAGATTGAGTTTTAAGGATTTAGGGTTTAGGGTTTTGGTTTTAGCTTTTAGGGTTTATAGTTTTTGGGTTTAATGCTTACTTTTAGGGTTTAATTTTAAGTTTTAGGGTTTTGTTGTATTCAAGTTTAGGGTTTTAGATTTTTGTTTTTAGGGTTTTGGTTTTAGGATTTAGGGTTTAAAATTTTAGGGTTTAATTTTTAGTTTTAGGGATTAGGGTTTTAGTGTATTAAAGATTAGATTTTTAGTTTTTAGGGTTTAGGGTTTCGTTTTTAGGTTTTAGTGTTTAGAGTATTAGGACTTAGGGTTTAGTGTATTACAAATTAGGGTTTAAGATTTAGTTTTTAAGATTTAGGGTTTAGGGTTTTGGTTTTAGGTTTTAGGATTTAGAGTTTTTGGGTTTAATGCTTAGTTTTAGGGTTTAATTTTAGGTTTTAGGGTTTTGTTGTATTCATGTTTATGGTTTTAGTTTTTAGGGTTTTAGGTTTTAGGTTTTAGGGTTTAGAATTTTAGAGTTTAATGTTAAGTTTTAAGGATTAGGGTTTTAGTGTATTAAAGATTAGGGTTTTAGTTTTCAGGGTTTATAGTTTTGTATTTAGGTTTTAGTGTTTAGAGTATTAGGACTTTGGGTTTAGTGTATTAAAATTTAGGGTTTATGATTGAGTTTTAAGTATTTAGGGTTTAAGGTTTTTGTTTTAGCTTTTAGGGTTTATAGTTTTTGGGTTTAATGCTTACTTTTAGGGTTTAATTTTAAGTTTTAGGGTTTTGTTGTATTCAAGTTTGGGATTTTAGGTTATAGTTTTTAGGGTTTTTGTTTTAGGTTTTAGGGTTTAGAATTTTAGGGTTTAATGTTTAGTTTTAGGGATTAGGGTTTTAGTGTATTAAAGATTAGAGTTTTAGTTTTTAGGGTTTAGGATTTTGTTTTTAGGTTTTAGTGTTTAGAGTATTAGGACTTAGGGTTTAGTGTATTAAAATTAGGGTTTAAGATTTAGTTTTTAAGATTTAGGGTTTAGGGTTTTGGTTTTAGGTTTTAGGGTTTAGGGTTTTTGGGTTTAATGCTTAGTTTTACGGTTTAATTTTAGGTTTAAGGGTTTTGTTGTATTCTTGTTTATGGTTTTAGGTTTTAGTTTTTAGGGTTTTAGGTTTTAGTTTTTAGGGTTTAGAATTTTAGAGTTTAATGTTAAGTTTTAAGGATTAGGGTTTTAGTGTATTAAAGATTAGGGTTTTAGTTTTCAGGGTTTATGGTTTTGTTTTTAGGTTTTATTATTTAGAGTATTAGGACTTTGGGTTTAGTGTATTAAAATTTAGGGTTTATGATTTAGTTTTTCGGATTTAGGGTTTTGGGTTTTGGTTTTAGGTTTTAGGGTTTAGAGTTTTTGGGTTTAATGCTTAGTTTTAGGTTTTAATTTTAGGTGTTAGGGTTTTGTTGTATTAAATTTTAGGGTTTTAGGTTTTAGTTTTTAGGGTTTTGGGTTTAGGTTGTAGGGTTTAGAATTTTAGGGTTTAATGTTTAGTTTTAGGGTTTAGGGTTTTAGTGTATTAAATATTAGGGTTTTAGTTTTTAGGGTTTAGGGTTTTGTTTTTTGGTTTTGGTGTTTAGAGTATTAGGAGTTATGGTTTAGTGTATTAAAATTTAGGTTTTGAGACTGAGGTTTAAGGATTTAAGGTTTAGGGCTTTGGTTTTAGCTTTTAGGGTTTATAGTTTTTGGGTTTAATGCTTATTTTTAGGGTTTAATTTTAAGTTTTAGGGTTTTGTTGTATTCAAGTTTAGGGTTTTAGGTTTTAGTTTTTAGGGTTTTTGTTTTAGGTTTTAGGGTTTAGAATTTTAGGGTTTAATTTTTAGTTTTAGGGATTAGGGTTTTAGTGTATTAAAGATTAGAGTTTTAGTTTTTATGGTTTAGGGTTTTGTTTTTAGGTTTTAGTGTTTAGACTTATGGTTTAGTGTATTAAAATTTAGGTTTTGAGATTGAGTTTTAAGGATTTAAGGTTTAGGGCTTTGGTTTTAGCTTTTAAGGTTTATAGTTTTTGGGTTTTGTGCTTATTTTTAGAGTTTAATTTTAAGTTTTAGTGTTTTGTTGTATTCAAGTTTAGGGTTTTAGATTTTAGTTTTTAGGGTTTTGGTTTTAGGTTTTAGGGTTTAGGATTTTATGGTTTAATTTTTAGTTTTAGGGATTAGGGTTTTAGTGTATTAAAGATTAGATTTTTAGTTTTTAGGGTTTAGGGTTTCGTTTTTAGGTTTTAGTGTTTAGAGTATTAGGACTTAGGGTTTAGTGTATTAAAAATTAGTGTTTAAGATTTAGTTTTTAAGATTTAGGGTTTAGGGTTATGGTTTTAGGTTTTAGGATTTAGAGTTTTTTGGTTTAATGCTTAGTTTTAGGGTTTAATTTTAGGTTTTAGGGTTTTGTTGTATTGATGTTTATGGTTTTAGTTTTAGTTTTTAGGGTTTTAGATTTTAGTTTTTAGGGTTTAGAATTTTAGGGTTTAATGTTAAGTTTTAAGGATTATGGTTTTAGTGTATTGAAGATTAGGGTTAGTTTTCAGGGTTTATGGTTTTGTTTTTAGGTTTTAGTGTTTAGAGTATTAGGACTTTGGGTTTAGTGTATTAAAATTTAGGGTTTAAGATTTAGTTTTTAGGAATTAGGGTTTAGGGTTTTGGTTTTAGGTTTTAGGGTTTATAGTTTTGGGGTTTAATGCTTAGTTTTAGGTTTTAATTCTAGGTGTTATGGTTTTGTTGTATTCATGTTTATGGTTTTAGGTTTTAGTTTTTAGGGTTTTAGGTTTTAGTTTTTAGGGTTTAGAATTTTAGGGTTTAATGTTAAGTTTTAATGATTAGGGTTTTAGTATATTAAAGATTAGGGTTTTAGTTTTCAGGTTTTATGGTTTTGTTCTTAGGTTTTAGTGGTTAGAGTATTAGGACTTTGGGTTTAGTGTATTAAAATTTAGGGTTTATGATTGAGTTTTAAGGATTTAGGGTTTAAGGTTTTGGTTTTAGCTTTTAGGGTTTATAGTTTTTGGGTTTAATCCTTACTTTTAGGGTTTAATTTAAGGTTTTAGGGTTTTTTTGTATTCAAGTTTGGGATTTTAGGTTATAGTTTTTAGGGTTTTTATTTTAGGTTTTAGGGTTTAGAATTTTAGGGTTTAATGTTTAGTTTTAGGGATTAGGGTTTTAGTGTATTAAAGATTAGAGTTTTAGTTTTTAGGGTTTAGGGTTTTGTTTTTAGGTTTTAGTGTTTAGAGTATTAGGACTTAGGGTTTAGTGTATTAAAAATTAGGGTTTATGATTTAGTTTTTAAGATTTAGGGTTTAGGGTTTTGGTTTTAGGGTTTAGGGTTTAGAGTTTTTGGGTTTAATGCTTAGTTTTAGGGTTTAATTTTAGGTTTAAGGGTTTTGTTGTATTCATGTTTATGGTTTTAGGTTTTAGTTTTTAGGGTTTTAGGTTTTAGTTTTTAGGGTTTAGAATTTTAGGGTTTAATGTTATGTTTTAAGGATTAGGGTTTTAGTGTATTAAAGATTGGGGTTTTAGTTTTCAGGGTTTATGGTTTTGTTTTTAGGTTTTAGTGTTTAGAGTATTAGGACTTTGGGTTTAGTGTATTAAAATTTAGGGTTTATGATTTAGTTTTTCGGATTTAGGGTTTTGGGTTTTGGTTTTAGGTTTTAAGGTTTAGAGTTTTTGGGTTTAATGCTTAGTTTTAGGTTTTAATTTTAGGTGTTAGGGTTTTGTTGTATTAAATTTTAGGGTTTTAGGTTTTAGTTTTTAGGGTTTTGGGTTTAGGTTGTAGGGTTTAGAATTTTAGGGTTTAATGTTTAGTTTTAGGGTTTAGGGTTTTAGTGTATTAAATATTAGGGTTTTAGTTTTTAGGGTTTAGGGTTTTGTTTTTTGGTTTTGGTGTTTAGAGTATTAGGACTTATGGTTTAGTGTATTAAAATTTAGGTTTTGAGATTGAGTTTTAAGGATTAAAGGTTAAGGGTTTTGGTTTTAGCTTTTAGGGTTTATAGTTTTTGGGTTTAATGCTTATTTTTAGGGTTTAATTTTAAGTTTTAGGGTTTTGTTGTATTCGAGTTTAGGGTTTTAGGTTTTAGTTTTTAGGGTTTTTGTTTTAGGTTTTAGGGTTTAGAATTTTAGGGTTTAATTTTTAGTTTTAGGGATTAGGGTTTTAGTGTATTAAAGATTAGGGTTTTAGTTTTTAGGGTTTAGGGTTTTGTTTTTAGGTTTTAGTGTTTATAGTATTAGGACTTATGGTTTAGTTTATTAAAATTTAGGGTTTAAGATTGAGTTTTAAGGATTTAGGGTTTAGGGTTTTGGTTTTAGCTTTTAGGGTTTTGTTGTATTCAAGTTTAGGGTTTTAGATTTTTGTTTTTAGGGTTTTGGTTTTAGGTTTTAGGGTTTAGAATTTTTGGGTTTAATTTTTAATTTTAGGGATTAGGGTTTTAGTGTATTAAAGATTAGATTTTTAGTTTTTAGGGTTTAGGGTTTCGTTTTAGGTTTTAGTGTTTAGAGTATTAGGACTTAGGGTTTAGTGTATTAAAAATTAGGGTTTAAGATTTAGTTTTTAAGATTTAGGGTTTAGGGTTTTGGTTTTAGGTTTTAGGATTTAGAGTTTTTGGGTTAAATGCTTAGTTTTAGGGTTTAATTTTAGGTTTTAGGGTTTTGTTGTATTCATGTTTATGGTTTTAGTTTTAGTTTTTAGGGTTTTAGGTTTTAGTTTTTAGGGTTTAGAATTTTAGGGTTTAATGTTAAGTTTTAAGGATTAGGGTTTTAGTGTATTAAAGATTAGGGTTTTAGTTTTCAGGGTTTATGGTTTTGTTTTTAGGTTTTAGTGTTTAGAGTATTAGGACTTTGGGTTTAGTGTATTAAAATTTAGGGTTTAAGATTTAGTTTTTAGGATTTAGGGTTTAAGGTTTTGGTTTTAGGTTTTACGGTTTAGAGTTTTTGGGTTTAATGCTTAGTTTTAGGTTTTAATTTTAGGTGTTAGGGTTTTGTTGTATTCATGTTTTGGGTTTTAGGTTTTAGTTTTTAGGGTTTTGGGTTTAGGTTGTAGGGTTTAGAATTTTAGGGTTTAATGTTTAGTTTTAGGGTTTAGGGGTTTAGTGTATTAAATATTAGGGTTTTAGTTTTTAGGGTTTAGGGTTTTGTTTTTTGGTTTTGGTGTTTAGAGTATTAGGACTTATGGTTTAGTGTATTAAAATTTAGGTTTTGAGATTGAGTTTTAAGGATTTAAGGTTTAGGGTTTTGGTTTTAGCTTTTAGGGTTTATAGTTTTTAGGTTTAATGCTTATTTTTAGGGTTTAATTTTAAGTTTTAGGGTTTTGTTGTATTCAAGTTTAGGGTTTTAGGTTTTAGTTTTTTGGGTTTTTGTTTTAGGTTTTAGGGTTTAGAATTTTAGGGTTTAATTTTTAGTTTTAGGGATTAGGGTTTTAGTGTATTAAAGATTAGGGTTTTAGTTTTTAGGGTTTTGTTTTTAGGTTTTAGTGTTTAGAGTATTAGGAATTATGGTTTAGTTTATTAAAATTTAGGGTTTAAGATTGAGTTTTAAGGATTTAGGGTTTAGGGTTTTGGTTTTAGCTTTTAGGGTTTATAGTTTTTGGGTTTAATGCTTACTTTTAGGGTTTAATTTTAAGTTTTAGGGTTTTGTTGTATTCAAGTTTAGGGTTTTAGATTTTAATTTTTAGGGTTTTGGTTTTGGGTTTTAGGGTTTAGAATTTTAGGGTTTAATTTTTAGTTTTAGGGATTAGGGTTTTAGTGTATTAAAGATTAGATTTTTAGTTTTTAGGGTTTAGGGTTTCGTTTTTAGGTTTTAGTGTTTAGAGTATTAGGACTTAGGGTTTAGTGTATTAAAAATTAGGGTTTAAGATTTAGTTTTTAAGATTTAGGGTTTAGGGTTTTGGTTTTAGGTTTTAGGATTTAGAGTTTTTGGGTTTAATGCTTAGTTTTAGGGTTTAATTTTAGGTTTTAGGGTTTTGTTGTATTCATGTTTATGGTTTCAGTTTTAGTTTTTAGGGTTTTAGGTTTTAGTTTTTAGGGTTTAGAATTTTAGGGTTTAATGTTAAGTTTTAAGGATTAGGGTTTTAGTGTATTAAAGATTAGGGTTTTAGTTTTCAGGGTTTATGGTTTTGTTTTTAGGTTTGATTGTTTAGAGTATTAGGACTTTGGGTTTAGTGTATTAAAATTTAGGGTTTATGATTGAGTTTTAAGGATTTGGGGTTTAAGGTTTTGGTTTTAGCTTTTAGGGTTTATAGTTTTTGGGTTTAATGCTTACTTTTAGGGTTTAATTTTAAGTTTTAGGGTTTTGTTGTATTCACGTTTGTGATTTTAGGTTATAGTTTTTAGGGTTTTTGTTTTAGGTTTTTGGGTTTAGAATTTTAGGGTTTAATGTTTAGTTTTAGGGATTAGGGTTTTAGTGTATTAAAGATTAGAGTTTTAGTTTTTAGGTTTATGGTTTTGTTTTTAGGTTTTAGTGTTTAGAGTATTAGGACTTAGGGTTTAGTGTATTAAAAATTAGGGTTTAAGATTTAGTTTTTAAGATTTAGGGTTTAGGGTTTTGGTTTTAGGGTTTAGGGTTTAGAGTTTTTGGGTTTAATGCTTAGTTTTAGGGTTTAATTTTAGGTTTAAGGGTTTTGTTGTATTCATGTTTATGGTTTTAGGTTTTAGTTTTTAGGGTTTTAGGTTTTAGTTTTTAGGGTTTAGAATTTTAGGGTTTAATGTTATGTTTTAAGGATTAGGGTTTTAGTGTATTAAAGATTAGGGTTTTAGTTTTCAGGGTTTATGGTTTTGTTTTTAGGTTTTAGTGTTTAGAGTATTAGGACTTTGGGTTTAGTGTATTAAAATTTAGGGTTTATGATTTAGTTTTTCGGATTTAGGGTTTTGGGTTTTGGTTTTAGGTTTTAAGGTTTAGAGTTTTTGGGTTTAATGCTTAGTTTTAGGTTTTAATTTTAGGTGTTAGGGTTTTGTTGTATTAAATTTTAGGGTTTTAGGTTTTAGTTTTTAGGGTTTTGGGTTTAGGTTGTAGGGTTTAGAATTTTAGGGTTTAATGTTTAGTTTTAGGGTTTAGGGTTTTAGTGTATTAAATATTAGGGTTTTAGTTTTTAGGGTTTAGGGTTTTGTTTTTTGGTTTTGGTGTTTAGAGTATTAGGACTTATGGTTTAGTGTATTAAAATTTAGGTTTTGAGATTGAGTTTTAAGGATTTAAGGTTAAGGGTTTTGGTTTTAGCTTTTAGGGTTTATAGTTTTTGGGTTTAATGCTTATTTTTAGGGTTTAATTTTAAGTTTTAGGGTTTTGTTGTATTCGAGTTTAGGGTTTTAGGTTTTAGTTTTTAGGGTTTTTGTTTTAGGTTTTAGGGTTTAGAATTTTAGGGTTTAATTTTTAGTTTTAGGGATTAGGGTTTTAGTGTATTAAAGATTAGGGTTTTAGTTTTTAGGGTTTAGGGTTTTGTTTTTAGGTTTTAGTGTTTATAGTATTAGGACTTATGGTTTAGTTTATTAAAATTTAGGGTTTAAGATTGAGTTTTAAGGATTTAGGGTTTAGGGTTTTGGTTTTAGCTTTTAGGGTTTTGTTGTATTCAAGTTTAGGGTTTTAGATTTTTGTTTTTAGGGTTTTGGTTTTAGGTTTTAGGGTTTAGAATTTTTGGGTTTAATTTTTAATTTTAGGGATTAGGGTTTTAGTGTATTAAAGATTAGATTTTTAGTTTTTAGGGTTTAGGGTTTCGTTTTAGGTTTTAGTGTTTAGAGTATTAGGACTTAGGGTTTAGTGTATTAAAAATTAGGGTTTAAGATTTAGTTTTTAAGATTTAGGGTTTAGGGTTTTGGTTTTAGGTTTTAGGATTTAGAGTTTTTGGGTTAAATGCTTAGTTTTAGGGTTTAATTTTAGGTTTTAGGGTTTTGTTGTATTCATGTTTATGGTTTTAGTTTTAGTTTTTAGGGTTTTAGGTTTTAGTTTTTAGGGTTTAGAATTTTAGGGTTTAATGTTAAGTTTTAAGGATTAGGGTTTTAGTGTATTAAAGATTAGGGTTTTAGTTTTCAGGGTTTATGGTTTTGTTTTTAGGTTTTAGTGTTTAGAGTATTAGGACTTTGGGTTTAGTGTATTAAAATTTAGGGTTTAAGATTTAGTTTTTAGGATTTAGGGTTTAGGGTTTTGGTTTTAGGTTTTACGGTTTAGAGTTTTTGGGTTTAATGCTTAGTTTTAGGTTTTAATTTTAGGTGTTAGGGTTTTGTTGTATTCATGTTTTGGGTTTTAGGTTTTAGTTTTTAGGGTTTTGGGTTTAGGTTGTAGGGTTTAGAATTTTAGGGTTTAATGTTTAGTTTTAGGGTTTAGGGTTTTAGTGTATTAAATATTAGGGTTTTAGTTTTTAGGGTTTAGGGTTTTGTTTTTTG
Organism: Euphrasia confusa; assembly: GCA_954870475.1. NCBI lineage: Eukaryota > Viridiplantae > Streptophyta > Magnoliopsida > Lamiales > Orobanchaceae > Euphrasia > Euphrasia confusa. The sequence continues at coordinate 1,525,193 of CATPAB010000182.1, read as the reverse complement.
GTTTTGGTGTTTAGAGTATTAGGACTTATGGTTTAGTGTATTAAAATTTAGGTTTTGAGATTGAGTTTTAAGGATTTAAGGTTTAGGGTTTTGGTTTTAGCTTTTAGGGTTTATAGTTTTTAGGTTTAATGCTTATTTTTAGGGTTTAATTTTAAGTTTTAGGGTTTTGTTGTATTCAAGTTTAGGGTTTTAGGTTTTAGTTTTTTGGGTTTTTGTTTTAGGTTTTAGGGTTTAGAATTTTAGGGTTTAATTTTTAGTTTTAGGGATTAGGGTTTTAGTGTATTAAAGATTAGGGTTTTAGTTTTTAGGGTTTAGGGTTTTGTTTTTAGGTTTTAGTGTTTAGAGTATTAGGAATTATGGTTTAGTTTATTAAAATTTAGGGTTTAAGATTGAGTTTTAAGGATTTAGGGTTTAGGGTTTTGGTTTTAGCTTTTAGGGTTTATAGTTTTTGGGTTTAATGCTTACTTTTAGGGTTTAATTTTAAGTTTTAGGGTTTTGTTGTATTCAAGTTTAGGGTTTTAGATTTTAATTTTTAGGGTTTTGGTTTTGGGTTTTAGGGTTTAGAATTTTAGGGTTTAATTTTTAGTTTTAGGGATTAGGGTTTTAGTGTATTAAAGATTAGATTTTTAGTTTTTAGGGTTTAGGGTTTCGTTTTTAGGTTTTAGTGTTTAGAGTATTAGGACTTAGGGTTTAGTGTATTAAAAATTAGGGTTTAAGATTTAGTTTTTAAGATTTAGGGTTTAGGGTTTTGGTTTTAGGTTTTAGGATTTAGAGTTTTTGGGTTTAATGCTTAGTTTTAGGGTTTAATTTTAGGTTTTAGGGTTTTGTTGTATTCATGTTTATGGTTTCAGTTTTAGTTTTTAGGGTTTTAGGTTTTAGTTTTTAGGGTTTAGAATTTTAGGGTTTAATGTTAAGTTTTAAGGATTAGGGTTTTAGTGTATTAAAGATTAGGGTTTTAGTTTTCAGGGTTTATGGTTTTGTTTTTAGGTTTGATTGTTTAGAGTATTAGGACTTTGGGTTTAGTGTATTAAAATTTAGGGTTTATGATTGAGTTTTAAGGATTTGGGGTTTAAGGTTTTGGTTTTAGCTTTTAGGGTTTATAGTTTTTGGGTTTAATGCTTACTTTTAGGGTTTAATTTTAAGTTTTAGGGTTTTGTTGTATTCACGTTTGTGATTTTAGGTTATAGTTTTTAGGGTTTTTGTTTTAGGTTTTTGGGTTTAGAATTTTAGGGTTTAATGTTTAGTTTTAGGGATTAGGGTTTTAGTGTATTAAAGATTAGAGTTTTAGTTTTTAGGTTTATGGTTTTGTTTTTAGGTTTTAGTGTTTAGAGTATTAGGACTTAGGGTTTAGTGTATTAAAAATTAGGGTTTAAGATTTAGTTTTTAAGATTTAGGGTTTAGGGTTTTGGTTTTAGGTTTTAGGTTTTAGAGTTTTTGGGTTTAATGCTTAGTTTTAGGGTTTAATTTTAGGTTTAAAGGTTTTGTTGTATTCATGTTTATGGTTTTAGGTTTTAGTTTTTAGGGTTTTAGGTTTTAGTTTTTAGGGTTTAGAATTTTAGGGTTTAATGTTAAGTTTTAAGGATTAGGGTTTTAGTGTATTAAAGATTAGGGTTTTAGTTTTCAGGGTTTATGGTTTTGTTTTTAGGTTTTAGTGTTTAGAGTATTAGGACTTTGGGTTTAGTGTTTTAAAATTTAGGGTTTATGATTTAGTTTTACGGATTTAGGGTTTTGGGTTTTGGTTTTAGGTTTTAGGGTTTAGAGTTTTTGGGTTTAATGCTTAGTTTTAGGTTTTAATTTTAGGTGTTAGGGTTTTGTTGTATTAAATTTTAGGGTTTTAGGTTTTAGTTTTTAGGGTTTTGGGTTTAGGTTGTAGGGTTTAGAATTTTAGGGTTTAATGTTTAGTTTTAGGGTTTAGGGTTTTAGTGTATTAAATATTAGGGTTTTAGTTTTTAGGGTTTAGGGTTTTGTTTTTTGGTTTTGGTGTTTAGAGTATTAGGACTTATGGTTTAGTGTATTAAAATTTAGGTTTTGAGATTGAGTTTTAAGGATTTAAGGTTTAGGGTTTTGGTTTTAGCTTTTAGGGTTTATAGTTTTTAGGTTTAATGCTTATTTTTAGGGTTTAATTTTAAGTTTTAGGGTTTTGTTGTATTCAAGTTTAGGGTTTTAGGTTTTAGTTTTTTGGGTTTTTGTTTTAGGTTTTAGGGTTTAGAATTTTAGGGTTTAATTTTTAGTTTTAGGGATTAGGGTTTTAGTGTATTAAAGATTAGGGTTTTAGTTTTTAGGGTTTAGGGTTTTGTTTTTAGGTTTTAGTGTTTAGAGTATTAGGAATTATGGTTTAGTTTATTAAAATTTAGGGTTTAAGATTGAGTTTTAAGGATTTAGGGTTTAGGGTTTTGGTTTTAGCTTTTAGGGTTTATAGTTTTTGGGTTTAATGCTTACTTTTAGGGTTTAATTTTAAGTTTTAAGGTTTTGTTGTATTCAAGTTTAGGGTTTTAGATTTTAATTTTTAGGGTTTTGGTTTTGGGTTTTAGGGTTTAGAATTTTAGGGTTTAATTTTTAGTTTTAGGGATTAGGGTTTTAGTGTATTAAAGATTAGATTTTTAGTTTTTAGGGTTTAGGGTTTCGTTTTTAGGTTTTAGTGTTTAGAGTATTAGGACTTAGGGTTTAGTGTATTAAAAATTAGGGTTTAAGATTTAGTTTTTAAGATTTAGGGTTTAGGGTTTTGGTTTTAGGTTTTAGGATTTAGAGTTTTTGGGTTTAATGCTTAGTTTTAGGGTTTAATTTTAGGTTTTAGGGTTTTGTTGTATTCATGTTTATGGTTTCAGTTTTAGTTTTTAGGGTTTTAGGTTTTAGTTTTTAGGGTTTAGAATTTTAGGGTTTAATGTTAAGTTTTAAGGATTAGGGTTTTAGTGTATTAAAGATTAGGGTTTTAGTTTTCAGGGTTTATGGTTTTGTTTTTAGGTTTGATTGTTTAGAGTATTAGGACTTTGGGTTTAGTGTATTAAAATTTAGGGTTTATGATTGAGTTTTAAGGATTTGGGGTTTAAGGTTTTGGTTTTAGCTTTTAGGGTTTATAGTTTTTGGGTTTAATGCTTACTTTTAGGGTTTAATTTTAAGTTTTAGGGTTTTGTTGTATTCACGTTTGTGATTTTAGGTTATAGTTTTTAGGGTTTTTGTTTTAGGTTTTTGGGTTTAGAATTTTAGGGTTTAATGTTTAGTTTTAGGGATTAGGGTTTTAGTGTATTAAAGATTAGAGTTTTAGTTTTTAGGTTTATGGTTTTGTTTTTAGGTTTTAGTGTTTAGAGTATTAGGACTTAGGGTTTAGTGTATTAAAAATTAGGGTTTAAGATTTAGTTTTTAAGATTTAGGGTTTAGGGTTTTGGTTTTAGGTTTTAGGTTTTAGAGTTTTTGGGTTTAATGCTTAGTTTTAGGGTTTAATTTTAGGTTTAAAGGTTTTGTTGTATTCATGTTTATGGTTTTAGGTTTTAGTTTTTAGGGTTTTAGGTTTTAGTTTTTAGGGTTTAGAATTTTAGGGTTTAATGTTAAGTTTTAAGGATTAGGGTTTTAGTGTATTAAAGATTAGGGTTTTAGTTTTCAGGGTTTATGGTTTTGTTTTTAGGTTTTAGTGTTTAGAGTATTAGGACTTTGGGTTTAGTGTTTTAAAATTTAGGGTTTATGATTTAGTTTTACGGATTTAGGGTTTTGGGTTTTGGTTTTAGGTTTTAGGGTTTAGAGTTTTTGGGTTTAATGCTTAGTTTTAGGTTTTAATTTTAGGTGTTAGGGTTTTGTTGTATTAAATTTTAGGGTTTTAGGTTTTAGTTTTTAGGGTTTTGGGTTTAGGTTGTAGGGTTTAGAATTTTAGGGTTTAATGTTTAGTTTTAGGGTTTAGGGTTTTAGTGTATTAAATATTAGGGTTTTAGTTTTTATGGTTTTGGGTTTTGTTTTTTGGTTTTGGTGTTTAGAGTATTAGGACTTATGGTTTAGTGTATTAAAATTTAGGTTTTGAGATTGAGTTTTAAGGATTTAAGGTTTAGGGTTTTGGTTTTAGCTTTTAGGGTTTATAGTTTTTGGGTTTAATGCTTACTTTTAGGGTTTAATTTTTAGTTTTAGGGTTTTTTTGTATTCAAGTTTAGGGTTTTAGGTTTTAGTTTTTAGGGTTTTTGTTTTAGGTTTTAGGGTTTAGAATTTTAGGGTTTAATTTTTAGTTTTACGGATTAGGGTTTTAGTGTATTAAAGATTAGGGTTTTAGTTTTTTGGGTTTAGGGTTTTAATTTTAGGTTTTAGTGTTTAGAGTATTAGGACTTATGGTTTAGTTTATTAAAATTTAGGGTTTAAGATTGAGTTTTAAGGATTTAGGGTTTAGGGTTTTGGTTTTAGCTTTTAGGGTTTATAGTTTTTGGGTTTAATGCTTACTTTTAGGGTTTAATTTTAAGTTTTAGGGTTTTGTTGTATTCAAGTTTAGGGTTTTAGATTTTTGTTTTTAGGGTTTTGGTTTTAGGATTTAGGGTTTAAAATTTTAGGGTTTAATTTTTAGTTTTAGGGATTAGGGTTTTAGTGTATTAAAGATTAGATTTTTAGTTTTTAGGGTTTAGGGTTTCGTTTTTAGGTTTTAGTGTTTAGAGTATTAGGACTTAGGGTTTAGTGTATTACAAATTAGGGTTTAAGATTTAGTTTTTAAGATTTAGGGTTTAGGGTTTTGGTTTTAGGTTTTAGGATTTAGAGTTTTTGGGTTTAATGCTTAGTTTTAGGGTTTAATTTTAGGTTTTAGGGTTTTGTTGTATTCATGTTTATGGTTTTAGTTTTTAGGGTTTTAGGTTTTAGGTTTTAGGGTTTAGAATTTTAGAGTTTAATGTTAAGTTTTAAGGATTAAGGTTTTAGTGTATTAAAGATTAGGGTTTTAGTTTTCAGGGTTTATAGTTTTGTATTTAGGTTTTAGTGTTTAGAGTATTAGGACTTTGGGTTTAGTGTATTAAAATTTAGGGTTTATGATTGAGTTTTAAGTATTTAGGGTTTAAGGTTTTTGTTTTAGCTTTTAGGGTTTATAGTTTTTGGGTTTAATGCTTACTTTTAGGGTTTAATTTTAAGTTTTAGGGTTTTGTTGTATTCAAGTTTGGGATTTTAGGTTATAGTTTTTAGGGTTTTTGTTTTAGGTTTTAGGGTTTAGAATTTTAGGGTTTAATGTTTAGTTTTAGGGATTAGGGTTTTAGTGTATTAAAGATTAGAGTTTTAGTTTTTAGGGTTTAGGATTTTGTTTTTAGGTTTTAGTGTTTAGAGTATTAGGACTTAGGGTTTAGTGTATTAAAATTAGGGTTTAAGATTTAGTTTTTAAGATTTAGGGTTTAGGGTTTTGGTTTTAGGTTTTAGGGTTTAGGGTTTTTGGGTTTAATGCTTAGTTTTACGGTTTAATTTTAGGTTTAAGGGTTTTGTTGTATTCTTGTTTATGGTTTTAGGTTTTAGTTTTTAGGGTTTTAGGTTTTAGTTTTTAGGGTTTAGAATTTTAGAGTTTAATGTTAAGTTTTAAGGATTATGGTTTTAGTGTATTAAAGATTAGGGTTTTAGTTTTCAGGGTTTATGGTTTTGTTTTTAGGTTTTATTATTTAGAGTATTAGGACTTTGGGTTTAGTGTATTAAAATTTAGGGTTTATGATTTAGTTTTTCGGATTTAGGGTTTTGGGTTTTGGTTTTAGGTTTTAGGGTTTAGAGTTTTTGGGTTTAATGCTTAGTTTTAGGTTTTAATTTTAGGTGTTAGGGTTTTGTTGTATTAAATTTTAGGGTTTTAGGTTTTAGTTTTTAGGGTTTTGGGTTTAGGTTGTAGGGTTTAGAATTTTAGGGTTTAATGTTTAGTTTTAGGGTTTAGGGTTTTAGTGTATTAAATATTAGGGTTTTAGTTTTTAGGGTTTAGGGTTTTGTTTTTTGGTTTTGGTGTTTAGAGTATTAGGAGTTATGGTTTAGTGTATTAAAATTTAGGTTTTGAGACTGAGGTTTAAGGATTTAAGGTTTAGGGCTTTGGTTTTAGCTTTTAGGGTTTATAGTTTTTGGGTTTAATGCTTATTTTTAGGGTTTAATTTTAAGTTTTAGGGTTTTGTTGTATTCAAGTTTAGGGTTTTAGGTTTTAGTTTTTAGGGTTTTTGTTTTAGGTTTTAGGGTTTAGAATTTTAGGGTTTAATTTTTAGTTTTAGGGATTAGGGTTTTAGTGTATTAAAGATTAGAGTTTTAGTTTTTATGGTTTAGGGTTTTGTTTTTAGGTTTTAGTGTTTAGACTTATGGTTTAGTGTATTAAAATTTATGTTTTGAGATTGAGTTTTAAGGATTTAAGGTTTAGGGCTTTGGTTTTAGCTTTTAAGGTTTATAGTTTTTGGGTTTTGTGCTTATTTTTAGAGTTTAATTTTAAGTTTTAGTGTTTTGTTGTATTCAAGTTTAGGGTTTTAGATTTTAGTTTTTAGGGTTTTGGTTTTAGGTTTTAGGGTTTAGGATTTTATGGTTTAATTTTTAGTTTTAGGGATTAGGGTTTTAGTGTATTAAAGATTAGATTTTTAGTTTTTAGGGTTTAGGGTTTCGTTTTTAGGTTTTAGTGTTTAGAGTATTAGGACTTAGGGTTTAGTGTATTAAAAATTAGTGTTTAAGATTTAGTTTTTAAGATTTAGGGTTTAGGGTTATGGTTTTAGGTTATAGGATTTAGAGTTTTTTGGTTTAATGCTTAGTTTTAGGGTTTAATTTTAGGTTTTAGGGTTTTGTTGTATTGATGTTTATGGTTTTAGTTTTAGTTTTTAGGGTTTTAGGTTTTAGTTTTTAGGGTTTAGAATTTTAGGGTTTAATGTTAAGTTTTAAGGATTATGGTTTTAGTGTATTGAAGATTAGGGTTAGTTTTCAGGGTTTATGGTTTTGTTTTTAGGTTTTAGTGTTTAGAGTATTAGGACTTTGGGTTTAGTGTATTAAAATTTAGGGTTTAAGATTTAGTTTTTAGGAATTAGGGTTTAGGGTTTTGGTTTTAGGTTTTAGGGTTTACAGTTTTGGGGTTTAATGCTTAGTTTTAGGTTTTAATTTTAGGTGTTATGGTTTTGTTGTATTCATGTTTATGGTTTTAGGTTTTAGTTTTTAGGGTTTTAGGTTTTAGTTTTTAGGGTTTAGAATTTTAGGGTTTAATGTTAAGTTTTAATGATTAGGGTTTTAGTATATTAAAGATTAGGGTTTTAGTTTTCAGGTTTTATGGTTTTGTTCTTAGGTTTTAGTGGTTAGAGTATTAGGACTTTGGGTTTAGTGTATTAAAACTTAGGGTTTATGATTGAGTTTTAAGGATTTAGGGTTTAAGGTTTTGGTTTTAGCTTTTAGGGTTTATAGTTTTTGGGTTTAATGCTTACTTTTAGGGTTTAATTTAAGGTTTTAGGGTTTTTTTGTATTCAAGTTTGGGATTTTAGGTTATAGTTTTTAGGGTTTTTATTTTAGGTTTTAGGGTTTAGAATTTTAGGGTTTAATGTTTAGTTTTAGGGATTAGGGTTTTAGTGTATTAAAGATTAGAGTTTTAGTTTTTAGGGTTTATGGTTTTGTTTTTAGGTTTTAGTGTTTAGAGTATTAGGACTTAGGGTTTAGTGTATTAAAAATTAGGGTTTAAGATTTAGTTTTTAAGATTTAGGGTTTAGGGTTTTGGTTTTAGGGTTTAGGGTTTAGAGTTTTTGGGTTTAATGCTTAGTTTTAGGGTTTAATTTTAGGTTTAAGGGTTTTGTTGTATTCATGTTTATGGTTTCAGTTTTAGTTTTTAGGGTTTTAGGTTTTAGTTTTTAGGGTTTAGAATTTTAGGGTTTAATGTTAAGTTTTAAGGATTAGGGTTTTAGTGTATTAAAGATTAGGGTTTTAGTTTTCAGGGTTTATGGTTTTGTTTTTAGGTTTTAGTGTTTAGAGTATTAGGACTTTGGGTTTAGTGTTTTAAAATTTAGGGTTTATGATTTAGTTTTACGGATTTAGGGTTTTGGGTTTTGGTTTTAGGTTTTAGGGTTTAGAGTTTTTGGGTTTAATGCTTAGTTTTAGGTTTTAATTTTAGGTGTTAGGGTTTTGTTGTATTAAATTTTAGGGTTTTAGGTTTTAGTTTTTAGGGTTTTGGGTTTAGGTTGTAGGGTTTAGAATTTTAGGGTTTAATGTTTAGTTTTAGGGTTTAGGGTTTTAGTGTATTAAATATTAGGGTTTTAGTTTTTATGGTTTTGGGTTTTGTTTTTTGGTTTTGGTGTTTAGAGTATTAGGACTTATGGTTTAGTGTATTAAAATTTAGGTTTTGAGATTGAGTTTTAAGGATTTAAGGTTTAGGGTTTTGGTTTTAGCTTTTAGGGTTTATAGTTTTTGGGTTTAATGCTTACTTTTAGGGTTTAATTTTTAGTTTTAGGGTTTTTTTGTATTCAAGTTTAGGGTTTTAGGTTTTAGTTTTTAGGGTTTTTGTTTTAGGTTTTAGGGTTTAGAATTTTAGGGTTTAATTTTTAGTTTTACGGATTAGGGTTTTAGTGTATTAAAGATTAGGGTTTTAGTTTTTTGGGTTTAGGGTTTTAATTTTAGGTTTTAGTGTTTAGAGTATTAGGACTTATGGTTTAGTTTATTAAAATTTAGGGTTTAAGATTGAGTTTTAAGGATTTAGGGTTTAGGGTTTTGGTTTTAGCTTTTAGGGTTTATAGTTTTTGGGTTTAATGCTTACTTTTAGGGTTTAATTTTAAGTTTTAGGGTTTTGTTGTATTCAAGTTTAGGGTTTTAGATTTTTGTTTTTAGGGTTTTGGTTTTAGGATTTAGGGTTTAAAATTTTAGGGTTTAATTTTTAGTTTTAGGGATTAGGGTTTTAGTGTATTAAAGATTAGATTTTTAGTTTTTAGGGTTTAGGGTTTCGTTTTTAGGTTTTAGTGTTTAGAGTATTAGGACTTAGGGTTTAGTGTATTACAAATTAGGGTTTAAGATTTAGTTTTTAAGATTTAGGGTTTAGGGTTTTGGTTTTAGGTTTTAGGATTTAGAGTTTTTGGGTTTAATGCTTAGTTTTAGGGTTTAATTTTAGGTTTTAGGGTTTTGTTGTATTCATGTTTATGGTTTTAGTTTTTAGGGTTTTAGGTTTTAGGTTTTAGGGTTTAGAATTTTAGAGTTTAATGTTAAGTTTTAAGGATTAGGGTTTTAGTGTATTAAAGATTAGGGTTTTAGTTTTCAGGGTTTATAGTTTTGTATTTAGGTTTTAGTGTTTAGAGTATTAGGACTTTGGGTTTAGTGTATTAAAATTTAGGGTTTATGATTGAGTTTTAAGTATTTAGGGTTTAAGGTTTTTGTTTTAGCTTTTAGGGTTTATAGTTTTTGGGTTTAATGCTTACTTTTAGGGTTTAATTTTAAGTTTTAGGGTTTTGTTGTATTCAAGTTTGGGATTTTAGGTTATAGTTTTTAGGGTTTTTGTTTTAGGTTTTAGGGTTTAGAATTTTAGGGTTTAATGTTTAGTTTTAGGGATTAGGGTTTTAGTGTATTAAAGATTAGAGTTTTAGTTTTTAGGGTTTAGGATTTTGTTTTTAGGTTTTAGTGTTTAGAGTATTAGGACTTAGGGTTTAGTGTATTAAAATTAGGGTTTAAGATTTAGTTTTTAAGATTTAGGGTTTAGGGTTTTGGTTTTAGGTTTTAGGGTTTAGGGTTTTTGGGTTTAATGCTTAGTTTTACGGTTTAATTTTAGGTTTAAGGGTTTTGTTGTATTCTTGTTTATGGTTTTAGGTTTTAGTTTTTAGGGTTTTAGGTTTTAGTTTTTAGGGTTTAGAATTTTAGAGTTTAATGTTAAGTTTTAAGGATTATGGTTTTAGTGTATTAAAGATTAGGGTTTTAGTTTTCAGGGTTTATGGTTTTGTTTTTAGGTTTTATTATTTAGAGTATTAGGACTTTGGGTTTAGTGTATTAAAATTTAGGGTTTATGATTTAGTTTTTCGGATTTAGGGTTTTGGGTTTTGGTTTTAGGTTTTAGGGTTTAGAGTTTTTGGGTTTAATGCTTAGTTTTAGGTTTTAATTTTAGGTGTTAGGGTTTTGTTGTATTAAATTTTAGGGTTTTAGGTTTTAGTTTTTAGGGTTTTGGGTTTAGGTTGTAGGGTTTAGAATTTTAGGGTTTAATGTTTAGTTTTAGGGTTTAGGGTTTTAGTGTATTAAATATTAGGGTTTTAGTTTTTAGGGTTTAGGGTTTTGTTTTTTGGTTTTGGTGTTTAGAGTATTAGGAGTTATGGTTTAGTGTATTAAAATTTAGGTTTTGAGACTGAGGTTTAAGGATTTAAGGTTTAGGGCTTTGGTTTTAGCTTTTAGGGTTTATAGTTTTTGGGTTTAATGCTTATTTTTAGGGTTTAATTTTAAGTTTTAGGGTTTTGTTGTATTCAAGTTTAGGGTTTTAGGTTTTAGTTTTTAGGGTTTTTGTTTTAGGTTTTAGGGTTTAGAATTTTAGGGTTTAATTTTTAGTTTTAGGGATTAGGGTTTTAGTGTATTAAAGATTAGAGTTTTAGTTTTTATGGTTTAGGGTTTTGTTTTTAGGTTTTAGTGTTTAGACTTATGGTTTAGTGTATTAAAATTTATGTTTTGAGATTGAGTTTTAAGGATTTAAGGTTTAGGGCTTTGGTTTTAGCTTTTAAGGTTTATAGTTTTTGGGTTTTGTGCTTATTTTTAGAGTTTAATTTTAAGTTTTAGTGTTTTGTTGTATTCAAGTTTAGGGTTTTAGATTTTAGTTTTTAGGGTTTTGGTTTTAGGTTTTAGGGTTTAGGATTTTATGGTTTAATTTTTAGTTTTAGGGATTAGGGTTTTAGTGTATTAAAGATTAGATTTTTAGTTTTTAGGGTTTAGGGTTTCGTTTTTAGGTTTTAGTGTTTAGAGTATTAGGACTTAGGGTTTAGTGTATTAAAAATTAGTGTTTAAGATTTAGTTTTTAAGATTTAGGGTTTAGGGTTATGGTTTTAGGTTATAGGATTTAGAGTTTTTTGGTTTAATGCTTAGTTTTAGGGTTTAATTTTAGGTTTTAGGGTTTTGTTGTATTGATGTTTATGGTTTTAGTTTTAGTTTTTAGGGTTTTAGGTTTTAGTTTTTAGGGTTTAGAATTTTAGGGTTTAATGTTAAGTTTTAAGGATTATGGTTTTAGTGTATTGAAGATTAGGGTTAGTTTTCAGGGTTTATGGTTTTGTTTTTAGGTTTTAGTGTTTAGAGTATTAGGACTTTGGGTTTAGTGTATTAAAATTTAGGGTTTAAGATTTAGTTTTTAGGAATTAGGGTTTAGGGTTTTGGTTTTAGGTTTTAGGGTTTACAGTTTTGGGGTTTAATGCTTAGTTTTAGGTTTTAATTTTAGGTGTTATGGTTTTGTTGTATTCATGTTTATGGTTTTAGGTTTTAGTTTTTAGGGTTTTAGGTTTTAGTTTTTAGGGTTTAGAATTTTAGGGTTTAATGTTAAGTTTTAATGATTAGGGTTTTAGTATATTAAAGATTAGGGTTTTAGTTTTCAGGTTTTATGGTTTTGTTCTTAGGTTTTAGTGGTTAGAGTATTAGGACTTTGGGTTTAGTGTATTAAAACTTAGGGTTTATGATTGAGTTTTAAGGATTTAGGGTTTAAGGTTTTGGTTTTAGCTTTTAGGGTTTATAGTTTTTGGGTTTAATCCTTACTTTTAGGGTTTAATTTAAGGTTTTAGGGTTTTTTTGTATTCAAGTTTGGGATTTTAGGTTATAGTTTTTAGGGTTTTTATTTTAGGTTTTAGGGTTTAGAATTTTAGGGTTTAATGTTTAGTTTTAGGGATTAGGGTTTTAGTGTATTAAAGATTAGAGTTTTAGTTTTTAGGGTTTAGGGTTTTGTTTTTAGGTTTTAGTGTTTAGAGTATTAGGACTTAGGGTTTAGTGTATTAAAAATTAGGGTTTAAGATTTAGTTTTTAAGATTTAGGGTTTAGGGTTTTGGTTTTAGGGTTTAGGGTTTAGAGTTTTTGGGTTTAATGCTTAGTTTTAGGGTTTAATTTTAGGTTTAAGGGTTTTGTTGTATTCATGTTTATGGTTTTAGGTTTTAGTTTTTAGGGTTTTAGGTTTTAGTTTTTAGGGTTTAGAATTTTAGGGTTTAATGTTATGTTTTAAGGATTAGGGTTTTAGTGTATTAAAGATTAGGGTTTTAGTTTTCAGGGTTTATGGTTTTGTTTTTAGGTTTTAGTGTTTAGAGTATTAGGACTTTGGGTTTAGTGTATTAAAATTTAGGGTTTATGATTTAGTTTTTCGGATTTAGGGTTTTGGGTTTTGGTTTTAGGTTTTAAGGTTTAGAGTTTTTGGGTTTAATGCTTAGTTTTAGGTTTTAATTTTAGGTGTTAGGGTTTTGTTGTATTAAATTTTAGGGTTTTAGGTTTTAGTTTTTAGGGTTTTGGGTTTAGGTTGTAGGGTTTAGAATTTTAGGGTTTAATGTTTAGTTTTAGGGTTTAGGGTTTTAGTGTATTAAATATTAGGGTTTTAGTTTTTAGGGTTTAGGGTTTTGTTTTTTGGTTTTGGTGTTTAGAGTATTAGGACTTATGGTTTAGTGTATTAAAATTTAGGTTTTGAGATTGAGTTTTAAGGATTTAAGGTTAAGGGTTTATAGTTTTTGGGTTTAATGCTTATTTTTAGGGTTTAATTTTAAGTTTTAGGGTTTTGTTGTATTCGAGTTTAGGGTTTTAGGTTTTAGTTTTTAGGGTTTTTGTTTTAGGTTTTAGGGTTTAGAATTTTAGGGTTTAATTTTTAGTTTTAGGGATTAGGGTTTTAGTGTATTAAAGATTAGGGTTTTAGTTTTTAGGGTTTAGGGTTTTGTTTTTAGGTTTTAGTGTTTATAGTATTAGGACTTATGGTTTAGTTTATTAAAATTTAGGGTTTAAGATTGAGTTTTAAGGATTTAGGGTTTAGGGTTTTGGTTTTAGCTTTTAGGGTTTTGTTGTATTCAAGTTTAGGGTTTTAGATTTTAGTTTTTAGGGTTTTGGTTTTAGGTTTTAGGGTTTAGAATTTTTGGGTTTAATTTTTAATTTTAGGGATTAGGGTTTTAGTGTATTAAAGATTAGATTTTTAGTTTTTAGGGTTTAGGGTTTCGTTTTAGGTTTTAGTGTTTAGAGTATTAGGACTTAGGGTTTAGTGTATTAAAAATTAGGGTTTAAGATTTAGTTTTTAAGATTTAGGGTTTAGGGTTTTGGTTTTAGGTTTTAGGATTTAGAGTTTTTGGGTTAAATTCTTAGTTTTAGGGTTTAATTTTAGGCTTTAGGGTTTTGTTGTATTCATGTTTATGGTTTTAGTTTTAGTTTTTAGGGTTTTAGGTTTTAGTTTTTAGGGTTTAGAATTTTAGGGTTTAATGTTAAGTTTTAAGGATTAGGGTTTTAGTGTATTAAAGATTAGGGTTTTAGTTTTCAGGGTTTATGGTTTTGTTTTTAGGTTTTAGTGTTTAGAGTATTAGGACTTTGGGTTTAGTGTATTAAAATTTAGGGTTTAAGATTTAGTTTTTAGGATTTAGGGTTTAGGGTTTTGGTTTTAGGTTTTAGGGTTTAGAGTTTTTGGGTTTAATGCTTAGTTTTAGGTTTTAATTTTAGGTGTTAGGGTTTTGTTGTATTCATGTTTTGGGTTTTAGGTTTTAGTTTTTAGGGTTTTGGGTTTAGGTTGTAGGGTTTAGAATTTTAGGGTTTAATGTTTAGTTTTAGGGTTTAGGGTTTTAGTGTATTAAATATTAGGGTTTTAGTTTTTAGGGTTTAGGGTTTTGTTTTTTGGTTTTGGTGTTTAGAGTATTAGGACTTATGGTTTAGTGTATTAAAATTTAGGTTTTGAGATTGAGTTTTAAGGATTTAAGGTTTAGGGTTTTGGTTTTAGCTTTTAGGGTTTATAGTTTTTAGGTTTAATGCTTATTTTTAGGGTTTAATTTTAAGTTTTAGGGTTTTGTTGTATTCAAGTTTAGGGTTTTAGGTTTTAGTTTTTTGGGTTTTTGTTTTAGGTTTTAGGGTTTAGAATTTTAGGGTTTAATTTTTAGTTTTAGGGATTAGGGTTTTAGTGTATTAAAGATTAGGGTTTTAGTTTTTAGGGTTTAGGGTTTTGTTTTTAGGTTTTAGTGTTTAGAGTATTAGGAATTATGGTTTAGTTTATTAAAATTTAGGGTTTAAGATTGAGTTTTAAGGATTTAGGGTTTAGGGTTTTGGTTTTAGCTTTTAGGGTTTATAGTTTTTGGGTTTAATGCTTACTTTTAGGGTTTAATTTTAAGTTTTAGGGTTTTGTTGTATTCAAGTTTAGGGTTTTAGATTTTAGTTTTTAGAGTTTTGGTTTTAGGTTTTAGGGTTTAGAATTTTAGGGTTTAATGTTAAGTTTTAAGGATTAGGGTTTAAGTGTATTAAAGATTAGGGTTTTAGTTTTCAGGGTTTATGGTTTTGTTTTTAGGTTTTAGTGTTTAGAGTATTAGGACTTTGGGTTTAGTGTATTGGAATTTAGGGTTTAAGATTTAGTTTTTAGGATTTAGGGTTTTGGTTTTAGGTTTTACGGTTTAGGGTTTAGAATTCTAGGGTTTAATGTTTAGTTTTAGGGATTAGGGTTTTAGTGTATTAAAGATTAGGGTTTTAGTTTTTAGGGTTTAGGGTTTTGTTTTTAGGTTTTAATGTTAAGAGTATTAGGGCTTAGGGTTTAGTGTATTAAAAATTAGGGTTTAATATTTAGTTTTTAAGATGTAGGGTTTAGGGTTTATTTTTAGGTTTTAGGGTTTAGAGTTTCTGGGTTTAATGCTTAGTTTTAGGGTTTAATTTTAGGTTTTAGGGTTTTGTTGTATTCATGTTATGGTTTTAGGTTTTAGTTTTTAGGGTTTTAGGTATTAGTTTTTAGGGTTTAGAATTTTAGGGTTTAATGTTGAGTTTTAAGGATTAGGGTTTTAGTGTATTAAAGATTAGGGATTTAGTTTTTAGGGTTTATGTTTTTGTTTTTAGGCTTTAGTGTTTGGAGTGTTAGGACTTTGGGTTTAGTGTATTAAAATTTAGGGTTTAAGATTTAGTTTTTAGGATTTAGGGTTTAGGGTTTTGGTTTTAGGTTTTAGGGTTTAGAGTTTTTGGGTTTATTGCTTAGTTTTAGGTTTTAATTTTAGGTGTTAGGGTTTTGTTGTATTCAAGTTTATGGTTTTAGTTTTTAGGGTTTTATGTGTTAGTTTTTAGTGTTTCGAGTTTTAGAGTTTAATGTTTAGTTTTAAGGATTAGGGTTTTAGTGTATTAAAGATTATGGTTTTAGTTTTCAGGGTATAGGGTTTTGTTTTTAGGTTTTAGTGTTTAGAGTATTAGGACTTAGGGTTTAGTGTATTAAAAATTATGGTTTAAGATTTAGTTTTTAAGATTTAGGGTTTAGGGTTTTGGTTTTAGGTTTTAGGGTTTAGAGTTTTTGGGTTTAATGCTTAGTTTTAGGGTTTAATTTTAGGTTTTAGGGTTTTGTTGTATTAAATTTTAGGGTTTTAGGTTTTAGTTTTTAGGGTTTTGGGTTTAGGTTGTAGGGTTTAGAATTTTAGGGTTTAATGTTTAGTTTTAGGGTTTAGGGTTTTAGTGTATTAAATATTAGGGTTTTAGTTTTTAGGGTTTAGGGTTTTGTTTTTTGGTTTTGGTGTTTAGAGTATTAGGACTTATGGTTTAGTGTATTAAAATTTAGGTTTTGATATTGAGTTTTAAGGATTTAAGGTTAAGGGTTTTGGTTTTAGCTTTTAGGGTTTATAGTTTTTGGGTTTAATGCTTATTTTTAGGGTTTAATTTTAAGTTTTAGGGTTTTGTTGTATTCGAGTTTAGGGTTTTAGGTTTTAGTTTTTAGGGTTTTTGTTTTAGGTTTTAGGGTTTAGAATTTTAGGGTTTAATTTTTAGTTTTAGGGATTAGGGTTTTAGTGTATTAAAGGTTAGGGTTTTAGTTTTTAGGGTTTAGGGTTTTGTTTTTAGGTTTTAGTGTTTATAGTATTAGGACTTATGGTTTAGTTTATTAAAATTTAGGGTTTAAGATTGAGTTTTAAGGATTTAGGGTTTAGGGTTTTGGTTTTAGCTTTTAGGGTTTTGTTGTATTCAAGTTTAGGGTTTTAGATTTTAGTTTTTAGGGTCTTGGTTTTAGGTTTTAGGGTTTAGAATTTTTGGGTTTAATTTTTAATTTTAGGGATTAGGGTTTTAGTGTATTAAAGATTAGATTTTTAGTTTTTAGGGTTTAGGGATTCGTTTTAGGTTTTAGTGTTTAGAGTATTAGGACTTAGGGTTTAGTGTATTAAAAATTAGGGTTTAAGATTTAGTTTTTAAGATTTAGGGTTTAGGGTTTTGGTTTTAGGTTTTAGGATTTAGAGTTTTTGGGTTTAATGCTTAGTTTTAGGGTTTAATTTTAGGTTTTAGGGTTTTGTTGTATTCATGTTTATGGTTTTAGTTTTAGTTTTTAGGGTTTTCGGTTTTAGTTTTTAGGGTTTAGAATTTTAGGGTTTAATGTTAAGTTTTAAGGATTAGGGTTTTAGTGTATTAAAGATTAGGGTTTTAGTTTTCAGGGTTTATGGTTTTGTTTTTAGGTTTTAGTGTTTAGAGTATTAGGACTTTGGGTTTAGTGTATTAAAATTTAGGGTTTAAGATTTAGTTTTTAGGATTTAGGGTTTAGGGTTTTGGTTTTAGGTTTTAGGGTTTAGAGTTTTTGGGTTTAATGCTTAGTTTTAGGTTTTAATTTTAGGTGTTAGGGTTTTGTTGTATTCATGTTTTGGGTTTTAGGTTTTAGTTTTTAGGGTTTTGGGTTTAGGTTGTAGGGTTTAGAATTTTAGGGTTTAATGTTTAGTTTTAGGGTTTAGGGTTTTAGTGTATTAAATATTAGGGTTTTAGTTTTTAGGGTTTAGGGTTTTGTTTTTTGGTTTTGGTGTTTAGAGTATTAGGACTTATGGTTTAGTGTATTAAAATTTAGGTTTTGAGATTGAGTTTTAAGGATTTAAGGTTTAGGGTTTTGGTTTTAGCTTTTAGGGTTTATAGTTTTTAGGTTTAATGCTTATTTTTAGGGTTTAATTTTAAGTTTTAGGGTTTTGTTGTATTCAAGTTTAGGGTTTTAGGTTTTAGTTTTTTGGGTTTTTGTTTTATGTTTTAGGGTTTAGAATTTTAGGGTTTAATTTTTAGTTTTAGGGATTAGGGTTTTAGTGTATTAAAGATTAGGGTTTTAGTTTTTATGGTTTAGGGTTTTGTTTTTAGGTTTTAGTGTTTAGAGTATTAGGAATTATGGTTTAGTTTATTAAAATTTAGGGTTTAAGATTGAGTTTTAAGGATTTAGGGTTTAGGGTTTTGGTTTTAGCTTTTAGGGTTTATAGTTTTTGGGTTTAATGCTTACTTTTAGGGTTTAATTTTAAGTTTTAGGGTTTTGTTGTATTCAAGTTTAGGGTTTTAGATTTTAGTTTTTAGAGTTTTGGTTTTAGGTTTTAGGGTTTAGAATTTTAGGGTTTAATGTTAAGTTTTAAGGATTAGGGTTTAAGTGTATTAAAGATTAGGGTTTTAGTTTTCAGGGTTTATGGTTTTGTTTTTAGGTTTTAGTGTTTAGAGTATTAGGACTTTGGGTTTAGTGTATTGGAATTTAGGGTTTAAGATTTAGTTTTTAGGATTTAGGGTTTAGGGTTTTGGTTTTAGGTTTTACGGTTTAGGGTTTAGAATTCTAGGGTTTAATGTTTAGTTTTAGGGATTAGGGTTTTAGTGTATTAAAGATTAGGGTTTTAGTTTTTAGGGTTTAGGGTTTTGTTTTTAGGTTTTAATGTTAAGAGTATTAGGGCTTAGGGTTTAGTGTATTAAAAATTAGGGTTTAATATTTAGTTTTTAAGATGTAGGGTTTAGGGTTTAGGTTTTAGGTTTTAGGGTTTAGAGTTTCTGGGTTTAATGCTTAGTTTTAGGGTTTAATTTTAGGTTTTAGGGTTTTGTTGTATTCATGTTTATGGTTTTAGGTTTTAGTTTTTAGGGTTTTAGGTATTAGTTTTTAGGGTTTAGAATTTTAGGGTTTAATGTTGAGTTTTAAGGATTAGGGTTTTAGTGTATTAAAGATTAGGGATTTAGTTTTTAGGGTTTATGTTTTTGTTTTTAGGCTTTAGTGTTTGGAGTGTTAGGACTTTGGGTTTAGTGTATTAAAATTTAGGGTTTAAGATTTAGTTTTTAGGATTTAGGGTTTAGGGTTTTGGTTTTAGGTTTTAGGGTTTAGAGTTTTTGGGTTTATTGCTTAGTTTTAGGTTTTAATTTTAGGTGTTAGGGTTTTGTTGTATTCAAGTTTATGGTTTTAGTTTTTAGGGTTTTATGTGTTAGTTTTTAGTGTTTCGAGTTTTAGAGTTTAATGTTTAGTTTTAAGGATTAGGGTTTTAGTGTATTAAAGATTATGGTTTTAGTTTTCAGGGTATAGGGTTTTGTTTTTAGGTTTTAGTGTTTAGAGTATTAGGACTTTGGGTTTAGTGTATTAAAATTTAGGGTTTAATATTTAGTTTTAAGGATTTAGGGTTTAGGGTTTTGGTTTTAGGTTTTAGGGTTTAGAGTTTTTGGATTTAATGCTTAGTTTTAGGTTTTAATTCTAGGTGTTAGGGTTTTGTTGTATTCAAGTTTATGGTTTTAGGTTTTAGTTTTTAGGGTTTTATGTGTTAGATTTTAGTGTTTCGAATTTTAGGGTATAATGTTTAGTTTTAAGGATTAGGGTTTTAGTGTATTAAAGATTAGGGTTTTAGTTTTTAAGGTATAGGTTTTTTTTTTAGGTTTTAGTGTTTAGAGTATTAGGACTTAGGGTTTAGTGTATTAAAAATTATGGTTTAAGATTTAGTTTTTAAGATTTAGGGTTTAGGGTTTTGGTTTTAGGTTTTAGGCTTTAGAGTTTTTGGGTTTAATGCTTAGTTTTAGGGTTTAATTTTAGGTTTTAGGGTTTTGTTGTATTAAATTTTAGGGTTTTAGGTTTTAGTTTTTAGGGTTTTGGGTTTAGGTTGTAGGGTTTAGAATTTTAGGGTTTAATGTTTAGTTTTAGGGTTTAGGGTTTTAGTGTATTAAATATTAGGGTTTTAGTTTTTAGGGTTTAGGATTTTGTTTTTTGGTTTTGGTGTTTAGAGTATTAGGACTTATGGTTTAGTGTATTAAAATTTAGGTTTTGAGATTGAGTTTTAAGGATTTAAGGTTAAGGGTTTTGGTTTTAGCTTTTAGGGTTTATAGTTTTTGGGTTTAATGCTTATTTTTAGGGTTTAATTTTAAGTTTTAGGGTTTTGTTGTATTCGAGTTTAGGGTTTTAGGTTTTAGTTTTTAGGGTTTTTGTTTTAGGTTTTAGGGTTTAGAATTTTAGGGTTTAATTTTTAGTTTTAGGGATTAGGGTTTTAGTGTATTAAAGATTAGGGTTTTAGTTTTTAGGGTTTAGGGTTTTGTTTTTAGGTTTTAGTGTTTATAGTATTAGGACTTATGGTTTAGTTTATTAAAATTTAGGGTTTAAGATTGAGTTTTAAGGATTTAGGGTTTAGGGTTTTGGTTTTAGCTTTTAGGGTTTTGTTGTATTCAAGTTTAGGGTTTTAGATTTTAGTTTTTAGGGTTTTGGTTTTAGGTTTTAGGGTTTAGAATTTTTGGGTTTAATTTTTAATTTTAGGGATTAGGGTTTTAGTGTATTAAAGATTAGATTTTTAGTTTTTAGGGTTTAGGGATTCGTTTTAGGTTTTAGTGTTTAGAGTATTAGGACTTAGGGTTTAGTGTATTAAAAATTAGGGTTTAAGATTTAGTTTTTAAGATTTAGGGTTTAGGGTTTTGGTTTTAGGTTTTAGGATTTAGAGTTTTTGGGTTTAATGCTTAGTTTTAGGGTTTAATTTTAGGTTTTAGGGTTTTGTTGTATTCATGTTTATGGTTTTAGTTTTAGTTTTTAGGGTTTTAGGTTTTAGTTTTTAGGGTTTAGAATTTTAGGGTTTAATGTTAAGTTTTAAGGATTAGGGTTTTAGTGTATTAAAGATTAGGGTTTTAGTTTTCAGGGTTTATGGTTTTGTTTTTAGGTTTTAGTGTTTAGAGTATTAGGACTTTGGGTTTAGTGTATTAAAATTTAGGGTTTAAGATTTAGTTTTTAGGATTTAGGGTTTAGGGTTTTGGTTTTAGGTTTTAGGGTTTAGAGTTTTTGGGTTTAATGCTTAGTTTTAGGTTTTAATTTTAGGTGTTAGGGTTTTGTTGTATTCATGTTTTGGGTTTTAGGTTTTAGTTTTTAGGGTTTTGGGTTTAGGTTGTAGGGTTTAGAATTTTAGGGTTTAATGTTTAGTTTTAGGGTTTAGGGTTTTAGTGTATTAAATATTAGGGTTTTAGTTTTTAGGGTTTAGGGTTTTGTTTTTTGGTTTTGGTGTTTAGAGTATTAGGACTTATGGTTTAGTGTATTAAAATTTAGGTTTTGAGATTGAGTTTTAAGGATTTAAGGTTTAGGGTTTTGGTTTTAGCTTTTAGGGTTTATAGTTTTTAGGTTTAATGCTTATTTTTAGGGTTTAATTTTAAGTTTTAGGGTTTTGTTGTATTCAAGTTTAGGGTTTTAGGTTTTAGTTTTTTGGGTTTTTGTTTTAGGTTTTAGGGTTTAGAATTTTAGGGTTTAATTTTTAGTTTTAGGGATTAGGGTTTTAGTGTATTAAAGATTAGGGTTTTAGTTTTTAGGGTTTAGGGTTTTGTTTTTAGGTTTTAGTGTTTAGAGTATTAGGAATTATGGTTTAGTTTATTAAAATTTAGGGTTTAAGATTGAGTTTTAAGGATTTAGGGTTTAGGGTTTTGGTTTTAGCTTTTAGGGTTTATAGTTTTTGGGTTTAATGCTTACTTTTAGGGTTTAATTTTAAGTTTTAGGGTTTTGTTGTATTCAAGTTTAGGGTTTTAGATTTTAGTTTTTAGAGTTTTGGTTTTAGGTTTTAGGGTTTAGAATTTTAGGGTTTAATGTTAAGTTTTAAGGATTAGGGTTTAAGTGTATTAAAGATTAGGGTTTTAGTTTTCAGGGTTTATGGTTTTGTTTTTAGGTTTTAGTGTTTAGAGTATTAGGACTTTGGGTTTAGTGTATTGGAATTTAGGGTTTAAGATTTAGTTTTTAGGATTTAGGGTTTAGGGTTTTGGTTTTAGGTTTTACGGTTTAGGGTTTAGAATTCTAGGGTTTAATGTTTAGTTTTAGGGATTAGGGTTTTAGTGTATTAAAGATTAGGGTTTTAGTTTTTAGGGTTTAGGGTTTTGTTTTTAGGTTTTAATGTTAAGAGTATTAGGGCTTAGGGTTTAGTGTATTAAAAATTAGGGTTTAATATTTAGTTTTTAAGATGTAGGGTTTAGGGTTTAGGTTTTAGGTTTTAGGGTTTAGAGTTTCTGGGTTTAATGCTTAGTTTTAGGGTTTAATTTTAGGTTTTAGGGTTTTGTTGTATTCATGTTTATGGTTTTAGGTTTTAGTTTTTAGGGTTTTAGGTATTAGTTTTTAGGGTTTAGAATTTTAGGGTTTAATGTTGAGTTTTAAGGATTAGGGTTTTAGTGTATTAAAGATTAGGGATTTAGTTTTTAGGGTTTATGTTTTTGTTTTTAGGCTTTAGTGTTTGGAGTGTTAGGACTTTGGGTTTAGTGTATTAAAATTTAGGGTTTAAGATTTAGTTTTTAGGATTTAGGGTTTAGGGTTTTGGTTTTAGGTTTTAGGGTTTAGTGTTTTTGGGTTTATTGCTTAGTTTTAGGTTTTAATTTTAGGTGTTAGGGTTTTGTTGTATTCAAGTTTATGGTTTTAGTTTTTAGGGTTTTATGTGTTAGTTTTTAGTGTTTCGAGTTTTAGAGTTTAATGTTTAGTTTTAAGGATTAGGGTTTTAGTGTATTAAAGATTATGGTTTTAGTTTTCAGGGTATAGGGTTTTGTTTTTAGGTTTTAGTGTTTAGAGTATTAGGACTTTGGGTTTAGTGTATTAAAATTTAGGGTTTAATATTTAGTTTTAAGGATTTAGGGTTTAGGGTTTTGGTTTTAGGTTTTAGGGTTTAGAGTTTTTGGATTTAATGCTTAGTTTTAGGTTTTAATTCTAGGTGTTAGGGTTTTGTTGTATTCAAGTTTATGGTTTTAGGTTTTAGTTTTTAGGGTTTTATGTGTTAGATTTTAGTGTTTCGAATTTTAGGGTATAATGTTTAGTTTTAAGGATTAGGGTTTTAGTGTATTAAAGATTAGGGTTTTAGTTTTCAAGGTATAGGGTTTTTTTTTTAGGTTTTAGTGTTTAGAGTATTAGGACTTAGGGTTTAGTGTATTAAAAATTATGGTTTAAGATTTAGTTTTTAAGATTTAGGGTTTAGGGTTTTGGTTTTAGGTTTTAGGGTTTAGAGTTTTTGGGTTTAATGCTTAGTTTTAGGGTTTAATTTTAGGTTTTAGGGTTTTGTTGTATTAAATTTTAGGGTTTTAGGTTTTAGTTTTTAGGGTTTTGGGTTTAGGTTGTAGGGTTTAGAATTTTAGGGTTTAATGTTTAGTTTTAGGGTTTAGGGTTTTAGTGTATTAAATATTAGGGTTTTAGTTTTTAGGGTTTAGGGTTTTGTTTTTTGGTTTTGGTGTTTAGAGTATTAGGACTTATGGTTTAGTGTATTAAAATTTAGGTTTTGATATTGAGTTTTAAGGATTTAAGGTTAAGGGTTTTGGTTTTAGCTTTTAGGGTTTATAGTTTTTGGGTTTAATGCTTATTTTTAGGGTTTAATTTTAAGTTTTAGGGTTTTGTTGTATTCGAGTTTAGGGTTTTAGGTTTTAGTTTTTAGTGTTTTTGTTTTAGGTTTTAGGGTTTAGAATTTTAGGTTTTAATTTTTAGTTTTAGGGATTAGGGTTTTAGTGTATTAAAGATTAGGGTTATAGTTTTTAGGGTTTAGGGTTTTGTTTTTAGGTTTTAGTGTTTATAGTATTAGGACTTATGGTTTAGTTTATTAAAATTTAGGGTTTAAGATTGAGTTTTAAGGATTTAGGGTTTAGGGTTTTGGTTTTAGCTTTTAGGGTTTTGTTGTATTCAAGTTTAGGGTTTTAGATTTTAGTTTTTAGGGTTTTGGTTTTAGGTTTTAGGGTTTAGAATTTTTGGGTTTAATTTTTAATTTTAGGGATTAGGGTTTTAGTGTATTAAAGATTAGATTTTTAGTTTTTAGGGTTTAGGGTTTCATTTTAGGTTTTAGTGTTTAGAGTATTAGGACTTAGGGTTTAGTGTATTAAAAATTAGGGTTTAAGATTTAGTTTTTAAGATTTAGGGTTTAGGGTTTTGGTTTTAGGTTTTAGGATTTAGAGTTTTTGGGTTTAATGCTTAGTTTTAGGGTTTAATTTTAGGTTTTAGGGTTTTGTTGTATTCATGTTTATGGTTTTAGTTTTAGTTTTTAGGGTTTTAGGTTTTAGTTTTTAGGGTTTAGAATTTTAGGGTTTAATGTTAAGTTTTAAGGATTAGGCTTTTAGTGTATTAAAGATTAGGGTTTTAGTTTTCAGGGTTTATGGTTTTGTTTTTAGGTTTTAGTGTTTAGAGTATTAGGACTTTGGGTTTAGTGTATTAAAATTTAGGGTTTAAGATTTAGTTTTTAGGATTTAGGGTTTAGGGTTTTGGTTTTAGGTTTTACGGTTTAGAGTTTTTGGGTTTAATGCTTAGTTTTAGGTTTTAATTTTAGGTGTTAGGGTTTTGTTGTATTCATGTTTTGGGATTTAGGTTTTAGTTTTTAGGGTTTTGGGTTTAGGTTGTAGGGTTTAGAATTTTAGGGTTTAATGTTTAGTTTTAGGGTTTAGGGTTTTAGTGTATTAAATATTAGGGTTTTAGTTTTTAGGGTTTAGGGTTTTGTTTTTTGGTTTTGGTGTTTAGAGTATTAGGGCTTAGGGTTTAGTGTATTAAAAATTAGGGTTTAATATTTAGTTTTTAAGATTTAGGGTTTAGGGTTTAGGTTTTAGGTTTTAGGGTTTAGAGTTTTTGGGTTTAATGCTTAGTTTTAGGGTTTAATTTTAGGTTTTAGGGTTTTGTTGTATTCATGTTTATGGTTTTAGGTTTTAGTTTTTAGGGTTTTAGGTATTAGTTTTTAGGGTTTAGAATTTTAGGGTTTAATGTTGAGTTTTAAGGATTAGGGTTTTAGTGTATTAAAGATTAGGGATTTAGTTTTTAGGGTTTATGTTTTTGTTTTTAGGCTTTAGTGTTTAGAGTGTTAGGACTTTGGGTTTAGTGTATTAAAATTTAGGGTTTAAGATTTAGTTTTTAGGATTTAGGGTTTAGGGTTTTGGTTTTAGGTTTTAGGGTTTAGAGTTTTTGGGTTTATTGCTTAGTTTTAGGTTTTAATTTTAGGTGTTAGGGTTTTGTTGTATTCAAGTTTATGGTTTTAATTTTTAGGGTTTTATGTGTTAGTTTTTAGTGTTTCGAGTTTTAGAGTTTAATGTTTAGTTTTAAGGATTAGGGTTTTAGTGTATTAAAGATTATGATTTTAGTTTTCAGGGTATAGGGTTTTGTTTTTAGGTTTTAGTGTTTAGAGTATTAGGACTTTGGGTTTAGTGTATTAAAATTTAGGGTTTAATATTTAGTTTTAAGGATTTAGGGTTTAGGGTTTTGGTTTTAGGTTTTAGGGTTTAGAGTTTTTGGATTTAATGCTTAGTTTTAGGTTTTAATTCTAGGTGTTATGGTTTTGTTGTATTCAAGTTTATGGTTTTAGGTTTTAGTTTTTAGGGTTTTATGTGTTAGATTTTAGTGTTTCGAATTTTAGGGTATAATGTTTAGTTTTAAGGATTAGGGTTTTAGTGTATTAAAGATTAGGGTTTTAGTTTTCAAGGTATAGGGTTTTGTTTTTAGGTTTTAGTGTTTAGAATATTAGGACTTAGGGTTTAGTGTATTAAAAATTATGGTTTAAGATTTAGTTTTTAAGATTTAGGGTTTAGGGTTTAGGTTTTAGGGTTTATAGTTTTTGGGTTTAATGCTTACTTTTAGGGTTTAATTTTAAGTTTTAGGGTTTTGTTGTATTCAAGTTTAGGGTTTTAGATTTTAATTTTTAGGGTTTTTGTTTTGGGTTTTAGGGTTTATAATTTTAGGGTTTAATTTTTAGTTTTAGGGATTAGGGTTTTAGTGTATTAAAGATTAGATTTTTAGTTTTTAGGGTTTAGGGTTTCGTTTTTAGGTTTTAGTGTTTAGAGTATTAGGACTTAGGGTTTATTGTATTAAAAATTAGGGTTTAAGATTTAGTTTTTAAGATTTAGGGTTTAGGGTTTTGGTTTTAGGTTTTAGGATTTAGAGTTTTTGGGTTTAATGCTTAGTTTTAGGGTTTAATTTTAGGTTTTAGGGTTTTGTTGTATTCATGTTTATGGTTTCAGTTTTAGTTTTTAGGGTTTTAGGTTTTAGTTTTTAGGGTTTAGAATTTTAGGGTTTAATTTTAAGTTTTAAGGATTAGGGTTTTAGTGTATTAAAGATTAGGGTTTTAGTTTTCAGGGTTTATGGTTTTGTTTTTAGGTTTGATTGTTTAGAGTATTAGGACTTTGGGTTTAGTGTATTAAAATTTAGGGTTTATGATTGAGTTTTAAGGATTTGGGGTTTAAGGTTTTGGTTTTAGCTTTTAGGGTTTATAGTTTTTGGGTTTAATGCTTACTTTTAGGGTTTAATTTTAAGTTTTAGGGTTTTGTTGTATTCAAGTTTGTGATTTTAGGTTATAGTTTTTAGGGTTTTTGTTTTAGGTTTTTGGGTTTAGAATTTTAGGGTTTAATGTTTAGTTTTAGGGATTAGGGTTTTAGTGTATTAAAGATTAGAGTTTTAGTTTTCAGGGTTTATGGTTTTGTTTTTAGGTTTTAGTGTATAGAGTATTAGGACTTAGGGTTTAGTGTATTAAAAATTAGGGTTTAAGATTTAGTTTTTAAGATTTAGCGTTTAGGGTTTTGGTTTTAGGTTTTAGGGTTTAGAGTTTTTGGGTTTAATGCTTAGTTTTAGGGTTTAATTTTAAGTTTAAAGGTTTGTTGTATTCATGTTTATGGTTTTAGGTTTTAGTTTTTAGGGTTTTAGGTTTTAGTTTTTAGGGTTTAGAATTTTAGGGTTTAATGTTAAGTTTTAAGGATTAGGGTTTTAGTGTATTGAAGATTAGGGTTAGTTTTCAGGGTTTATGGTTTTGTTTTTAGGTTTTAGTGTTTAGAGTATTAGGACTTTGGGTTTAGTGTATTAAAATTTAGGGTTTAAGATTAAGTTTTTAGGATTTAGGGTTTAGGGTTTTGGTTTTAGGTTTTAGGGTTTACAGTTTTGGGGTTTAATGCTTAGTTTTAGGTTTTAATTTTAGGTGTTATTGTTTTGTTGTATTCAAGTTTATGGTTTTAGGTTTTAGTTTTTAGGGTTTTAGGTTTTAGTTTTTAGTGTTTCGAATTTTAGGGTTTAATGATTAGTTTTAAGGATTAGGGTTTTAGTGTATTAAAGATTAGGGTTTTAGTTTTCAGGGTTTAGGGTTTTGTTTTTAGGTTTTAGTATTTAGAGTATTAGGACTTTGGGTCTAGTGTATTAAAAATTAGGGTTTAAGATTTAGTTTTTAAGATTTAGGGTTTAGGGATTAGGTTTTAGGTTTTAGGGTTTATAGTTTTTGGGTTTAATGCTTACTTTTAGGGTTTAATTTTAAGTTTTAGGGTTTTGTTGTATTCAAGTTTAGGGTTTTAGATTTTAATTTTTAGGGTTTTGGTTTTGGGTTTTAGGGTTTAGAATTTTAGGGTTTAATTTTTAGTTTTAGGGATTAGGGTTTTAGTGTATTAAAGATTAGATTTTTAGTTTTTAGGGTTTAGGGTTTCATTTTTAGGTTTTAGTGTTTAGAGTATTAGGACTTAGGGTTTAGTGTATTAAAAATTAGGGTTTAAGATTTAGTTTTTAAGATTTAGGGTTTAGGGTTTTGGTTTTAGGTTTTAGGATTTAGAGTTTTTGGGTTTAATGCTTAGTTTTAGGGTTTAATTTTAGGTTTTAAGGTTTTGTTGTATTCATGTTTATGGTTTCAGTTTTAGTTTTTAGGGTTTTAGGTTTTAGTTTTTAGGGTTTAGAATTTTAGGGTTTAATGTTAAGTTTTAAGGATTAGGGTTTTAGTGTATTAAAGATTAGGGTTTTAGTTTTCAGGGTTTATGGTTTTGTTTTTAGGTTTGATTGTTTAGAGTATTAGGACTTTGGGTTTAGTGTATTAAAATTTAGGGTTTATGATTGAGTTTTAAGGATTTGGGGTTTAAGGTTTTGGTTTTAGCTTTTAGGGTTTATAGTTTTTGGGTTTAATGCTTACTTTTAGGGTTTAATTTTAAGTTCTAGGGTTTTGTTGTATTCACGTTTGTGATTTTAGGTTATAGTTTTTAGGGTTTTTGTTTTAGGTTTTTGGGTTTAGAATTTTAGGGTTTAATGTTTAGTTTTAGGGATTAGGGTTTTAGTGTATTAAAGATTAGAGTTTTAGTTTTTAGGTTTATGGTTTTGTTTTTAGGTTTTAGTGTTTAGAGTATTAGGACTTAGGGTTTAGTATATTAAAAATTAGGGTTTAAGATTTAGTTTTTAAGATTTAGGGTTTTGATTTTAGGTTTTAGGTTTTAAAGTTTTTGGGTTTAATGCTTAGTTTTAGGGTTTAATTTTAGGTTTAAAGGTTTTGTTGTATTCATGTTTATGGTTTTAGGTTTTAGTTTTTAGGGTTTTAGGTTTTAGTTTTTAGGGTTTAGAATTTTAGGGTTTAATGTTAAGTTTTAAGGATTAGGGTTTTAGTGTATTAAAGATTAGGGTTTTAGTTTTCAGGGTTTATGGTTTTGTTTTTAGGTTTTAGTGTTTAGAGTATTAGGACTTTGGGTTTAGTGTTTTAAAATTTAGGGTTTATGATTTAGTTTTACGGATTTAGGGTTTTGGGTTTTGGTTTTAGGTTTTAGGGTTTAGAGTTTTTGGGTTTAATGCTTAGTTTTAGGTTTTAATTTTAGGTGTTAGGGTTTTGTTGTATTAAATTTTAGGGTTTTAGGTTTTAGTTTTTAGGGTTTTGGGTTTAGGTTGTAGGGTTTAGAATTTTAGGGTTTAATGTTTAGTTTTAGGGTTTAGGGTTTTAGTGTATTAAATATTAGGGTTTTAGTTTTTAGGGTTTTGGGTTTTGTTTTTTGGTTTTGGTGTTTAGAGTATTAGGACTTATGGTTTAGTGTATTAAAATTTAGGTTTTGAGATTGAGTTTTAAGGATTTAAGGTTTAGGGTTTTGGTTTTAGCTTTTAGGGTTTATAGTTTTTGGGTTTAATGCTTATTTTTAGGGTTTAATTTTAAGTTTTAGGGTTTTGTTGTATTCAAGTTTAGGGTTTTAGGTTTTAGTTTTTAGGGTTTTTGTTTTAGGTTTTAGGGTTTAGAATTTTAGGGTTTAATTTTTAGTTTTAGGGATTAGGGTTTTAGTGTATTAAAGATTAGGGTTTTAGTTTTTTGGGTTTAGGGTTTTAATTTTAGGTTTTAGTGTTTAGAGTATTAGAACTTATGGTTTAGTTTATTAAAATTTAGGGTTTAAGATTGAGTTTTAAGGATTTAGGGTTTAGGGTTTTGGTTTTAGCTTTTAGGGTTTATAGTTTTTGGGTTTAATGCTTACTTTTAGGGTTTAATTTTAAGTTTTAGGGTTTTGTTGTATTCAAGTTTAGGGTTTTAGATTTTTGCTTTTAGGGTTTTGGTTTTAGGATTTAGGGTTTAAAATTTTAGGGTTTAATTTTTAGTTTTAGGGATTAGGGTTTTAGTGTATTAAAGATTAGATTTTTAGTTTTTAGGGTTTAGGGTTTCGTTTTTAGGTTTTAGTGTTTAGAGTATTAGGACTTAGGGTTTAGTGTATTAAAAATTAGGGTTTAAGATTTAGTTTTTAAGATTTAGGGTTTAGGGTTTTGGTTTTAGGTTTTAGGATTTAGAGTTTTTGGGTTTAATGCTTAGTTTTAGGGTTT
This sequence comes from Euphrasia confusa, assembly GCA_954870475.1. NCBI lineage: Eukaryota > Viridiplantae > Streptophyta > Magnoliopsida > Lamiales > Orobanchaceae > Euphrasia > Euphrasia confusa. The sequence continues at coordinate 1,496,425 of CATPAB010000182.1, read as the reverse complement.
AATTTTAGGTTTTAGGGTTTTGTTGTATTCATGTTTATGGTTTTAGTTTTAGTTTTTAGGGTTTTAGGTTTTAGTTTTTAGGGTTTAGAATTTTAGAGTTTAATGTTAAGTTTTAAGAATTAGGGTTTTAGTGTATTAAAGATTAGGGTTTTAGTTTTCAGGGTTTATAGTTTTGTTTTTAGGTTTTAGTGTTTAGAGTATTAGGACTTTGGGTTTAGTGTATTAAAATTTAGGGTTTATGATTGAGTTTTAAGTATTTAGGGTTTAGGGTTTTGGTTTTAGGTTTTAGGGTTTAGAGTTTTTGGGTTTAATGCTTAGTTTTAGGGTTTAATTTTAGGTTTAAGGGTTTTGTTGTATTCATGTTTATGGTTTTAGGTTTTAGTTTTTAGGGTTTTAGGTTTTAGTTTTTAGGGTTTAGAATTTTAGGGTTTAATGTTAAGTTTTAAGGATTAGGGTTTTAGTGTATTAAAGATTAGGGTTTTAGTTTTCAGGGTTTATGGTTTTGTTTTTAGGTTTTATTATTTAGAGTATTAGGACTTTGGGTTTAGTGTATTAAAATTTAGGGTTTATGATTTAGTTTTTCGGATTTAGGGTTTTGGGTTTTGGTTTTAGGTTTTAGGGTTTAGAGTTTTTGGGTTTAATGCTTAGTTTTAGGTTTTAATTTTAGGTGTTAGGGTTTTGTTGTATTAAATTTTAGGGTTTTAGGTTTTAGTTTTTAGGGTTTTGGGTTTAGGTTGTAGGGTTTAGAATTTTAGGGTTTAATGTTTAGTTTTAGGGTTTAGGGTTTTAGTGTATTAAATATTAGGGTTTTAGTTTTTAGGGTATAGGGTTTTGTTTTTTGGTTTTGGTGTTTAGAGTATTAGGACTTATGGTTTAGTTTATTAAAATTTAGGGTTTAAGATTGAGTTTTAAGGATTTAGGGTTTAGGGTTTTGGTTTTAGCTTTTAGGGTTTTGTTGTATTCAAGTTTAGGGTTTTAGATTTTAGTTTTTAGGGTTTTGGTTTTAGGTTTTAGGGTTTAGAATTTTTGGGTTTAATTTTTAATTTTAGGGATTAGGGTTTTAGTGTATTAAAGATTAGATTTTTAGTTTTTAGGGTTTAGGGATTCGTTTTAGGTTTTAGTGTTTAGAGTATTAGGACTTAGGGTTTAGTGTATTAAAAATTAGGGTTTAAGATTTAGTTTTTAAGATTTAGGGTTTAGGGTTTTGGTTTTAGGTTTTAGGATTTAGAGTTTTTGGGTTTAATGCTTAGTTTTAGGGTTTAATTTTAGGTTTTAGGGTTTTGTTGTATTCATGTTTATGGTTTTAGTTTTAGTTTTTAGGGTTTTAGGTTTTAGTTTTTAGGGTTTAGAATTTTAGGGTTTAATGTTAAGTTTTAAGGATTAGGGTTTTAGTGTATTAAAGATTAGGGTTTTAGTTTTCAGGGTTTATGGTTTTGTTTTTAGGTTTTAGTGTTTAGAGTATTAGGACTTTGGGTTTAGTGTATTAAAATTTAGGGTTTAAGATTTAGTTTTTAGGATTTAGGGTTTAGGGTTTTGGTTTTAGGTTTTAGGGTTTAGAGTTTTTGGGTTTAATGCTTAGTTTTAGGTTTTAATTTTAGGTGTTAGGGTTTTGTTGTATTCATGTTTTGGGTTTTAGGTTTTAGTTTTTAGGGTTTTGGGTTTAGGTTGTAGGGTTTAGAATTTTAGGGTTTAATGTTTAGTTTTAGGGTTTAGGGTTTTAGTGTATTAAATATTAGGGTTTTAGTTTTTAGGGTTTAGGGTTTTGTTTTTTGGTTTTGGTGTTTAGAGTATTAGGACTTATGGTTTAGTGTATTAAAATTTAGGTTTTGAGATTGAGTTTTAAGGATTTAAGGTTTAGGGTTTTGGTTTTAGCTTTTAGGGTTTATAGTTTTTAGGTTTAATGCTTATTTTTAGGGTTTAATTTTAAGTTTTAGGGTTTTGTTGTATTCAAGTTTAGGGTTTTAGGTTTTAGTTTTTTGGGTTTTTGTTTTAGGTTTTAGGGTTTAGAATTTTAGGGTTTAATTTTTAGTTTTAGGGATTAGGGTTTTAGTGTATTAAAGATTAGGGTTTTAGTTTTTATGGTTTAGGGTTTTGTTTTTAGGTTTTAGTGTTTAGAGTATTAGGAATTATGGTTTAGTTTATTAAAATTTAGGGTTTAAGATTGAGTTTTAAGGATTTAGGGTTTAGGGTTTTGGTTTTAGCTTTTAGGGTTTATAGTTTTTGGGTTTAATGCTTACTTTTAGGGTTTAATTTTAAGTTTTAGGGTTTTGTTGTATTCAAGTTTAGGGTTTTAGATTTTAGTTTTTAGAGTTTTGGTTTTAGGTTTTAGGGTTTAGAATTTTAGGGTTTAATGTTAAGTTTTAAGGATTAGGGTTTAAGTGTATTAAAGATTAGGGTTTTAGTTTTCAGGGTTTATGGTTTTGTTTTTAGGTTTTAGTGTTTAGAGTATTAGGACTTTGGGTTTAGTGTATTGGAATTTAGGGTTTAAGATTTAGTTTTTAGGATTTAGGGTTTAGGGTTTTGGTTTTAGGTTTTACGGTTTAGGGTTTAGAATTCTAGGGTTTAATGTTTAGTTTTAGGGATTAGGGTTTTAGTGTATTAAAGATTAGGGTTTTAGTTTTTAGGGTTTAGGGTTTTGTTTTTAGGTTTTAATGTTAAGAGTATTAGGGCTTAGGGTTTAGTGTATTAAAAATTAGGGTTTAATATTTAGTTTTTAAGATGTAGGGTTTAGGGTTTAGGTTTTAGGTTTTAGGGTTTAGAGTTTCTGGGTTTAATGCTTAGTTTTAGGGTTTAATTTTAGGTTTTAGGGTTTTGTTGTATTCATGTTTATGGTTTTAGGTTTTAGTTTTTAGGGTTTTAGGTATTAGTTTTTAGGGTTTAGAATTTTAGGGTTTAATGTTGAGTTTTAAGGATTAGGGTTTTAGTGTATTAAAGATTAGGGATTTAGTTTTTAGGGTTTATGTTTTTGTTTTTAGGCTTTAGTGTTTGGAGTGTTAGGACTTTGGGTTTAGTGTATTAAAATTTAGGGTTTAAGATTTAGTTTTTAGGATTTAGGGTTTAGGGTTTTGGTTTTAGGTTTTAGGGTTTAGTGTTTTTGGGTTTATTGCTTAGTTTTAGGTTTTAATTTTAGGTGTTAGGGTTTTGTTGTATTCAAGTTTATGGTTTTAGTTTTTAGGGTTTTATGTGTTAGTTTTTAGTGTTTCGAGTTTTAGAGTTTAATGTTTAGTTTTAAGGATTAGGGTTTTAGTGTATTAAAGATTATGGTTTTAGTTTTCAGGGTATAGGGTTTTGTTTTTAGGTTTTAGTGTTTAGAGTATTAGGACTTTGGGTTTAGTGTATTAAAATTTAGGGTTTAATATTTAGTTTTAAGGATTTAGGGTTTAGGGTTTTGGTTTTAGGTTTTAGGGTTTAGAGTTTTTGGATTTAATGCTTAGTTTTAGGTTTTAATTCTAGGTGTTAGGGTTTTGTTGTATTCAAGTTTATGGTTTTAGGTTTTAGTTTTTAGGGTTTTATGTGTTAGATTTTAGTGTTTCGAATTTTAGGGTATAATGTTTAGTTTTAAGGATTAGGGTTTTAGTGTATTAAAGATTAGGGTTTTAGTTTTCAAGGTATAGGGTTTTTTTTTAGGTTTTAGTGTTTAGAGTATTAGGACTTAGGGTTTAGTGTATTAAAAATTATGGATTAAGATTTAGTTTTTAAGATTTAGGGTTTAGGGTTTTGGTTTTAGGTTTTAGGCTTTAGAGTTTTTGGGTTTAATGCTTAGTTTTAGGGTTTAATTTTAGGTTTTAGGGTTTTGTTGTATTAAATTTTAGGGTTTTAGGTTTTAGTTTTTAGGGTTTTGGGTTTAGGTTGTAGGGTTTAGAATTTTAGGGTTTAATGTTTAGTTTTAGGGTTTAGGGTTTTAGTGTATTAAATATTAGGGTTTTAGTTTTTAGGGTTTAGGGTTTTGTTTTTTGGTTTTGGTGTTTAGAGTATTAGGACTTATGGTTTAGTGTATTAAAATTTAGGTTTTGAGATTGAGTTTTAAGGATTTAAGGTTAAGGGTTTTGGTTTTAGCTTTTAGGGTTTATAGTTTTTGGGTTTAATGCTTATTTTTAGGGTTTAATTTTAAGTTTTAGGGTTTTGTTGTATTCGAGTTTAGGGTTTTAGGTTTTAGTTTTTAGGGTTTTTGTTTTAGGTTTTAGGGTTTAGAATTTTAGGGTTTAATTTTTAGTTTTAGGGATTAGGGTTTTAGTGTATTAAAGATTAGGGTTTTAGTTTTTATGGTTTAGGGTTTTGTTTTTAGGTTTTAGTGTTTAGAGTATTAGGAATTATGGTTTAGTTTATTAAAATTTAGGGTTTAAGATTGAGTTTTAAGGATTTAGGGTTTAGGGTTTTGGTTTTAGCTTTTAGGGTTTATAGTTTTTGGGTTTAATGCTTACTTTTAGGGTTTAATTTTAAGTTTTAGGGTTTTGTTGTATTCAAGTTTAGGGTTTTAGATTTTAGTTTTTAGAGTTTTGGTTTTAGGTTTTAGGGTTTAGAATTTTAGGGTTTAATGTTAAGTTTTAAGGATTAGGGTTTAAGTGTATTAAAGATTAGGGTTTTAGTTTTCAGGGTATATGGTTTTGTTTTTAGGTTTTAGTGTTTAGAGTATTCGGACTTTGGGTTTAGTGTATTGGAATTTAGGGTTTAAGATTTAGTTTTTAGGATTTAGGGTTTAGGGTTTTGGTTTTAGGTTTTACGGTTTAGGGTTTAGAATTCTAGGGTTTAATGTTTAGTTTTAGGGATTAGGGTTTTAGTGTATTAAAGATTAGGGTTTTAGTTTTTAGGGTTTAGGGTTTTGTTTTTAGGTTTTAATGTTAAGAGTATTAGGGCTTAGGGTTTAGTGTATTAAAAATTAGGGTTTAATATTTAGTTTTTAAGATGTAGGGTTTAGGGTTTAGGTTTTAGGTTTTAGGGTTTAGAGTTTCTGGGTTTAATGCTTAGTTTTAGGGTTTAATTTTAGGTTTTAGGGTTTTGTTGTATTCATGTTTATGGTTTTAGGTTTTAGTTTTTAGGGTTTTAGGTATTAGTTTTTAGGGTTTAGAATTTTAGGGTTTAATGTTGAGTTTTAAGGATTAGGGTTTTAGTGTATTAAAGATTAGGGATTTAGTTTTTAGGGTTTATGTTTTTGTTTTTAGGCTTTAGTGTTTGGAGTGTTAGGACTTTGGGTTTAGTGTATTAAAATTTAGGGTTTAAGATTTAGTTTTTAGGATTTAGGGTTTAGGGTTTTGGTTTTAGGTTTTAGGGTTTAGTGTTTTTGGGTTTATTGCTTAGTTTTAGGTTTTAATTTTAGGTGTTAGGGTTTTGTTGTATTCAAGTTTATGGTTTTAGTTTTTAGGGTTTTATGTGTTAGTTTTTAGTGTTTCGAGTTTTATAGTTTAATGTTTAGTTTTAAGGATTAGGGTTTTAGTGTATTAAAGATTATGGTTTTAGTTTTCAGGGTATAGGGTTTTGTTTTTAGGTTTTAGTGTTTAGAGTATTAGGACTTTGGGTTTAGTGTATTAAAATTTAGGGTTTAATATTTAGTTTTAAGGATTTAGGGTTTAGGGTTTTGGTTTTAGGTTTTAGGGTTTAGAGTTTTTGGATTTAATGCTTAGTTTTAGGTTTTAATTCTAGGTGTTAGGGTTTTGTTGTATTCAAGTTTATGGTTTTAGGTTTTAGTTTTTAGGGTTTTATGTGTTAGATTTTAGTGTTTCGAATTTTAGGGTATAATGTTTAGTTTTAAGGATTAGGGTTTTAGTGTATTAAAGATTAGGGTTTTAGTTTTCAAGGTATAGGGTTTTTTTTTAGGTTTTAGTGTTTAGAGTATTAGGACTTAGGGTTTAGTGTATTAAAAATTATGGATTAAGATTTAGTTTTTAAGATTTAGGGTTTAGGGTTTTGGTTTTAGGTTTTAGGCTTTAGAGTTTTTGGGTTTAATGCTTAGTTTTAGGGTTTAATTTTAGGTTTTAGGGTTTTGTTGTATTAAATTTTAGGGTTTTAGGTTTTAGTTTTTAGGGTTTTGGGTTTAGGTTGTAGGGTTTAGAATTTTAGGGTTTAATGTTTAGTTTTAGGGTTTAGGGTTTTAGTGTATTAAATATTAGGGTTTTAGTTTTTAGGGTTTAGGGTTTTGTTTTTTGGTTTTGGTGTTTAGAGTATTAGGACTTATGGTTTAGTGTATTAAAATTTAGGTTTTGAGATTGAGTTTTAAGGATTTAAGGTTAAGGGTTTTGGTTTTAGCTTTTAGGGTTTATAGTTTTTGGGTTTAATGCTTATTTTTAGGGTTTAATTTTAAGTTTTAGGGTTTTGTTGTATTCGAGTTTAGGGTTTTAGGTTTTAGTTTTTAGGGTTTTTGTTTTAGGTTTTAGGGTTTAGAATTTTAGGGTTTAATTTTTAGTTTTAGGGATTAGGGTTTTAGTGTATTAAAGATTAGATTTTTAGTTTTTAGGGTTTAGGGTTTTGTTTTTAGGTTTTAGTGTTTATAGTATTAGGACTTAGGGTTTAGTGTATTAAAAATTAGGGTTTAAGATTTAGTTTTTAAGATTTAGGGTTTAGGGTTTTGGTTTTAGGTTTTAGGATTTAGAGTTTTTGGGTTTAATGCTTAGTTTTAGGGTTTAATTTTAGGTTTTAGGGTTTTGTTGTATTCATGTTTATGGTTTTAGTTTTAGTTTTTAGGGTTTTAGGTTTTAGTTTTTAGGGTTTAGAATTTCAGGGTTTAATGTTAAGTTTTAAGGATTAGGGTTTTAGTGTATTAAAGATTAGGGTTTTAGTTTTCAGGGTTTATGGTTTTGTTTTTAGGTTTTAGTGTTTAGAGTATTAGGACTTTGGGTTTAGTGTATTAAAATTTAGGGTTTAAGATTTAGTTTTTAGGATTTAGGGTTTAGGGTTTTGGTTTTAGGTTTTAGGGTTTAGAGTTTTTGGGTTTAATGCTTAGTTTTAGGTTTTAATTTTAGGTGTTAGGGTTTTGTTGTATTCATGTTTTGGGTTTTAGGTTTTAGTTTTTAGGGTTTTGGGTTTAGGTTGTAGGGTTTAGAATTTTAGGGTTTAATGTTTAGTTTTAGGGTTTAGGGTTTTAGTGTATTAAATATTAGGGTTTTAGTTTTTAGGGTTTAGGGTTTTGTTTTTTGGTTTTGGTGTTTAGAGTATTAGGACTTATGGTTTAGTGTATTAAAATTTAGGTTTTGAGATTGAGTTTTAAGGATTTAAGGTTTAGGGTTTTGGTTTTAGCTTTTAGGGTTTATAGTTTTTAGGTTTAATGCTTATTTTTAGGGTTTAATTTTAAGTTTTAGGGTTTTGTTGTATTCAAGTTTAGGGTTTTAGGTTTTAGTTTTTTGGGTTTTTGTTTTAGGTTTTAGGGTTTAGAATTTTAGGGTTTAATTTTTAGTTTTAGGGATTAGGGTTTTAGTGTATTAAAGATTAGGGTTTTAGTTTTTAGGGTTTAGGGTTTTGTTTTTAGGTTTTAGTGTTTAGAGTATTAGGAATTATGGTTTAGTTTATTAAAATTTAGGGTTTAAGATTGAGTTTTAAGGATTTAGGGTTTAGGGTTTTGGTTTTAGCTTTTAGGGTTTATAGTTTTTGGGTTTAATGCTTACTTTTAGGGTTTAATTTTAAGTTTTAGGGTTTTGTTGTATTCAAGTTTAGGGTTTAGATTTTAGTTTTTAGAGTTTTGGTTTTAGGTTTTAGGGTTTAGAATTTTAGGGTTTAATGTTAAGTTTTAAGGATTAGGGTTTAAGTGTATTAAAGATTAGGGTTTTAGTTTTCAGGGTTTATGGTTTTGTTTTTAGGTTTTAGTGTTTAGAGTATTAGGACTTAGGGTTTAGTGTATTAAAAATTAGGGTTTAATATTTAGTTTTTAAGATGTAGGGTTTAGGGTTTAGGTTTTAGGTTTTAGGGTTTAGAGTTTCTGGGTTTAATGCTTAGTTTTAGGGTTTAATTTTAGGTTTTAGGGTTTTGTTGTATTCATGTTTATGGTTTTAGGTTTTAGTTTTTAGGGTTTTAGGTATTAGTTTTTAGGGTTTAGAATTTTAGGGTTTAATGTTGAGTTTTAAGGATTAGGGTTTTAGTGTATTAAAGATTAGGGATTTAGTTTTTAGGGTTTATGTTTTTGTTTTTAGGCTTTAGTGTTTGGAGTGTTAGGACTTTGGGTTTAGTGTATTAAAATTTAGGGTTTAAGATTTAGTTTTTAGGATTTAGGGTTTAGGGTTTTGGTTTTAGGTTTTAGGGTTTAGTGTTTTTGGGTTTATTGCTTAGTTTTAGGTTTTAATTTTAGGTGTTAGGGTTTTGTTGTATTCAAGTTTATGGTTTTAGTTTTTAGGGTTTTATGTGTTAGTTTTTAGTGTTTCGAGTTTTAGAGTTTAATGTTTAGTTTTAAGGATTAGGGTTTTAGTGTATTAAAGATTATGGTTTTAGTTTTCAGGGTATAGGGTTTTGTTTTTAGGTTTTAGTGTTTAGAGTATTAGGACTTTGGGTTTAGTGTATTAAAATTTAGGGTTTAATATTTAGTTTTAAGGATTTAGGGTTTAGGGTTTTGGTTTTAGGTTTTAGGGTTTAGAGTTTTTGGATTTAATGCTTAGTTTTAGGTTTTAATTCTAGGTGTTAGGGTTTTGTTGTATTCAAGTTTATGGTTTTAGGTTTTAGTTTTTAGGGTTTTATGTGTTAGATTTTAGTGTTTCGAATTTTAGGGTATAATGTTTAGTTTTAAGGATTAGGGTTTTAGTCTATTAAAGATTAGGGTTTTAGTTTTCAAGGTATAGGTTTTTTTTTTTAGGTTTTAGTGTTTAGAGTATTAGGACTTAGGGTTTAGTGTATTAAAAATTATGGTTTAAGATTTAGTTTTTAAGATTTAGGGTTTAGGGTTTTGGTTTTAGGTTTTAGGGTTTAGAGTTTTTGGGTTTAATGCTTAGTTTTAGGGTTTAATTTTAGGTTTTAGGGTTTTGTTGTATTAAATTTTAGGGTTTTAGGTTTTAGTTTTTAGGGTTTTGGTTTTGGGTTTTAGGGTTTAGAATTTTAGGGTTTAATTTTTAGTTTTAGGGATTAGGGTTTTAGTGTATTAAAGATTAGATTTTTAGTTTTTAGGGTTTAGGGTTTCATTTTTAGGTTTTAGTGTTTAGAGTATTAGGACTTAGGGTTTAGTGTATTAAAAATTAGGGTTTAAGATTTAGTTTTTAAGATTTAGGGTTTAGGGTTTTGGTTTTAGGTTTTAGGATTTAGAGTTTTTGGGTTTAATGCTTAGTTTTAGGGTTTAATTTTAGGTTTTAGGGTTTTGTTGTATTCATGTTTATGGTTTCAGTTTTAGTTTTTAGGGTTTTAGGTTTTAGTTTTTAGGGTTTAGAATTTTAGGGTTTAATGTTAAGTTTTAAGGATTAGGGTTTTAGTGTATTAAAGATTAGGGTTTTAGTTTTCAGGGATGATGGTTTTGTTTTTAGGTTTGATTGTTTAGAGTATTAGGACTTTGGGTTTAGTGTATTAAAATTTAGGGTTTATGATTGAGTTTTAAGGATTTGGGGTTTAAGGTTTTGGTTTTAGCTTTTAGGGTTTATAGTTTTTGGGTTTAATGCTTACTTTTAGGGTTTAATTTTAAGTTCTAGGGTTTTGTTGTATTCACGTTTGTGATTTTAGGTTATAGTTTTTAGGGTTTTTGTTTTAGGTTTTTGGGTTTAGAATTTTAGGGTTTAATGTTTAGTTTTAGGGATTAGGGTTTTAGTGTATTAAAGATTAGAGTTTTAGTTTTTAGGTTTATGGTTTTGTTTTTAGGTTTTAGTGTTTAGAGTATTAGGACTTAGGGTTTAGTATATTAAAAATTAGGGTTTAAGATTTAGTTTTTAAGATTTAGGGTTTTGATTTTAGGTTTTAGGTTTTAAAGTTTTTGGGTTTAATGCTTAGTTTTAGGGTTTAATTTTAGGTTTAAAGGTTTTGTTGTATTCATGTTTATGGTTTTAGGTTTTAGTTTTTAGGGTTTTAGGTTTTAGTTTTTAGGGTTTAGAATTTTAGGGTTTAATGTTAAGTTTTAAGGATTAGGGTTTTAGTGTATTAAAGATTAGGGTTTTAGTTTTCAGGGTTTATGGTTTTGTTTTTAGGTTTTAGTGTTTAGAGTATTAGGACTTTGGGTTTAGTGTTTTAAAATTTAGGGTTTATGATTTAGTTTTACGGATTTAGGGTTTTGGGTTTTGGTTTTAGGTTTTAGGGTTTAGAGTTTTTGGGTTTAATGCTTAGTTTTAGGTTTTAATTTTAGGTGTTAGGGTTTTGTTGTATTAAATTTTAGGGTTTTAGGTTTTAGTTTTTAGGGTTTTGGGTTTAGGTTGTAGGGTTTAGAATTTTAGGGTTTAATGTTTAGTTTTAGGGTTTAGGGTTTTAGTGTATTAAATATTAGGGTTTTAGTTTTTAGGGTTTTGGGTTTTGTTTTTTGGTTTTGGTGTTTAGAGTATTAGGACTTATGGTTTAGTGTATTAAAATTTAGGTTTTGAGATTGAGTTTTAAGGATTTAAGGTTTAGGGTTTTGGTTTTAGCTTTTAGGGTTTATAGTTTTTGGGTTTAATGCTTATTTTTAGGGTTTAATTTTAAGTTTTAGGGTTTTGTTGTATTCAAGTTTAGGGTTTTAGGTTTTAGTTTTTAGGGTTTTTGTTTTAGGTTTTAGGGTTTAGAATTTTAGGGTTTAATTTTTAGTTTTAGGGATTAGGGTTTTAGTGTATTAAAGATTAGGGTTTTAGTTTTTTGGGTTTAGGGTTTTAATTTTAGGTTTTAGTGTTTAGAGTATTAGAACTTATGGTTTAGTTTATTAAAATTTAGGGTTTAAGATTGAGTTTTAAGGATTTAGGGTTTAGCGTTTTGGTTTTAGCTTTTAGGGTTTATAGTTTTTGGGTTTAATGCTTACTTTTAGGGTTTAATTTTAAGTTTTAGGGTTTTGTTGTATTCAAGTTTATGGTTTTAGATTTTTGCTTTTAGGGTTTTGGTTTTAGGATTTAGGGTTTAAAATTTTAGGGTTTAATTTTTAGTTTTAGGGATTAGGGTTTTAGTGTATTAAAGATTAGATTTTTAGTTTTTAGGGTTTAGGGTTTCGTTTTTAGGTTTTAGTGTTTAGAGTATTAGGACTTAGGGTTTAGTGTATTAAAAATTAGGGTTTAAGATTTAGTTTTTAAGATTTAGGGTTTAGGGTTTTGGTTTTAGGTTTTAGGATTTAGAGTTTTTGGGTTTAATGCTTAGTTTTAGGGTTTAATTTTAGGTTTTAGGGTTTTGTTGTATTCATGTTTATGGTTTTAGTTTTAGTTTTTAGGGTTTTAGGTTTTAGTTTTTAGGGTTTAGAATTTTAGAGTTTAATGTTAAGTTTTAAGAATTAGGGTTTTAGTGTATTAAAGATTAGGGTTTTAGTTTTCAGGGTTTATAGTTTTGTTTTTAGGTTTTAGTGTTTAGAGTATTAGGACTTTGGGTTTAGTGTATTAAAATTTAGGGTTTATGATTGAGTTTTAAGTATTTAGGGTTTAGGGTTTTGGTTTTAGGTTTTAGGGTTTAGAGTTTTTGGGTTTAATGCTTAGTTTTAGGGTTTAATTTTAGGTTTAAGGGTTTTGTTGTATTCATGTTTATGGTTTTAGGTTTTAGTTTTTAGGGTTTTAGGTTTTAGTTTTTAGGGTTTAGAATTTTAGGGTTTAATGTTAAGTTTTAAGGATTAGGGTTTTAGTGTATTAAAGATTAGGGTTTTAGTTTTCAGGGTTTATGGTTTTGTTTTTAGGTTTTATTATTTAGAGTATTAGGACTTTGGGTTTAGTGTATTAAAATTTAGGGTTTATGATTTAGTTTTTCGGATTTAGGGTTTTGGGTTTTGGTTTTAGGTTTTAGGGTTTAGAGTTTTTGGGTTTAATGCTTAGTTTTAGGTTTTAATTTTAGGTGTTAGGGTTTTGTTGTATTAAATTTTAGGGTTTTAGGTTTTAGTTTTTAGGGTTTTGGGTTTAGGTTGTAGGGTTTAGAATTTTAGGGTTTAATGTTTAGTTTTAGGGTTTAGGGTTTTAGTGTATTAAATATTAGGGTTTTAGTTTTTAGGGTTTAGGGTTTTGTTTTTTGGTTTTGGTGTTTAGAGTATTAGGACTTATGGTTTAGTTTATTAAAATTTAGGGTTTAAGATTGAGTTTTAAGGATTTAGGGTTTAGGGTTTTGGTTTTAGCTTTTAGGGTTTTGTTGTATTCAAGTTTAGGGTTTTAGATTTTAGTTTTTAGGGTTTTGGTTTTAGGTTTTAGGGTTTAGAATTTTTGGGTTTAATTTTTAATTTTAGGGATTAGGGTTTTAGTGTATTAAAGATTAGATTTTTAGTTTTTAGGGTTTAGGGATTCGTTTTAGGTTTTAGTGTTTAGAGTATTAGGACTTAGGGTTTAGTGTATTAAAAATTAGGGTTTAAGATTTAGTTTTTAAGATTTAGGGTTTAGGGTTTTGGTTTTAGGTTTTAGGATTTAGAGTTTTTGGGTTTAATGCTTAGTTTTAGGGTTTAATTTTAGGTTTTAGGGTTTTGTTGTATTCATGTTTATGGTTTTAGTTTTAGTTTTTAGGGTTTTAGGTTTTAGTTTTTAGGGTTTAGAATTTTAGGGTTTAATGTTAAGTTTTAAGGATTAGGGTTTTAGTGTATTAAAGATTAGGGTTTTAGTTTTCAGGGTTTATGGTTTTGTTTTTAGGTTTTAGTGTTTAGAGTATTAGGACTTTGGGTTTAGTGTATTAAAATTTAGGGTTTAAGATTTAGTTTTTAGGATTTAGGGTTTAGGGTTTTGGTTTTAGGTTTTAGGGTTTAGAGTTTTTGGGTTTAATGCTTAGTTTTAGGTTTTAATTTTAGGTGTTAGGGTTTTGTTGTATTCATGTTTTGGGTTTTAGGTTTTAGTTTTTAGGGTTTTGGGTTTAGGTTGTAGGGTTTAGAATTTTAGGGTTTAATGTTTAGTTTTAGGGTTTAGGGTTTTAGTGTATTAAATATTAGGGTTTTAGTTTTTAGGGTTTAGGGTTTTGTTTTTTGGTTTTGGTGTTTAGAGTCTTAGGACTTATGGTTTAGTGTATTAAAATTTAGGTTTTGAGATTGAGTTTTAAGGATTTAAGGTTTAGGGTTTTGGTTTTAGCTTTTAGGGTTTATAGTTTTTAGGTTTAATGCTTATTTTTAGGGTTTAATTTTAAGTTTTAGGGTTTTGTTGTATTCAAGTTTAGGGTTTTAGGTTTTAGTTTTTTGGGTTTTTGTTTTAGGTTTTAGGGTTTAGAATTTTAGGGTTTAATTTTTAGTTTTAGGGATTAGGGTTTTAGTGTATTAAAGATTAGGGTTTTAGTTTTTATGGTTTAGGGTTTTGTTTTTAGGTTTTAGTGTTTAGAGTATTAGGAATTATGGTTTAGTTTATTAAAATTTAGGGTTTAAGATTGAGTTTTAAGGATTTAGGGTTTAGGGTTTTGGTTTTAGCTTTTAGGGTTTATAGTTTTTGGGTTTAATGCTTACTTTTAGGGTTTAATTTTAAGTTTTAGGGTTTTGTTGTATTCAAGTTTAGGGTTTTAGATTTTAGTTTTTAGAGTTTTGGTTTTAGGTTTTAGGGTTTAGAATTTTAGGGTTTAATGTTAAGTTTTAAGGATTAGGGTTTAAGTGTATTAAATATTAGGGTTTTAGTTTTCAGGGTTTATGGTTTTGTTTTTAGGTTTTAGTGTTTAGAGTATTAGGACTTTGGGTTTAGTGTATTGGAATTTAGGGTTTAAGATTTAGTTTTTAGGAATTAGGGTTTAGGGTTTTGGTTTTAGGTTTTACGGTTTAGGGTTTAGAATTCTAGGGTTTAATGTTTAGTTTTAGGGATTAGGGTTTTAGTGTATTAAAGATTAGGGTTTTAGTTTTTAGGGTTTAGGGTTTTGTTTTTAGGTTTTAATGTTAAGAGTATTAGGGCTTAGGGTTTAGTGTATTAAAAATTAGGGTTTAATATTTAGTTTTTAAGATGTAGGGTTTAGGGTTTAGGTTTTAGGTTTTAGGGTTTAGAGTTTCTGGGTTTAATGCTTAGTTTTAGGGTTTAATTTTAGGTTTTAGGGTTTTGTTGTATTCATGTTTATGGTTTTAGGTTTTAGTTTTTAGGGTTTTAGGTATTAGTTTTTAGGGTTTAGAATTTTAGGGTTTAATGTTGAGTTTTAAGGATTAGGGTTTTAGTGTATTAAAGATTAGGGATTTAGTTTTTAGGGTTTATGTTTTTGTTTTTAGGCTTTAGTGTTTGGAGTGTTAGGACTTTGGGTTTAGTGTATTAAAATTTAGGGTTTAAGATTTAGTTTTTAGGATTTAGGGTTTAGGGTTTTGGTTTTAGGTTTTAGGGTTTAGAGTTTTTGGGTTTATTGCTTAGTTTTAGGTTTTAATTTTAGGTGTTAGGGTTTTGTTGTATTCAAGTTTATGGTTTTAGTTTTTAGGGTTTTATGTGTTAGTTTTTAGTGTTTCGAGTTTTAGAGTTTAATGTTTAGTTTTAAGGATTAGGGTTTTAGTGTATTAAAGATTATGGTTTTAGTTTTCAGGGTATAGGGTTTTGTTTTTAGGTTTTAGTGTTTAGAGTATTAGGACTTTGGGTTTAGTGTATTAAAATTTAGGGTTTAATATTTAGTTTTAAGGATTTAGGGTTTAGGGTTTTGGTTTTAGGTTTTAGGGTTTAGAGTTTTTGGATTTAATGCTTAGTTTTAGGTTTTAATTCTAGGTGTTAGGGTTTTGTTGTATTCAAGTTTATGGTTTTAGGTTTTAGTTTTTAGGGTTTTATGTGTTAGATTTTAGTGTTTCGAATTTTAGGGTATAATGTTTAGTTTTAAGGATTAGGGTTTTAGTGTATTAAAGATTAGGGTTTTAGTTTTCAAGGTATAGGGTTTTTTTTTAGGTTTTAGTGTTTAGAGTATTAGGACTTAGGGTTTAGTGTATTAAAAATTATGGATTAAGATTTAGTTTTTAAGATTTAGGGTTTAGGGTTTTGGTTTTAGGTTTTAGGCTTTAGAGTTTTTGGGTTTAATGCTTAGTTTTAGGGTTTAATTTTAGGTTTTAGGGCTTTGTTGTATTAAATTTTAGGGTTTTAGGTTTTAGTTTTTAGGGTTTTGGGTTTAGGTTGTAGGGTTTAGAATTTTAGGGTTTAATGTTTAGTTTTAGGGTTTAGGGTTTTAGTGTATTAAATATTAGGGTTTTAGTTTTTAGGGTTTAGGGTTTTGTTTTTTGGTTTTGGTGTTTAGAGTATTAGGACTTATGGTTTAGTGTATTAAAATTTAGGTTTTGAGATTGAGTTTTAAGGATTTAAGGTTAAGGGTTTTGGTTTTAGCTTTTAGGGTTTATAGTTTTTGGGTTTAATGCTTATTTTTAGGGTTTAATTTTAAGTTTTAGGGTTTTGTTGTATTCGAGTTTAGGGTTTTAGGTTTTAGTTTTTAGGGTTTTTGTTTTAGGTTTTAGGGTTTAGAATTTTAGGGTTTAATTTTTAGTTTTAGGGATTAGGGTTTTAGTGTATTAAAGATTAGGGTTTTAGTTTTTAGGGTTTAGGGTTTTGTTTTTAGGTTTTAGTGTTTATAGTATTAGGACTTATGGTTTAGTTTATTAAAATTTAGGGTTTAAGATTGAGTTTTAAGGATTTAGGGTTTAGGGTTTTGGTTTTAGCTTTTAGGGTTTTGTTGTATTCAAGTTTAGGGTTTTAGATTTTAGTTTTTAGGGTTTTGGTTTTAGGTTTTAGGGTTTAGAATTTTTGGGTTTAATTTTTAATTTTAGGGATTAGGGTTTTAGTGTATTAAAGATTAGATTTTTAGTTTTTAGGGTTTAGGGATTCGTTTTAGGTTTTAGTGTTTAGAGTATTAGGACTTAGGGTTTAGTGTATTAAAAATTAGGGTTTAAGATTTAGTTTTTAAGATTTAGGGTTTAGGGTTTTGGTTTTAGGTTTTAGGATTTAGAGTTTTTGGGTTTAATGCTTAGTTTTAGGGTTTAATTTTAGGTTTTAGGGTTTTGTTGTATTCATGTTTATGGTTTTAGTTTTAATTTTTAGGGTTTTAGGTTTTAGTTTTTAGGGTTTAGAATTTTAGGGTTTAATGTTAAGTTTTAAGGATTAGGGTTTTAGTGTATTAAAGATTAGGGTTTTAGTTTTCAGGGTTTATGGTTTTGTTTTTAGGTTTTAGTGTTTAGAGTATTAGGACTTTGGGTTTAGTGTATTAAAATTTAGGGTTTAAGATTTAGTTTTTAGGATTTAGGGTTTAGGGTTTTGGTTTTAGGTTTTAGGGTTTAGAGTTTTTGGGTTTAATGCTTAGTTTTAGGTTTTAATTTTAGGTGTTAGGGTTTTGTTGTATTCATGTTTTGGGTTTTAGGTTTTAGTTTTTAGGGTTTTGGGTTTAGGTTGTAGGGTTTAGAATTTTAGGGTTTAATGTTTAGTTTTAGGGTTTAGGGTTTTAGTGTATTAAATATTAGGGTTTTAGTTTTTAGGGTTTAGGGTTTTGTTTTTTGGTTTTGGTGTTTAGAGTATTAGGACTTATGGTTTAGTGTATTAAAATTTAGGTTTTGAGATTGAGTTTTAAGGATTTAAGGTTTAGGGTTTTGGTTTTAGCTTTTAGGGTTTATAGTTTTTAGGTTTAATGCTTATTTTTAGGGTTTAATTTTAAGTTTTAGGGTTTTGTTGTATTCAAGTTTAGGGTTTTAGGTTTTAGTTTTTTGGGTTTTTGTTTTAGGTTTTAGGGTTTAGAATTTTAGGGTTTAATTTTTAGTTTTAGGGATTAGGGTTTTAGTGTATTAAAGATTAGGGTTTTAGTTTTTAGGGTTTAGGGTTTTGTTTTTAGGTTTTAGTGTTTAGAGTATTAGGAATTATGGTTTAGTTTATTAAAATTTAGGGTTTAAGATTGAGTTTTAAGGATTTAGGGTTTATGGTTTTGGTTTTAGCTTTTAGGGTTTATAGTTTTTGGGTTTAATGCTTACTTTTAGGGTTTAATTTTAAGTTTTAGGGTTTTGTTGTATTCAAGTTTAGGGTTTAGATTTTAGTTTTTAGAGTTTTTGTTTTAGGTTTTAGGGTTTAGAATTTTAGGGTTTAATGTTAAGTTTTAAGGATTAGGGTTTAAGTGTATTAAAGATTAGGGTTTTAGTTTTCAGGGTTTATGGTTTTGTTTTTAGGTTTTAGTGTTTAGAGTATTAGGACTTTGGGTTTAGTGTATTGGAATTTAGGGTTTAAGATTTAGTTTTTAGGATTTAGGGTTTAGGGTTTTGGTTTTAGGTTTTACGGTTTAGGGTTTAGAATTCTAGGGTTTAATGTTTAGTTTTAGGGATTAGGGTTTTAGTGTATTAAAGATTAGGGTTTTAGTTTTTAGGGTTTAGGGTTTTGTTTTTAGGTTTTAATGTTAAGAGTATTAGGGCTTAGGGTTTAGTGTATTAAAAATTAGGGTTTAATATTTAGTTTTTAAGATGTAGGGTTTAGGGTTTAGGTTTTAGGTTTTAGGGTTTAGAGTTTCTGGGTTTAATGCTTAGTTTTAGGGTTTAATTTTAGGTTTTAGGGTTTTGTTGTATTCATGTTTATGGTTTTAGGTTTTAGTTTTTAGGGTTTTAGGTATTAGTTTTTAGGGTTTAGAATTTTAGGGTTTAATGTTGAGTTTTAAGGATTAGGGTTTTAGTGTATTAAAGATTAGGGATTTAGTTTTTAGGGTTTATGTTTTTGTTTTTAGGCTTTAGTGTTTGGAGTGTTAGGACTTTGGGTTTAGTGTATTAAAATTTAGGGTTTAAGATTTAGTTTTTAGGATTTAGGGTTTAGGGTTTTGGTTTTAGGTTTTAGGGTTTAGTGTTTTTGGGTTTATTGCTTAGTTTTAGGTTTTAATTTTAGGTGTTAGGGTTTTGTTGTATTCAAGTTTATGGTTTTAGTTTTTAGGGTTTTATGTGTTAGTTTTTAGTGTTTCGAGTTTTAGAGTTTAATGTTTAGTTTTAAGGATTAGGGTTTTAGTGTATTAAAGATTATGGTTTTAGTTTTCAGGGTATAGGGTTTTGTTTTTAGGTTTTAGTGTTTAGAGTATTAGGACTTTGGGTTTAGTGTATTAAAATTTAGGGTTTAATATTTAGTTTTAAGGATTTAGGGTTTAGGGTTTTGGTTTTAGGTTTTAGGGTTTAGAGTTTTTGGATTTAGTGCTTAGTTTTAGGTTTTAATTCTAGGTGTTAGGGTTTTGTTGTATTCAAGTTTATGGTTTTAGGATTTAGTTTTTAGGGTTTTACGTGTTAGATTTTAGTGTTTCGAATTTTAGGGTATAATGTTTAGTTTGAAGGATTAGGGTTTTAGTCTATTAAAGATTAGGGTTTTAGTTTTCAAGGTATAGGTTTTTTTTTTTAGGTTTTAGTGTTTAGAGTATTAGGACTTAGGGTTTAGTGTATTAAAAATTATGGTTTAAGATTTAGTTTTTAAGATTTAGGGTTTAGGGTTTTGGTTTTAGGTTTTAGGGTTTAGAGTTTTTGGGTTTAATGCTTAGTTTTAGGGTTTAATTTTAGGTTTTAGGGTTTTGTTGTATTAAATTTTAGGGTTTTAGGTTTTAGTTTTTAGGGTTTTGGGTTTAGGTTGTAGGGTTTAGAATTTTAGGGTTTAATGTTTAGTTTTAGGGTTTAGGGTTTTAGTGTATTAAATATTAGGGTTTTAGTTTTTAGGGTTTAGGGTTTTGTTTTTTGGTTTTGGTGTTTAGAGTATTAGGACTTATGGTTTAGTGTATTAAAATTTAGGTTTTGATATTGAGTTTTAAGGATTTAAGGTTAAGGGTTTTGGTTTTAGCTTTTAGGGTTTATAGTTTTTGGGTTTAATGCTTATTTTTAGGGTTTAATTTTAAGTTTTAGGGTTTTGTTGTATTCGAGTTTAGGGTTTTAGGTTTTAGTTTTTAGGGTTTTTGTTTTAGGTTTTAGGGTTTAGAATTTTAGGGTTTAATTTTTAGTTTTAGGGATTAGGGTTTTAGTGTATTAAAGATTAGGGTTTTAGTTTTTAGGGTTTAGGGTTTTGTTTTTAGGTTTTAGTGTTTATAGTATTAGGACTTATGGTTTAGTTTATTAAAATTTAGGGTTTAAGATTGAGTTTTAAGGATTTAGGGTTTAGGGTTTTGGTTTTAGCTTTTAGGGTTTTGTTGTATTCAAGTTTAGGGTTTTAGATTTTAGTTTTTAGGGTTTTGGTTTTAGGTTTTAGGGTTTAGAATTTTTGGGTTTAATTTTTAATTTTAGGGATTAGGGTTTTAGTGTATTAAAGATTAGATTTTTAGTTTTTAGGGTTTAGGGATTCGTTTTAGGTTTTAGTGTTTAGAGTATTAGGACTTAGGGTTTAGTGTATTAAAAATTAGGGTTTAAGATTTAGTTTTTAAGATTTAGGGTTTAGGGTTTTGGTTTTAGGTTTTAGGATTTAGAGTTTTTGGGTTTAATGCTTAGTTTTAGGGTTTAATTTTAGGTTTTAGGGTTTTGTTGTATTCATGTTTATGGTTTTAGTTTTAGTTTTTAGGGTTTTAGGTTTTAGTTTTTAGGGTTTAGAATTTTAGGGTTTAATGTTAAGTTTTAAGGATTAGGGTTTTAGTGTATTAAAGATTAGGGTTTTAGTTTTCAGGGTTTATGGTTTTGTTTTTAGGTTTTAGTGTTTAGAGTATTAGGACTTTGGGTTTAGTGTATTAAAATTTAGGGTTTAAGATTTAGTTTTTAGGATTTAGGGTTTAGGGTTTTGGTTTTAGGTTTTAGGGTTTAGAGTTTTTGGGTTTAATGCTTAGTTTTAGGTTTTAATTTTAGGTGTTAGGGTTTTGTTGTATTCATGTTTTGGGTTTTAGGTTTTAGTTTTTAGGGTTTTGGGTTTAGGTTGTAGGGTTTAGAATTTTAGGGTTTAATGTTTAGTTTTAGGGTTTAGGGTTTTAGTGTATTAAATATTAGGGTTTTAGTTTTTAGGGTTTAGGGTTTTGTTTTTTGGTTTTGGTGTTTAGAGTATTAGGACTTATGGTTTAGTGTATTAAAATTTAGGTTTTGAGATTGAGTTTTAAGGATTTAAGGTTTAGGGTTTTGGTTTTAGCTTTTAGGGTTTATAGTTTTTAGGTTTAATGCTTATTTTTAGGGTTTAATTTTAAGTTTTAGGGTTTTGTTGTATTCAAGTTTAGGGTTTTAGGTTTTAGTTTTTTGGGTTTTTGTTTTAGGTTTTAGGGTTTAGAATTTTAGGGTTTAATTTTTAGTTTTAGGGATTAGGGTTTTAGTGTATTAAAGATTAGGGTTTTAGTTTTTAGGGTTTAGGGTTTTGTTTTTAGGTTTTAGTGTTTAGAGTATTAGGAATTATGGTTTAGTTTATTAAAATTTAGGGTTTAAGATTGAGTTTTAAGGATTTAGGGTTTATGGTTTTGGTTTTAGCTTTTAGGGTTTATAGTTTTGGGGTTTAATGCTTACTTTTAGGGTTTAATTTTAAGTTTTAGGGTTTTGTTGTATTCAAGTTTAGGGTTTAGATTTTAGTTTTTAGAGTTTTGGTTTTAGGTTTTAGGGTTTAGAATTTTAGGGTTTAATGTTAAGTTTTAAGGATTAGGGTTTAAGTGTATTAAATATTAGGGTTTTAGTTTTCAGGGTTTATGGTTTTGTTTTTAGGTTTTAGTGTTTAGAGTATTAGGACTTTGGGTTTAGTGTATTGGAATTTAGGGTTTAAGATTTAGTTTTTAGGATTTAGGGTTTAGGGTTTTGGTTTTAGGTTTTACGGTTTAGGGTTTAGAATTCTAGGGTTTAATGTTTAGTTTTAGGGATTAGGGTTTTAGTGTATTAAAGATTAGGGTTTTAGTTTTTAGGGTTTAGGGTTTTGTTTTTAGGTTTTAATGTTAAGAGTATTAGGGCTTAGGGTTTAGTGTATTAAAAATTAGGGTTTAATATTTAGTTTTTAAGATGTAGGGTTTAGGGTTTAGGTTTTAGGTTTTAGGGTTTAGAGTTTCTGGGTTTAATGCTTAGTTTTAGGGTTTAATTTTAGGTTTTAGGGTTTTGTTGTATTCATGTTTATGGTTTTAGGTTTTAGTTTTTAGGGTTTTAGGTATTAGTTTTTAGGGTTTAGAATTTTAGGGTTTAATGTTGAGTTTTAAGGATTAGGGTTTTAGTGTATTAAAGATTAGGGATTTAGTTTTTAGGGTTTATGTTTTTGTTTTTAGGCTTTAGTGTTTGGAGTGTTAGGACTTTGGGTTTAGTGTATTAAAATTTAGGGTTTAAGATTTAGTTTTTAGGATTTAGGGTTTAGGGTTTTGGTTTTAGGTTTTAGGGTTTAGTGTTTTTGGGTTTATTGCTTAGTTTTAGGTTTTAATTTTAGGTGTTAGGGTTTTGTTGTATTCAAGTTTATGGTTTTAGTTTTTAGGGTTTTATGTGTTAGTTTTTAGTGTTTCGAGTTTTAGAGTTTAATGTTTAGTTTTAAGGATTAGGGTTTTAGTGTATTAAAGATTATGGTTTTAGTTTTCAGGGTATAGGGTTTTGTTTTTAGGTTTTAGTGTTTAGAGTATTAGGACTTTGGGTTTAGTGTATTAAAATTTAGGGTTTAATATTTAGTTTTAAGAATTTAGGGTTTAGGGTTTTGGTTTTAGGTTTTAGGGTTTAGAGTTTTTGGATTTAATGCTTAGTTTTAGGTTTTAATTCTAGGTGTTAGGGTTTTGTTGTATTCAAGTTTATGGTTTTAGGTTTTAGTTTTTAGGGTTTTACGTGTTAGATTTTAGTGTTTCGAATTTTAGGGTATAATGTTTAGTTTTAAGGATTAGGGTTTTAGTCTATTAAAGATTAGGGTTTTAGTTTTCAAGGTATAGGGTTTTTTTTTTAGGTTTTAGTGTTTAGAGTATTAGGACTTAGGGTTTAGTGTATTAAAAATTATGGTTTAAGATTTAGTTTTTAAGATTTAGGGTTTAGGGTTTTGGTTTTAGGTTTTAGGGTTTAGAGTTTTTGGGTTTAATGCTTAGTTTTAGGGTTTAATTTTAGGTTTTAGGGTTTTGTTGTATTAAATTTTAGGGTTTTAGGTTTTAGTTTTTAGGGTTTTGGGTTTAGGTTGTAGGGTTTAGAATTTTAGGGTTTAATGTTTAGTTTTAGGGTTTAGGGTTTTAGTGTATTAAATATTAGGGTTTTAGTTTTTAGGGTTTAGGGTTTTGTTTTTTGGTTTTGGTGTTTAGAGTATTAGGACTTATGGTTTAGTGTATTAAAATTTAGGTTTTGATATTGAGTTTTAAGGATTTAAGGTTAAGGGTTTTGGTTTTAGCTTTTAGGGTTTATAGTTTTTGGGTTTAATGCTTATTTTTAGGGTTTAATTTTAAGTTTTAGGGTTTTGTTGTATTCGAGTTTAGGGTTTTAGGTTTTAGTTTTTAGGGTTTTTGTTTTAGGTTTTAGGGTTTAGAATTTTAGGGTTTAATTTTTAGTTTTAGGGATTAGGGTTTTAGTGTATTAAAGATTAGGGTTTTAGTTTTTAGGGTTTAGGGTTTTGTTTTTAGGTTTTAGTGTTTATAGTATTAGGACTTATGGTTTAGTTTATTAAAATTTAGGGTTTAAGATTGAGTTTTAAGGATTTAGGGTTTAGGGTTTTGGTTTTAGCTTTTAGGGTTTTGTTGTATTCAAGTTTAGGGTTTTAGATTTTAGTTTTTAGGGTTTTGGTTTTAGGTTTTAGGGTTTAGAATTTTTGGGTTTAATTTTTAATTTTAGGGATTAGGGTTTTAGTGTATTAAAGATTAGATTTTTAGTTTTTAGGGTTTAGGGTTTCATTTTAGGTTTTAGTGTTTAGAGTATTAGGACTTAGGGTTTAGTGTATTAAAAATTAGGGTTTAAGATTTAGTTTTTAAGATTTAGGGTTTAGGGTTTTGGTTTTAGGTTTTAGGATTTAGAGTTTTTGGGTTTAATGCTTAGTTTTAGGGTTTAATTTTAGGTTTTAGGGTTTTGTTGTATTCATGTTTATGGTTTTAGTTTTAGTTTTTAGGGTTTTAGGTTTTAGTTTTTAGGGTTTAGAATTTTAGGGTTTAATGTTAAGTTTTAAGGATTAGGCTTTTAGTGTATTAAAGATTAGGGTTTTAGTTTTCAGGGTTTATGGTTTTGTTTTTAGGTTTTAGTGTTTAGAGTATTAGGACTTTGGGTTTAGTGTATTAAAATTTAGGGTTTAAGATTTAGTTTTTAGGATTTAGGGTTTAGGGTTTTGGTTTTAGGTTTTACGGTTTAGAGTTTTTGGGTTTAATGCTTAGTTTTAGGTTTTAATTTTAGGTGTTAGGGTTTTGTTGTATTCATGTTTTGGGATTTAGGTTTTAGTTTTTAGGGTTTTGGGTTTAGGTTGTAGGGTTTAGAATTTTAGGGTTTAATGTTTAGTTTTAGGGTTTAGGGTTTTAGTGTATTAAATATTAGGGTTTTAGTTTTTAGGGTTTAGGGTTTTGTTTTTTGGTTTTGGTGTTTAGAGTATTAGGACTTATGGTTTAGTGTATTAAAATTTAGGTTTTGAGATTGAGTTTTAAGGATTTAAGGTTTAGGGTTTTGGGTTTAGCTTTTAGGGTTTATAGTTTTTAGGTTTAATGCTTATTTTTAGGGTTTAATTTTAAGTTTTAGGGTTTTGTTGTATTCAAGTTTAGGGTTTTAGGTTTTAGTTTTTAGGGTTTTTGTTTTAGGTTTTAGGATTTAGAATTTTAGGGTTTAATTTTTAGTTGTAGGGATTAGGGTTTTAGTGTATTAAAGATTAGGGTTTTAGTTTTTAGGGTTTAGGGTTTTGTTTTTAGGTTTTAGTGTTTAGAGTATTAGGAATTATGGTTTAGTTTATTAAAATTTAGGATTTAAGATTGAGTTTTAAGGATTTAGGGTTTAGGGTTTTGGTTTTAGCTTTTAGGGTTTATAGTTTTTGGGTTTAATGCTTACTTTTAGGGTTTAATTTTAAGTTTTAGGGTTTTGTTGTATTCAAGTTTAGGGTTTTAGATTTTAGTTTTTAGAGTTTTGGTTTTAGGTTTTAGGGTTTAGAATTTTAGGGTTTAATGTTAAGTTTTAAGGATTAGGGTTTAAGTGTATTAAAGATTAGGGTTTTATTTTTCAGGGTTTATGGTTTTGTTTTTAGGTTTTAGTGTTTAGAGTATTAGGACTTTGGGTTTAGTGTATTGGAATTTAGGGTTTAAGATTTAGTTTTTAGGATTTAGGGTTTAGGGTTTTGGTTTTAGGTTTTACGGTTTAGGGTTTAGAATTCTAGGGTTTAATGTTTAGTTTTAGGGATTAGGGTTTTAGTGTATTAAAGATTAGGGTTTTAGTTTTTAGGGTTTAGGGTTTTGTTTTTAGGTTTTAATGTTAAGAGTATTAGGGCTTAGGGTTTAGTGTATTAAAAATTAGGGTTTAATATTTAGTTTTTAAGATTTAGGGTTTAGGGTTTAGGTTTTAGGTTTTAGGGTTTAGAGTTTTTGGGTTTAATGCTTAGTTTTAGGGTTTAATTTTAGGTTTTAGGGTTTTGTTGTATTCATGTTTATGGTTTTAGGTTTTAGTTTTTAGGGTTTTAGGTTTTAGTTTTTAGGGTTTAGAATTTTAGGGTTTAATGTTAAGTTTTAAGGATTAGGCTTTTAGTGTATTAAAGATTAGGGTTTTAGTTTTCAGGGTTTATGGTTTTGTTTTTAGGTTTTAGTGTTTAGAGTATTAGGACTTTGGGTTTAGTGTATTAAAATTTAGGGTTTAAGATTTAGTTTTTAGGATTTAGGGTTTAGGGTTTTGGTTTTAGGTTTTACGGTTTAGAGTTTTTGGGTTTAATGCTTAGTTTTAGGTTTTAATTTTAGGTGTTAGGGTTTTGTTGTATTCATGTTTTGGGATTTAGGTTTTAGTTTTTAGGGTTTTGGGTTTAGGTTGTAGGGTTTAGAATTTTAGGGTTTAATGTTTAGTTTTAGGGTTTAGGGTTTTAGTGTATTAAATATTAGGGTTTTAGTTTTTAGGGTTTAGGGTTTTGTTTTTTGGTTTTGGTGTTTAGAGTATTAGGACTTATGGTTTAGTGTATTAAAATTTAGGTTTTGAGATTGAGTTTTAAGGATTTAAGGTTTAGGGTTTTGGGTTTAGCTTTTAGGGTTTATAGTTTTTAGGTTTAATGCTTATTTTTAGGGTTTAATTTTAAGTTTTAGGGTTTTGTTGTATTCAAGTTTAGGGTTTTAGGTTTTAGTTTTTAGGGTTTTTGTTTTAGGTTTTAGGGTTTAGAATTTTAGGGTTTAATTTTTAGTTGTAGGGATTAGGGTTTTAGTGTATTAAAGATTAGGGTTTTAGTTTTTAGGGTTTAGGGTTTTGTTTTTAGGTTTTAGTGTTTAGAGTATTAGGAATTATGGTTTAGTTTATTAAAATTTAGGATTTAAGATTGAGTTTTAAGGATTTAGGGTTTAGGGTTTTGGTTTTAGCTTTTAGGGTTTATAGTTTTTGGGTTTAATGCTTACTTTTAGGGTTTAATTTTAAGTTTTAGGGTTTTGTTGTATTCAAGTTTAGGGTTTTAGATTTTAGTTTTTAGAGTTTTGGTTTTAGGTTTTAGGGTTTAGAATTTTAGGGTTTAATGTTAAGTTTTAAGGATTAGGGTTTAAGTGTATTAAAGATTAGGGTTTTATTTTTCAGGGTTTATGGTTTTGTTTTTAGGTTTTAGTGTTTAGAGTATTAGGACTTTGGGTTTAGTGTATTGGAATTTAGGGTTTAAGATTTAGTTTTTAGGATTTAGGGTTTAGGGTTTTGGTTTTAGGTTTTACGGTTTAGGGTTTAGAATTCTAGGGTTTAATGTTTAGTTTTAGGGATTAGGGTTTTAGTGTATTAAAGATTAGGGTTTTAGTTTTTAGGGTTTAGGGTTTTGTTTTTAGGTTTTAATGTTAAGAGTATTAGGGCTTAGGGTTTAGTGTATTAAAAATTAGGGTTTAATATTTAGTTTTTAAGATTTAGGGTTTAGGATTTAGGTTTTAGGTTTTAGGGTTTAGAGTTTTTGGGTTTAATGCTTAGTTTTAGGGTTTAATTTTAGGTTTTAGGGTTTTGTTGTATTCATGTTTATGGTTTTAGGTTTTAGTTTTTAGGGTTTTAGGTATTAGTTTTTAGGGTTTAGAATTTTAGGGTTTAATGTTGAGTTTTAAGGATTAGGGTTTTAGTGTATTAAAGATTAGGGATTTAGTTTTTAGGGTTTATGTTTTTGTTTTTAGGCTTTAGTGTTTAGAGTGTTAGGACTTTGGGTTTAGTGTATTAAAATTTAGGGTTTAAGATTTAGTTTTTAGGATTTAGGGTTTAGGGTTTTGGTTTTAGGTTTTAGGGTTTAGAGTTTTTGGGTTTATTGCTTAGTTTTAGGTTTTAATTTTAGGTGTTAGGGTTTTGTTGTATTCAAGTTTATGGTTTTAATTTTTAGGGTTTTATGTGTTAGTTTTTAGTGTTTCGAGTTTTAGAGTTTAATGTTTAGTTTTAAGGATTAGGGTTTTAGTGTATTAAAGATTATGATTTTAGTTTTCAGGGTATAGGGTTTTGTTTTTAGGTTTTAGTGTTTAGAGTATTAGGACTTTGGGTTTAGTGTATTAAAATTTAGGGTTTAATATTTAGTTTTAAGGATTTAGGGTTTAGGGTTTTGGTTTTAGGTTTTAGGGTTTAGAGTTTTTGGATTTAATGCTTAGTTTTAGGTTTTAATTCTAGGTGTTAGGGTTTTGTTGTATTCAAGTTTATGGTTTTAGGTTTTAGTTTTTAGGGTTTTATGTGTTAGATTTTAGTGTTTCGAATTTTAGGGTATAATGTTTAGTTTTAAGGATTAGGGTTTTAGTGTATTAAAGATTAGGGTTTTAGTTTTCAAGGTATAGGGTTTTGTTTTTAGGTTTTAGTGTTTAGAGTATTAGGACTTAGGGTTTAGTGTATTAAAAATTATGGTTTAAGATTTAGTTTTTAAGATTTAGGGTTTAGGGTTTTGGTTTTAGGTTTTAGGGTTTAGAGTTTTTGGGTTTAATGCTTAGTTTTAGGGTTTAATTTTAGGTTTTAGGGTTTTGTTATATTCATGATTATGGTTTTAGGTTATAGTTTTTAGGGTTTTAGGTATTGGTTTTTAGGGTTTAGAATTTAAGGGTTTAATGTTGAGTTTTAAGGATTAGGGTTTTAAGGTATTAAAGATTAGGGTTTTAGTTTTCAGGGTTTATGGTTTTGTTTTTAGGTTTTAGTGTTTAGAGTATTAGGACTTTGGGTTTAGTGTATTAAAATTTAGGGTTTAAGATTAAGTTTTTAGGATTTAGGGTTTAGGGTTTTGGTTTTAGGTTTTAGGGTTTAGAGTTTTTGGGTTTAATGCTTGGTTTTAGGTTTTAATTTTAGGTGTTATGGTTTTGTTGTATTCAAGTTTATGGTTTTAGGTTTTAGTTTTTAGGGTTTTAGGTTTTAGTTTTTAGTGTTTCGAATTTTAGGGTTTAATGTTTAGTTTTAAGGATTAGGGTTTTAGTGTATTAAAGATTAGGGTTTTAGTTTTCAGGGTTTAGGGTTTTGTTTTTAGGTTTTAGTATTTAGAGTATTAGGACTTTGGGTCTAGTGTATTAAAAATTAGGGTTTAAGATTTAGTTTTTAAGTTTAGGGTTTAGGGTTTAGGTTTTAGGTTTTAGGGTTTATAGTTTTTGGGTTTAATGCTTACTTTTAGGGTTTAATTTTAAGTTTTAGGGTTTTGTTGTATTCAAGTTTAGGGTTTTAGATTTTAATTTTTAGGGTTTTTGTTTTGGGTTTTAGGGTTTATAATTTTAGGGTTTAATTTTTAGTTTTAGGGATTAGGGTTTTAGTGTATTAAAGATTAGATTTTTAGTTTTTAGGGTTTAGGGTTTCGTTTTTAGGTTTTAGTGTTTAGAGTATTAGGACTTAGGGTTTATTGTATTAAAAATTAGGGTTTAAGATTTAGTTTTTAAGATTTAGGGTTTAGGGTTTTGGTTTTAGGTTTTAGGATTTAGAGTTTTTGGGTTTAATGCTTAGTTTTAGGGT
The DNA here is from genome assembly GCA_954870475.1 of Euphrasia confusa. NCBI lineage: Eukaryota > Viridiplantae > Streptophyta > Magnoliopsida > Lamiales > Orobanchaceae > Euphrasia > Euphrasia confusa. Next base: position 1,468,590 of record CATPAB010000182.1, on the reverse strand, counting down.
TTAATTTTAGGTTTTAGGGTTTTGTTGTATTCATGTTTATGGTTTCAGTTTTAGTTTTTAGGGTTTTAGGTTTTAGTTTTTAGGGTTTAGAATTTTAGGGTTTAATTTTAAGTTTTAAGGATTAGGGTTTTAGTGTATTAAAGATTAGGGTTTTAGTTTTCAGGGTTTATGGTTTTGTTTTTAGGTTTGATTGTTTAGAGTATTAGGACTTTGGGTTTAGTGTATTAAAATTTAGGGTTTATGATTGAGTTTTAAGGATTTGGGGTTTAAGGTTTTGGTTTTAGCTTTTAGGGTTTATAGTTTTTGGGTTTAATGCTTACTTTTAGGGTTTAATTTTAAGTTTTAGTGTTTTGTTGTATTCAAGTTTGTGATTTTAGGTTATAGTTTTTAGGGTTTTTGTTTTAGGTTTTTGGGTTTAGAATTTTAGGGTTTAATGTTTAGTTTTAGGGATTAGGGTTTTAGTGTATTAAAGATTAGAGTTTTAGTTTTCAGGGTTTATGGTTTTGTTTTTAGGTTTTAGTGTATAGAGTATTAGGACTTAGGGTTTAGTGTATTAAAAATTAGGGTTTAAGATTTAGTTTTTATGATTTAGGGTTTAGGGTTTTGGTTTTAGGTTTTAGGGTTTAGAGTTTTTGGGTTTAATGCTTAGTTTTAGGGTTTAATTTTAGGTTTAAAGGTTTTGTTGTATTCATGTTTATGGTTTTAGGTTTTAGTTTTTAGGGTTTTAGGTTTTAGTTTTTAGGGTTTAGAATTTTAGGGTTTAATGTTAAGTTTTAAGGATTAGGGTTTTAGTGTATTGAAGATTAGGGTTAGTTTTCAGGGTTTATGGTTTTGTTTTTAGGTTTTAGTGTTTAGAGTATTAGGACTTTGGGTTTAGTGTATTAAAATTTAGGGTTTAAGATTAAGTTTTTAGGATTTAGGGTTTAGGGTTTTGGTTTTAGGTTTTAGGGTTTACAGTTTTGGGGTTTAATGCTTAGTTTTAGGTTTTAATTTTAGGTGTTATTGTTTTGTTGTATTCAAGTTTATGGTTTTAGGTTTTAGTTTTTAGGGTTTTAGGTTTTAGTTTTTAGTGTTTCGAATTTTAGGGTTTAATGATTAGTTTTAAGGATTAGGGTTTTAGTGTATTAAAGATTAGGGTTTTAGTTTTCAGGGTTTAGGGTTTTGTTTTTAGGTTTTAGTATTTAGAGTATTAGGACTTTGGGTCTAGTGTATTAAAAATTAGGGTTTAAGATTTAGTTTTTAAGATTTAGGGTTTAGGGATTAGGTTTTAGGTTTTAGGGTTTATAGTTTTTGGGTTTAATGCTTACTTTTAGGGTTTAATTTTAAGTTTTAGGGTTTTGTTGTATTCAAGTTTAGGGTTTTAGATTTTAATTTTTAGGGTTTTGGTTTTGGGTTTTAGGGTTTAGAATTTTAGGGTTTAATTTTTAGTTTTAGGGATTAGGGTTTTAGTGTATTAAAGATTAGATTTTTAGTTTTTAGGGTTTAGGGTTTCATTTTTAGGTTTTAGTGTTTAGAGTATTAGGACTTAGGGTTTAGTGTATTAAAAATTAGGGTTTAAGATTTAGTTTTTAAGATTTAGGGTTTAGGGTTTTGGTTTTAGGTTTTAGGATTTAGAGTTTTTGGGTTTAATGCTTAGTTTTAGGGTTTAATTTTAGGTTTTAGGGTTTTGTTGTATTCATGTTTATGGTTTCAGTTTTAGTTTTTAGGGTTTTAGGTTTTAGTTTTTAGGGTTTAGAATTTTAGGGTTTAATGTTAAGTTTTAAGGATTATGGTTTTAGTGTATTGAAGATTAGGGTTAGTTTTCAGGGTTTATGGTTTTGTTTTTAGGTTTTAGTGTTTAGAGTATTAGGACTTTGGGTTTAGTGTATTAAAATTTAGGGTTTAAGATTTAGTTTTTAGGAATTAGGGTTTAGGGTTTTGGTTTTAGGTTTTAGGGTTTACAGTTTTGGGGTTTAATGCTTAGTTTTAGGTTTTAATTTTAGGTGTTATGGTTTTGTTGTATTCATGTTTATGGTTTTAGGTTTTAGTTTTTAGGGTTTTAGGTTTTAGTTTTTAGGGTTTAGAATTTTAGGGTTTAATGTTAAGTTTTAATGATTAGGGTTTTAGTATATTAAAGATTAGGGTTTTAGTTTTCAGGTTTTATGGTTTTGTTCTTAGGTTTTAGTGGTTAGAGTATTAGGACTTTGGGTTTAGTGTATTAAAACTTAGGGTTTATGATTGAGTTTTAAGGATTTAGGGTTTAAGGTTTTGGTTTTAGCTTTTAGGGTTTATAGTTTTTGGGTTTAATCCTTACTTTTAGGGTTTAATTTAAGGTTTTAGGGTTTTTTTGTATTCAAGTTTGGGATTTTAGGTTATAGTTTTTAGGGTTTTTATTTTAGGTTTTAGGGTTTAGAATTTTAGGGTTTAATGTTTAGTTTTAGGGATTAGGGTTTTAGTGTATTAAAGATTAGAGTTTTAGTTTTTAGGGTTTAGGGTTTTGTTTTTAGGTTTTAGTGTTTAGAGTATTAGGACTTAGGGTTTAGTGTATTAAAAATTAGGGTTTAAGATTTAGTTTTTAAGATTTAGGGTTTAGGGTTTTGGTTTTAGGGTTTAGGGTTTAGAGTTTTTGGGTTTAATGCTTAGTTTTAGGGTTTAATTTTAGGTTTAAGGGTTTTGTTGTATTCATGTTTATGGTTTTAGGTTTTAGTTTTTAGGGTTTTAGGTTTTAGTTTTTAGGGTTTAGAATTTTAGGGTTTAATGTTATGTTTTAAGGATTAGGGTTTTAGTGTATTAAAGATTAGGGTTTTAGTTTTCAGGGTTTATGGTTTTGTTTTTAGGTTTTAGTGTTTAGAGTATTAGGACTTTGGGTTTAGTGTATTAAAATTTAGGGTTTATGATTTAGTTTTTCGGATTTAGGGTTTTGGGTTTTGGTTTTAGGTTTTAAGGTTTAGAGTTTTTGGGTTTAATGCTTAGTTTTAGGTTTTAATTTTAGGTGTTAGGGTTTTGTTGTATTAAATTTTAGGGTTTTAGGTTTTAGTTTTTAGGGTTTTGGGTTTAGGTTGTAGGGTTTAGAATTTTAGGGTTTAATGTTTAGTTTTAGGGTTTAGGGTTTTAGTGTATTAAATATTAGGGTTTTAGTTTTTAGGGTTTAGGGTTTTGTTTTTTGGTTTTGGTGTTTAGAGTATTAGGACTTATGGTTTAGTGTATTAAAATTTAGGTTTTGAGATTGAGTTTTAAGGATTTAAGGTTAAGGGTTTATAGTTTTTGGGTTTAATGCTTATTTTTAGGGTTTAATTTTAAGTTTTAGGGTTTTGTTGTATTCGAGTTTAGGGTTTTAGGTTTTAGTTTTTAGGGTTTTTGTTTTAGGTTTTAGGGTTTAGAATTTTAGGGTTTAATTTTTAGTTTTAGGGATTAGGGTTTTAGTGTATTAAAGATTAGGGTTTTAGTTTTTAGGGTTTAGGGTTTTGTTTTTAGGTTTTAGTGTTTATAGTATTAGGACTTATGGTTTAGTTTATTAAAATTTAGGGTTTAAGATTGAGTTTTAAGGATTTAGGGTTTAGGGTTTTGGTTTTAGCTTTTAGGGTTTTGTTGTATTCAAGTTTAGGGTTTTAGATTTTAGTTTTTAGGGTTTTGGTTTTAGGTTTTAGGGTTTAGAATTTTTGGGTTTAATTTTTAATTTTAGGGATTAGGGTTTTAGTGTATTAAAGATTAGATTTTTAGTTTTTAGGGTTTAGGGTTTCGTTTTAGGTTTTAGTGTTTAGAGTATTAGGACTTAGGGTTTAGTGTATTAAAAATTAGGGTTTAAGATTTAGTTTTTAAGATTTAGGGTTTAGGGTTTTGGTTTTAGGTTTTAGGATTTAGAGTTTTTGGGTTAAATTCTTAGTTTTAGGGTTTAATTTTAGGCTTTAGGGTTTTGTTGTATTCATGTTTATGGTTTTAGTTTTAGTTTTTAGGGTTTTAGGTTTTAGTTTTTAGGGTTTAGAATTTTAGGGTTTAATGTTAAGTTTTAAGGATTAGGGTTTTAGTGTATTAAAGATTAGGGTTTTAGTTTTCAGGGTTTATGGTTTTGTTTTTAGGTTTTAGTGTTTAGAGTATTAGGACTTTGGGTTTAGTGTATTAAAATTTAGGGTTTAAGATTTAGTTTTTAGGATTTAGGGTTTAGGGTTTTGGTTTTAGGTTTTAGGGTTTAGAGTTTTTGGGTTTAATGCTTAGTTTTAGGTTTTAATTTTAGGTGTTAGGGTTTTGTTGTATTCATGTTTTGGGTTTTAGGTTTTAGTTTTTAGGGTTCTGGGTTTAGGTTGTAGGGTTTAGAATTTTAGGGTTTAATGTTTAGTTTTAGGGTTTAGGGTTTTAGTGTATTAAATATTAGGGTTTTAGTTTTTAGGGTTTAGGGTTTTGTTTTTTGGTTTTGGTGTTTAGAGTATTAGGACTTATGGTTTAGTGTATTAAAATTTAGGTTTTGAGATTGAGTTTTAAGGATTTAAGGTTTAGGGTTTTGGTTTTAGCTTTTAGGGTTTATAGTTTTTAGGTTTAATGCTTATTTTTAGGGTTTAATTTTAAGTTTTAGGGTTTTGTTGTATTCAAGTTTAGGGTTTTAGGTTTTAGTTTTTTGGGTTTTTGTTTTAGGTTTTAGGGTTTAGAATTTTAGGGTTTAATTTTTAGTTTTAGGGATTAGGGTTTTAGTGTATTAAAGATTAGGGTTTTAGTTTTTAGGGTTTAGGGTTTTGTTTTTAGGTTTTAGTGTTTAGAGTATTAGGAATTATGGTTTAGTTTATTAAAATTTAGGGTTTAAGATTGAGTTTTAAGGATTTAGGGTTTAGGGTTTTGGTTTTAGCTTTTAGGGTTTATAGTTTTTGGGTTTAATGCTTACTTTTAGGGTTTAATTTTAAGTTTTAGGGTTTTGTTGTATTCAAGTTTAGGGTTTTAGATTTTAGTTTTTAGAGTTTTGGTTTTAGGTTTTAGGGTTTAGAATTTTAGGGTTTAATGTTAAGTTTTAAGGATTAGGGTTTAAGTGTATTAAAGATTAGGGTTTTAGTTTTCAGGGTTTATGGTTTTGTTTTTAGGTTTTAGTGTTTAGAGTATTAGGACTTTGGGTTTAGTGTATTGGAATTTAGGGTTTAAGATTTAGTTTTTAGGATTTAGGGTTTTGGTTTTAGGTTTTACGGTTTAGGGTTTAGAATTCTAGGGTTTAATGTTTAGTTTTAGGGATTAGGGTTTTAGTGTATTAAAGATTAGGGTTTTAGTTTTTAGGGTTTAGGGTTTTGTTTTTAGGTTTTAATGTTAAGAGTATTAGGGCTTAGGGTTTAGTGTATTAAAAATTAGGGTTTAATATTTAGTTTTTAAGATGTAGGGTTTAGGGTTTATTTTTAGGTTTTAGGGTTTAGAGTTTCTGGGTTTAATGCTTAGTTTTAGGGTTTAATTTTAGGTTTTAGGGTTTTGTTGTATTCATGTTATGGTTTTAGGTTTTAGTTTTTAGGGTTTTAGGTATTAGTTTTTAGGGTTTAGAATTTTAGGGTTTAATGTTGAGTTTTAAGGATTAGGGTTTTAGTGTATTAAAGATTAGGGATTTAGTTTTTAGGGTTTATGTTTTTGTTTTTAGGCTTTAGTGTTTGGAGTGTTAGGACTTTGGGTTTAGTGTATTAAAATTTAGGGTTTAAGATTTAGTTTTTAGGATTTAGGGTTTAGGGTTTTGGTTTTAGGTTTTAGGGTTTAGAGTTTTTGGGTTTATTGCTTAGTTTTAGGTTTTAATTTTAGGTGTTAGGGTTTTGTTGTATTCAAGTTTATGGTTTTAGTTTTTAGGGTTTTATGTGTTAGTTTTTAGTGTTTCGAGTTTTAGAGTTTAATGTTTAGTTTTAAGGATTAGGGTTTTAGTGTATTAAAGATTATGGTTTTAGTTTTCAGGGTATAGGGTTTTGTTTTTAGGTTTTAGTGTTTAGAGTATTAGGACTTAGGGTTTAGTGTATTAAAAATTATGGTTTAAGATTTAGTTTTTAAGATTTAGGGTTTAGGGTTTTGGTTTTAGGTTTTAGGGTTTAGAGTTTTTGGGTTTAATGCTTAGTTTTAGGGTTTAATTTTAGGTTTTAGGGTTTTGTTGTATTAAATTTTAGGGTTTTAGGTTTTAGTTTTTAGGGTTTTGGGTTTAGGTTGTAGGGTTTAGAATTTTAGGGTTTAATGTTTAGTTTTAGGGTTTAGGGTTTTAGTGTATTAAATATTAGGGTTTTAGTTTTTAGGGTTTAGGGTTTTGTTTTTTGGTTTTGGTGTTTAGAGTATTAGGACTTATGGTTTAGTGTATTAAAATTTAGGTTTTGATATTGAGTTTTAAGGATTTAAGGTTAAGGGTTTTGGTTTTAGCTTTTAGGGTTTATAGTTTTTGGGTTTAATGCTTATTTTTAGGGTTTAATTTTAAGTTTTAGGGTTTTGTTGTATTCGAGTTTAGGGTTTTAGGTTTTAGTTTTTAGGGTTTTTGTTTTAGGTTTTAGGGTTTAGAATTTTAGGGTTTAATTTTTAGTTTTAGGGATTAGGGTTTTAGTGTATTAAAGGTTAGGGTTTTAGTTTTTAGGGTTTAGGGTTTTGTTTTTAGGTTTTAGTGTTTATAGTATTAGGACTTATGGTTTAGTTTATTAAAATTTAGGGTTTAAGATTGAGTTTTAAGGATTTAGGGTTTAGGGTTTTGGTTTTAGCTTTTAGGGTTTTGTTGTATTCAAGTTTAGGGTTTTAGATTTTAGTTTTTAGGGTCTTGGTTTTAGGTTTTAGGGTTTAGAATTTTTGGGTTTAATTTTTAATTTTAGGGATTAGGGTTTTAGTGTATTAAAGATTAGATTTTTAGTTTTTAGGGTTTAGGGATTCGTTTTAGGTTTTAGTGTTTAGAGTATTAGGACTTAGGGTTTAGTGTATTAAAAATTAGGGTTTAAGATTTAGTTTTTAAGATTTAGGGTTTAGGGTTTTGGTTTTAGGTTTTAGGATTTAGAGTTTTTGGGTTTAATGCTTAGTTTTAGGGTTTAATTTTAGGTTTTAGGGTTTTGTTGTATTCATGTTTATGGTTTTAGTTTTAGTTTTTAGGGTTTTCGGTTTTAGTTTTTAGGGTTTAGAATTTTAGGGTTTAATGTTAAGTTTTAAGGATTAGGGTTTTAGTGTATTAAAGATTAGGGTTTTAGTTTTCAGGGTTTATGGTTTTGTTTTTAGGTTTTAGTGTTTAGAGTATTAGGACTTTGGGTTTAGTGTATTAAAATTTAGGGTTTAAGATTTAGTTTTTAGGATTTAGGGTTTAGGGTTTTGGTTTTAGGTTTTAGGGTTTAGAGTTTTTGGGTTTAATGCTTAGTTTTAGGTTTTAATTTTAGGTGTTAGGGTTTTGTTGTATTCATGTTTTGGGTTTTAGGTTTTAGTTTTTAGGGTTTTGGGTTTAGGTTGTAGGGTTTAGAATTTTAGGGTTTAATGTTTAGTTTTAGGGTTTAGGGTTTTAGTGTATTAAATATTAGGGTTTTAGTTTTTAGGGTTTAGGGTTTTGTTTTTTGGTTTTGGTGTTTAGAGTATTAGGACTTATGGTTTAGTGTATTAAAATTTAGGTTTTGAGATTGAGTTTTAAGGATTTAAGGTTTAGGGTTTTGGTTTTAGCTTTTAGGGTTTATAGTTTTTAGGTTTAATGCTTATTTTTAGGGTTTAATTTTAAGTTTTAGGGTTTTGTTGTATTCAAGTTTAGGGTTTTAGGTTTTAGTTTTTTGGGTTTTTGTTTTATGTTTTAGGGTTTAGAATTTTAGGGTTTAATTTTTAGTTTTAGGGATTAGGGTTTTAGTGTATTAAAGATTAGGGTTTTAGTTTTTATGGTTTAGGGTTTTGTTTTTAGGTTTTAGTGTTTAGAGTATTAGGAATTATGGTTTAGTTTATTAAAATTTAGGGTTTAAGATTGAGTTTTAAGGATTTAGGGTTTAGGGTTTTGGTTTTAGCTTTTAGGGTTTATAGTTTTTGGGTTTAATGCTTACTTTTAGGGTTTAATTTTAAGTTTTAGGGTTTTGTTGTATTCAAGTTTAGGGTTTTAGATTTTAGTTTTTAGAGTTTTGGTTTTAGGTTTTAGGGTTTAGAATTTTAGGGTTTAATGTTAAGTTTTAAGGATTAGGGTTTAAGTGTATTAAAGATTAGGGTTTTAGTTTTCAGGGTTTATGGTTTTGTTTTTAGGTTTTAGTGTTTAGAGTATTAGGACTTTGGGTTTAGTGTATTGGAATTTAGGGTTTAAGATTTAGTTTTTAGGATTTAGGGTTTAGGGTTTTGGTTTTAGGTTTTACGGTTTAGGGTTTAGAATTCTAGGGTTTAATGTTTAGTTTTAGGGATTAGGGTTTTAGTGTATTAAAGATTAGGGTTTTAGTTTTTAGGGTTTAGGGTTTTGTTTTTAGGTTTTAATGTTAAGAGTATTAGGGCTTAGGGTTTAGTGTATTAAAAATTAGGGTTTAATATTTAGTTTTTAAGATGTAGGGTTTAGGGTTTAGGTTTTAGGTTTTAGGGTTTAGAGTTTCTGGGTTTAATGCTTAGTTTTAGGGTTTAATTTTAGGTTTTAGGGTTTTGTTGTATTCATGTTTATGGTTTTAGGTTTTAGTTTTTAGGGTTTTAGGTATTAGTTTTTAGGGTTTAGAATTTTAGGGTTTAATGTTGAGTTTTAAGGATTAGGGTTTTAGTGTATTAAAGATTAGGGATTTAGTTTTTAGGGTTTATGTTTTTGTTTTTAGGCTTTAGTGTTTGGAGTGTTAGGACTTTGGGTTTAGTGTATTAAAATTTAGGGTTTAAGATTTAGTTTTTAGGATTTAGGGTTTAGGGTTTTGGTTTTAGGTTTTAGGGTTTAGAGTTTTTGGGTTTATTGCTTAGTTTTAGGTTTTAATTTTAGGTGTTAGGGTTTTGTTGTATTCAAGTTTATGGTTTTAGTTTTTAGGGTTTTATGTGTTAGTTTTTAGTGTTTCGAGTTTTAGAGTTTAATGTTTAGTTTTAAGGATTAGGGTTTTAGTGTATTAAAGATTATGGTTTTAGTTTTCAGGGTATAGGGTTTTGTTTTTAGGTTTTAGTGTTTAGAGTATTAGGACTTTGGGTTTAGTGTATTAAAATTTAGGGTTTAATATTTAGTTTTAAGGATTTAGGGTTTAGGGTTTTGGTTTTAGGTTTTAGGGTTTAGAGTTTTTGGATTTAATGCTTAGTTTTAGGTTTTAATTCTAGGTGTTAGGGTTTTGTTGTATTCAAGTTTATGGTTTTAGGTTTTAGTTTTTAGGGTTTTATGTGTTAGATTTTAGTGTTTCGAATTTTAGGGTATAATGTTTAGTTTTAAGGATTAGGGTTTTAGTGTATTAAAGATTAGGGTTTTAGTTTTTAAGGTATAGGTTTTTTTTTTAGGTTTTAGTGTTTAGAGTATTAGGACTTAGGGTTTAGTGTATTAAAAATTATGGTTTAAGATTTAGTTTTTAAGATTTAGGGTTTAGGGTTTTGGTTTTAGGTTTTAGGCTTTAGAGTTTTTGGGTTTAATGCTTAGTTTTAGGGTTTAATTTTAGGTTTTAGGGTTTTGTTGTATTAAATTTTAGGGTTTTAGGTTTTAGTTTTTAGGGTTTTGGGTTTAGGTTGTAGGGTTTAGAATTTTAGGGTTTAATGTTTAGTTTTAGGGTTTAGGGTTTTAGTGTATTAAATATTAGGGTTTTAGTTTTTAGGGTTTAGGATTTTGTTTTTTGGTTTTGGTGTTTAGAGTATTAGGACTTATGGTTTAGTGTATTAAAATTTAGGTTTTGAGATTGAGTTTTAAGGATTTAAGGTTAAGGGTTTTGGTTTTAGCTTTTAGGGTTTATAGTTTTTGGGTTTAATGCTTATTTTTAGGGTTTAATTTTAAGTTTTAGGGTTTTGTTGTATTCGAGTTTAGGGTTTTAGGTTTTAGTTTTTAGGGTTTTTGTTTTAGGTTTTAGGGTTTAGAATTTTAGGGTTTAATTTTTAGTTTTAGGGATTAGGGTTTTAGTGTATTAAAGATTAGGGTTTTAGTTTTTAGGGTTTAGGGTTTTGTTTTTAGGTTTTAGTGTTTATAGTATTAGGACTTATGGTTTAGTTTATTAAAATTTAGGGTTTAAGATTGAGTTTTAAGGATTTAGGGTTTAGGGTTTTGGTTTTAGCTTTTAGGGTTTTGTTGTATTCAAGTTTAGGGTTTTAGATTTTAGTTTTTAGGGTTTTGGTTTTAGGTTTTAGGGTTTAGAATTTTTGGGTTTAATTTTTAATTTTAGGGATTAGGGTTTTAGTGTATTAAAGATTAGATTTTTAGTTTTTAGGGTTTAGGGATTCGTTTTAGGTTTTAGTGTTTAGAGTATTAGGACTTAGGGTTTAGTGTATTAAAAATTAGGGTTTAAGATTTAGTTTTTAAGATTTAGGGTTTAGGGTTTTGGTTTTAGGTTTTAGGATTTAGAGTTTTTGGGTTTAATGCTTAGTTTTAGGGTTTAATTTTAGGTTTTAGGGTTTTGTTGTATTCATGTTTATGGTTTTAGTTTTAGTTTTTAGGGTTTTAGGTTTTAGTTTTTAGGGTTTAGAATTTTAGGGTTTAATGTTAAGTTTTAAGGATTAGGGTTTTAGTGTATTAAAGATTAGGGTTTTAGTTTTCAGGGTTTATGGTTTTGTTTTTAGGTTTTAGTGTTTAGAGTATTAGGACTTTGGGTTTAGTGTATTAAAATTTAGGGTTTAAGATTTAGTTTTTAGGATTTAGGGTTTAGGGTTTTGGTTTTAGGTTTTAGGGTTTAGAGTTTTTGGGTTTAATGCTTAGTTTTAGGTTTTAATTTTAGGTGTTAGGGTTTTGTTGTATTCATGTTTTGGGTTTTAGGTTTTAGTTTTTAGGGTTTTGGGTTTAGGTTGTAGGGTTTAGAATTTTAGGGTTTAATGTTTAGTTTTAGGGTTTAGGGTTTTAGTGTATTAAATATTAGGGTTTTAGTTTTTAGGGTTTAGGGTTTTGTTTTTTGGTTTTGGTGTTTAGAGTATTAGGACTTATGGTTTAGTGTATTAAAATTTAGGTTTTGAGATTGAGTTTTAAGGATTTAAGGTTTAGGGTTTTGGTTTTAGCTTTTAGGGTTTATAGTTTTTAGGTTTAATGCTTATTTTTAGGGTTTAATTTTAAGTTTTAGGGTTTTGTTGTATTCAAGTTTAGGGTTTTAGGTTTTAGTTTTTTGGGTTTTTGTTTTAGGTTTTAGGGTTTAGAATTTTAGGGTTTAATTTTTAGTTTTAGGGATTAGGGTTTTAGTGTATTAAAGATTAGGGTTTTAGTTTTTAGGGTTTAGGGTTTTGTTTTTAGGTTTTAGTGTTTAGAGTATTAGGAATTATGGTTTAGTTTATTAAAATTTAGGGTTTAAGATTGAGTTTTAAGGATTTAGGGTTTAGGGTTTTGGTTTTAGCTTTTAGGGTTTATAGTTTTTGGGTTTAATGCTTACTTTTAGGGTTTAATTTTAAGTTTTAGGGTTTTGTTGTATTCAAGTTTAGGGTTTTAGATTTTAGTTTTTAGAGTTTTGGTTTTAGGTTTTAGGGTTTAGAATTTTAGGGTTTAATGTTAAGTTTTAAGGATTAGGGTTTAAGTGTATTAAAGATTAGGGTTTTAGTTTTCAGGGTTTATGGTTTTGTTTTTAGGTTTTAGTGTTTAGAGTATTAGGACTTTGGGTTTAGTGTATTGGAATTTAGGGTTTAAGATTTAGTTTTTAGGATTTAGGGTTTAGGGTTTTGGTTTTAGGTTTTACGGTTTAGGGTTTAGAATTCTAGGGTTTAATGTTTAGTTTTAGGGATTAGGGTTTTAGTGTATTAAAGATTAGGGTTTTAGTTTTTAGGGTTTAGGGTTTTGTTTTTAGGTTTTAATGTTAAGAGTATTAGGGCTTAGGGTTTAGTGTATTAAAAATTAGGGTTTAATATTTAGTTTTTAAGATGTAGGGTTTAGGGTTTAGGTTTTAGGTTTTAGGGTTTAGAGTTTCTGGGTTTAATGCTTAGTTTTAGGGTTTAATTTTAGGTTTTAGGGTTTTGTTGTATTCATGTTTATGGTTTTAGGTTTTAGTTTTTAGGGTTTTAGGTATTAGTTTTTAGGGTTTAGAATTTTAGGGTTTAATGTTGAGTTTTAAGGATTAGGGTTTTAGTGTATTAAAGATTAGGGATTTAGTTTTTAGGGTTTATGTTTTTGTTTTTAGGCTTTAGTGTTTGGAGTGTTAGGACTTTGGGTTTAGTGTATTAAAATTTAGGGTTTAAGATTTAGTTTTTAGGATTTAGGGTTTAGGGTTTTGGTTTTAGGTTTTAGGGTTTAGTGTTTTTGGGTTTATTGCTTAGTTTTAGGTTTTAATTTTAGGTGTTAGGGTTTTGTTGTATTCAAGTTTATGGTTTTAGTTTTTAGGGTTTTATGTGTTAGTTTTTAGTGTTTCGAGTTTTAGAGTTTAATGTTTAGTTTTAAGGATTAGGGTTTTAGTGTATTAAAGATTATGGTTTTAGTTTTCAGGGTATAGGGTTTTGTTTTTAGGTTTTAGTGTTTAGAGTATTAGGACTTTGGGTTTAGTGTATTAAAATTTAGGGTTTAATATTTAGTTTTAAGGATTTAGGGTTTAGGGTTTTGGTTTTAGGTTTTAGGGTTTAGAGTTTTTGGATTTAATGCTTAGTTTTAGGTTTTAATTCTAGGTGTTAGGGTTTTGTTGTATTCAAGTTTATGGTTTTAGGTTTTAGTTTTTAGGGTTTTATGTGTTAGATTTTAGTGTTTCGAATTTTAGGGTATAATGTTTAGTTTTAAGGATTAGGGTTTTAGTGTATTAAAGATTAGGGTTTTAGTTTTCAAGGTATAGGGTTTTTTTTTTAGGTTTTAGTGTTTAGAGTATTAGGACTTAGGGTTTAGTGTATTAAAAATTATGGTTTAAGATTTAGTTTTTAAGATTTAGGGTTTAGGGTTTTGGTTTTAGGTTTTAGGGTTTAGAGTTTTTGGGTTTAATGCTTAGTTTTAGGGTTTAATTTTAGGTTTTAGGGTTTTGTTGTATTAAATTTTAGGGTTTTAGGTTTTAGTTTTTAGGGTTTTGGGTTTAGGTTGTAGGGTTTAGAATTTTAGGGTTTAATGTTTAGTTTTAGGGTTTAGGGTTTTAGTGTATTAAATATTAGGGTTTTAGTTTTTAGGGTTTAGGGTTTTGTTTTTTGGTTTTGGTGTTTAGAGTATTAGGACTTATGGTTTAGTGTATTAAAATTTAGGTTTTGATATTGAGTTTTAAGGATTTAAGGTTAAGGGTTTTGGTTTTAGCTTTTAGGGTTTATAGTTTTTGGGTTTAATGCTTATTTTTAGGGTTTAATTTTAAGTTTTAGGGTTTTGTTGTATTCGAGTTTAGGGTTTTAGGTTTTAGTTTTTAGTGTTTTTGTTTTAGGTTTTAGGGTTTAGAATTTTAGGTTTTAATTTTTAGTTTTAGGGATTAGGGTTTTAGTGTATTAAAGATTAGGGTTATAGTTTTTAGGGTTTAGGGTTTTGTTTTTAGGTTTTAGTGTTTATAGTATTAGGACTTATGGTTTAGTTTATTAAAATTTAGGGTTTAAGATTGAGTTTTAAGGATTTAGGGTTTAGGGTTTTGGTTTTAGCTTTTAGGGTTTTGTTGTATTCAAGTTTAGGGTTTTAGATTTTAGTTTTTAGGGTTTTGGTTTTAGGTTTTAGGGTTTAGAATTTTTGGGTTTAATTTTTAATTTTAGGGATTAGGGTTTTAGTGTATTAAAGATTAGATTTTTAGTTTTTAGGGTTTAGGGTTTCATTTTAGGTTTTAGTGTTTAGAGTATTAGGACTTAGGGTTTAGTGTATTAAAAATTAGGGTTTAAGATTTAGTTTTTAAGATTTAGGGTTTAGGGTTTTGGTTTTAGGTTTTAGGATTTAGAGTTTTTGGGTTTAATGCTTAGTTTTAGGGTTTAATTTTAGGTTTTAGGGTTTTGTTGTATTCATGTTTATGGTTTTAGTTTTAGTTTTTAGGGTTTTAGGTTTTAGTTTTTAGGGTTTAGAATTTTAGGGTTTAATGTTAAGTTTTAAGGATTAGGCTTTTAGTGTATTAAAGATTAGGGTTTTAGTTTTCAGGGTTTATGGTTTTGTTTTTAGGTTTTAGTGTTTAGAGTATTAGGACTTTGGGTTTAGTGTATTAAAATTTAGGGTTTAAGATTTAGTTTTTAGGATTTAGGGTTTAGGGTTTTGGTTTTAGGTTTTACGGTTTAGAGTTTTTGGGTTTAATGCTTAGTTTTAGGTTTTAATTTTAGGTGTTAGGGTTTTGTTGTATTCATGTTTTGGGATTTAGGTTTTAGTTTTTAGGGTTTTGGGTTTAGGTTGTAGGGTTTAGAATTTTAGGGTTTAATGTTTAGTTTTAGGGTTTAGGGTTTTAGTGTATTAAATATTAGGGTTTTAGTTTTTAGGGTTTAGGGTTTTGTTTTTTGGTTTTGGTGTTTAGAGTATTAGGGCTTAGGGTTTAGTGTATTAAAAATTAGGGTTTAATATTTAGTTTTTAAGATTTAGGGTTTAGGGTTTAGGTTTTAGGTTTTAGGGTTTAGAGTTTTTGGGTTTAATGCTTAGTTTTAGGGTTTAATTTTAGGTTTTAGGGTTTTGTTGTATTCATGTTTATGGTTTTAGGTTTTAGTTTTTAGGGTTTTAGGTATTAGTTTTTAGGGTTTAGAATTTTAGGGTTTAATGTTGAGTTTTAAGGATTAGGGTTTTAGTGTATTAAAGATTAGGGATTTAGTTTTTAGGGTTTATGTTTTTGTTTTTAGGCTTTAGTGTTTAGAGTGTTAGGACTTTGGGTTTAGTGTATTAAAATTTAGGGTTTAAGATTTAGTTTTTAGGATTTAGGGTTTAGGGTTTTGGTTTTAGGTTTTAGGGTTTAGAGTTTTTGGGTTTATTGCTTAGTTTTAGGTTTTAATTTTAGGTGTTAGGGTTTTGTTGTATTCAAGTTTATGGTTTTAATTTTTAGGGTTTTATGTGTTAGTTTTTAGTGTTTCGAGTTTTAGAGTTTAATGTTTAGTTTTAAGGATTAGGGTTTTAGTGTATTAAAGATTATGATTTTAGTTTTCAGGGTATAGGGTTTTGTTTTTAGGTTTTAGTGTTTAGAGTATTAGGACTTTGGGTTTAGTGTATTAAAATTTAGGGTTTAATATTTAGTTTTAAGGATTTAGGGTTTAGGGTTTTGGTTTTAGGTTTTAGGGTTTAGAGTTTTTGGATTTAATGCTTAGTTTTAGGTTTTAATTCTAGGTGTTATGGTTTTGTTGTATTCAAGTTTATGGTTTTAGGTTTTAGTTTTTAGGGTTTTATGTGTTAGATTTTAGTGTTTCGAATTTTAGGGTATAATGTTTAGTTTTAAGGATTAGGGTTTTAGTGTATTAAAGATTAGGGTTTTAGTTTTCAAGGTATAGGGTTTTGTTTTTAGGTTTTAGTGTTTAGAATATTAGGACTTAGGGTTTAGTGTATTAAAAATTATGGTTTAAGATTTAGTTTTTAAGATTTAGGGTTTAGGGTTTAGGTTTTAGGGTTTATAGTTTTTGGGTTTAATGCTTACTTTTAGGGTTTAATTTTAAGTTTTAGGGTTTTGTTGTATTCAAGTTTAGGGTTTTAGATTTTAATTTTTAGGGTTTTTGTTTTGGGTTTTAGGGTTTATAATTTTAGGGTTTAATTTTTAGTTTTAGGGATTAGGGTTTTAGTGTATTAAAGATTAGATTTTTAGTTTTTAGGGTTTAGGGTTTCGTTTTTAGGTTTTAGTGTTTAGAGTATTAGGACTTAGGGTTTATTGTATTAAAAATTAGGGTTTAAGATTTAGTTTTTAAGATTTAGGGTTTAGGGTTTTGGTTTTAGGTTTTAGGATTTAGAGTTTTTGGGTTTAATGCTTAGTTTTAGGGTTTAATTTTAGGTTTTAGGGTTTTGTTGTATTCATGTTTATGGTTTCAGTTTTAGTTTTTAGGGTTTTAGGTTTTAGTTTTTAGGGTTTAGAATTTTAGGGTTTAATTTTAAGTTTTAAGGATTAGGGTTTTAGTGTATTAAAGATTAGGGTTTTAGTTTTCAGGGTTTATGGTTTTGTTTTTAGGTTTGATTGTTTAGAGTATTAGGACTTTGGGTTTAGTGTATTAAAATTTAGGGTTTATGATTGAGTTTTAAGGATTTGGGGTTTAAGGTTTTGGTTTTAGCTTTTAGGGTTTATAGTTTTTGGGTTTAATGCTTACTTTTAGGGTTTAATTTTAAGTTTTAGGGTTTTGTTGTATTCAAGTTTGTGATTTTAGGTTATAGTTTTTAGGGTTTTTGTTTTAGGTTTTTGGGTTTAGAATTTTAGGGTTTAATGTTTAGTTTTAGGGATTAGGGTTTTAGTGTATTAAAGATTAGAGTTTTAGTTTTCAGGGTTTATGGTTTTGTTTTTAGGTTTTAGTGTATAGAGTATTAGGACTTAGGGTTTAGTGTATTAAAAATTAGGGTTTAAGATTTAGTTTTTAAGATTTAGCGTTTAGGGTTTTGGTTTTAGGTTTTAGGGTTTAGAGTTTTTGGGTTTAATGCTTAGTTTTAGGGTTTAATTTTAAGTTTAAAGGTTTGTTGTATTCATGTTTATGGTTTTAGGTTTTAGTTTTTAGGGTTTTAGGTTTTAGTTTTTAGGGTTTAGAATTTTAGGGTTTAATGTTAAGTTTTAAGGATTAGGGTTTTAGTGTATTGAAGATTAGGGTTAGTTTTCAGGGTTTATGGTTTTGTTTTTAGGTTTTAGTGTTTAGAGTATTAGGACTTTGGGTTTAGTGTATTAAAATTTAGGGTTTAAGATTAAGTTTTTAGGATTTAGGGTTTAGGGTTTTGGTTTTAGGTTTTAGGGTTTACAGTTTTGGGGTTTAATGCTTAGTTTTAGGTTTTAATTTTAGGTGTTATTGTTTTGTTGTATTCAAGTTTATGGTTTTAGGTTTTAGTTTTTAGGGTTTTAGGTTTTAGTTTTTAGTGTTTCGAATTTTAGGGTTTAATGATTAGTTTTAAGGATTAGGGTTTTAGTGTATTAAAGATTAGGGTTTTAGTTTTCAGGGTTTAGGGTTTTGTTTTTAGGTTTTAGTATTTAGAGTATTAGGACTTTGGGTCTAGTGTATTAAAAATTAGGGTTTAAGATTTAGTTTTTAAGATTTAGGGTTTAGGGATTAGGTTTTAGGTTTTAGGGTTTATAGTTTTTGGGTTTAATGCTTACTTTTAGGGTTTAATTTTAAGTTTTAGGGTTTTGTTGTATTCAAGTTTAGGGTTTTAGATTTTAATTTTTAGGGTTTTGGTTTTGGGTTTTAGGGTTTAGAATTTTAGGGTTTAATTTTTAGTTTTAGGGATTAGGGTTTTAGTGTATTAAAGATTAGATTTTTAGTTTTTAGGGTTTAGGGTTTCATTTTTAGGTTTTAGTGTTTAGAGTATTAGGACTTAGGGTTTAGTGTATTAAAAATTAGGGTTTAAGATTTAGTTTTTAAGATTTAGGGTTTAGGGTTTTGGTTTTAGGTTTTAGGATTTAGAGTTTTTGGGTTTAATGCTTAGTTTTAGGGTTTAATTTTAGGTTTTAAGGTTTTGTTGTATTCATGTTTATGGTTTCAGTTTTAGTTTTTAGGGTTTTAGGTTTTAGTTTTTAGGGTTTAGAATTTTAGGGTTTAATGTTAAGTTTTAAGGATTAGGGTTTTAGTGTATTAAAGATTAGGGTTTTAGTTTTCAGGGTTTATGGTTTTGTTTTTAGGTTTGATTGTTTAGAGTATTAGGACTTTGGGTTTAGTGTATTAAAATTTAGGGTTTATGATTGAGTTTTAAGGATTTGGGGTTTAAGGTTTTGGTTTTAGCTTTTAGGGTTTATAGTTTTTGGGTTTAATGCTTACTTTTAGGGTTTAATTTTAAGTTCTAGGGTTTTGTTGTATTCACGTTTGTGATTTTAGGTTATAGTTTTTAGGGTTTTTGTTTTAGGTTTTTGGGTTTAGAATTTTAGGGTTTAATGTTTAGTTTTAGGGATTAGGGTTTTAGTGTATTAAAGATTAGAGTTTTAGTTTTTAGGTTTATGGTTTTGTTTTTAGGTTTTAGTGTTTAGAGTATTAGGACTTAGGGTTTAGTATATTAAAAATTAGGGTTTAAGATTTAGTTTTTAAGATTTAGGGTTTTGATTTTAGGTTTTAGGTTTTAAAGTTTTTGGGTTTAATGCTTAGTTTTAGGGTTTAATTTTAGGTTTAAAGGTTTTGTTGTATTCATGTTTATGGTTTTAGGTTTTAGTTTTTAGGGTTTTAGGTTTTAGTTTTTAGGGTTTAGAATTTTAGGGTTTAATGTTAAGTTTTAAGGATTAGGGTTTTAGTGTATTAAAGATTAGGGTTTTAGTTTTCAGGGTTTATGGTTTTGTTTTTAGGTTTTAGTGTTTAGAGTATTAGGACTTTGGGTTTAGTGTTTTAAAATTTAGGGTTTATGATTTAGTTTTACGGATTTAGGGTTTTGGGTTTTGGTTTTAGGTTTTAGGGTTTAGAGTTTTTGGGTTTAATGCTTAGTTTTAGGTTTTAATTTTAGGTGTTAGGGTTTTGTTGTATTAAATTTTAGGGTTTTAGGTTTTAGTTTTTAGGGTTTTGGGTTTAGGTTGTAGGGTTTAGAATTTTAGGGTTTAATGTTTAGTTTTAGGGTTTAGGGTTTTAGTGTATTAAATATTAGGGTTTTAGTTTTTAGGGTTTTGGGTTTTGTTTTTTGGTTTTGGTGTTTAGAGTATTAGGACTTATGGTTTAGTGTATTAAAATTTAGGTTTTGAGATTGAGTTTTAAGGATTTAAGGTTTAGGGTTTTGGTTTTAGCTTTTAGGGTTTATAGTTTTTGGGTTTAATGCTTATTTTTAGGGTTTAATTTTAAGTTTTAGGGTTTTGTTGTATTCAAGTTTAGGGTTTTAGGTTTTAGTTTTTAGGGTTTTTGTTTTAGGTTTTAGGGTTTAGAATTTTAGGGTTTAATTTTTAGTTTTAGGGATTAGGGTTTTAGTGTATTAAAGATTAGGGTTTTAGTTTTTTGGGTTTAGGGTTTTAATTTTAGGTTTTAGTGTTTAGAGTATTAGAACTTATGGTTTAGTTTATTAAAATTTAGGGTTTAAGATTGAGTTTTAAGGATTTAGGGTTTAGGGTTTTGGTTTTAGCTTTTAGGGTTTATAGTTTTTGGGTTTAATGCTTACTTTTAGGGTTTAATTTTAAGTTTTAGGGTTTTGTTGTATTCAAGTTTAGGGTTTTAGATTTTTGCTTTTAGGGTTTTGGTTTTAGGATTTAGGGTTTAAAATTTTAGGGTTTAATTTTTAGTTTTAGGGATTAGGGTTTTAGTGTATTAAAGATTAGATTTTTAGTTTTTAGGGTTTAGGGTTTCGTTTTTAGGTTTTAGTGTTTAGAGTATTAGGACTTAGGGTTTAGTGTATTAAAAATTAGGGTTTAAGATTTAGTTTTTAAGATTTAGGGTTTAGGGTTTTGGTTTTAGGTTTTAGGATTTAGAGTTTTTGGGTTTAATGCTTAGTTTTAGGGTTTAATTTTAGGTTTTAGGGTTTTGTTGTATTCATGTTTATGGTTTTAGTTTTAGTTTTTAGGGTTTTAGGTTTTAGTTTTTAGGGTTTAGAATTTTAGAGTTTAATGTTAAGTTTTAAGAATTAGGGTTTTAGTGTATTAAAGATTAGGGTTTTAGTTTTCAGGGTTTATAGTTTTGTTTTTAGGTTTTAGTGTTTAGAGTATTAGGACTTTGGGTTTAGTGTATTAAAATTTAGGGTTTATGATTGAGTTTTAAGTATTTAGGGTTTAGGGTTTTGGTTTTAGGTTTTAGGGTTTAGAGTTTTTGGGTTTAATGCTTAGTTTTAGGGTTTAATTTTAGGTTTAAGGGTTTTGTTGTATTCATGTTTATGGTTTTAGGTTTTAGTTTTTAGGGTTTTAGGTTTTAGTTTTTAGGGTTTAGAATTTTAGGGTTTAATGTTAAGTTTTAAGGATTAGGGTTTTAGTGTATTAAAGATTAGGGTTTTAGTTTTCAGGGTTTATGGTTTTGTTTTTAGGTTTTATTATTTAGAGTATTAGGACTTTGGGTTTAGTGTATTAAAATTTAGGGTTTATGATTTAGTTTTTCGGATTTAGGGTTTTGGGTTTTGGTTTTAGGTTTTAGGGTTTAGAGTTTTTGGGTTTAATGCTTAGTTTTAGGTTTTAATTTTAGGTGTTAGGGTTTTGTTGTATTAAATTTTAGGGTTTTAGGTTTTAGTTTTTAGGGTTTTGGGTTTAGGTTGTAGGGTTTAGAATTTTAGGGTTTAATGTTTAGTTTTAGGGTTTAGGGTTTTAGTGTATTAAATATTAGGGTTTTAGTTTTTAGGGTTTAGGGTTTTGTTTTTTGGTTTTGGTGTTTAGAGTATTAGGACTTATGGTTTAGTTTATTAAAATTTAGGGTTTAAGATTGAGTTTTAAGGATTTAGGGTTTAGGGTTTTGGTTTTAGCTTTTAGGGTTTTGTTGTATTCAAGTTTAGGGTTTTAGATTTTAGTTTTTAGGGTTTTGGTTTTAGGTTTTAGGGTTTAGAATTTTTGGGTTTAATTTTTAATTTTAGGGATTAGGGTTTTAGTGTATTAAAGATTAGATTTTTAGTTTTTAGGGTTTAGGGATTCGTTTTAGGTTTTAGTGTTTAGAGTATTAGGACTTAGGGTTTAGTGTATTAAAAATTAGGGTTTAAGATTTAGTTTTTAAGATTTAGGGTTTAGGGTTTTGGTTTTAGGTTTTAGGATTTAGAGTTTTTGGGTTTAATGCTTAGTTTTAGGGTTTAATTTTAGGTTTTAGGGTTTTGTTGTATTCATGTTTATGGTTTTAGTTTTAGTTTTTAGGGTTTTAGGTTTTAGTTTTTAGGGTTTAGAATTTTAGGGTTTAATGTTAAGTTTTAAGGATTAGGGTTTTAGTGTATTAAAGATTAGGGTTTTAGTTTTCAGGGTTTATGGTTTTGTTTTTAGGTTTTAGTGTTTAGAGTATTAGGACTTTGGGTTTAGTGTATTAAAATTTAGGGTTTAAGATTTAGTTTTTAGGATTTAGGGTTTAGGGTTTTGGTTTTAGGTTTTAGGGTTTAGAGTTTTTGGGTTTAATGCTTAGTTTTAGGTTTTAATTTTAGGTGTTAGGGTTTTGTTGTATTCATGTTTTGGGTTTTAGGTTTTAGTTTTTAGGGTTTTGGGTTTAGGTTGTAGGGTTTAGAATTTTAGGGTTTAATGTTTAGTTTTAGGGTTTAGGGTTTTAGTGTATTAAATATTAGGGTTTTAGTTTTTAGGGTTTAGGGTTTTGTTTTTTGGTTTTGGTGTTTAGAGTATTAGGACTTATGGTTTAGTGTATTAAAATTTAGGTTTTGAGATTGAGTTTTAAGGATTTAAGGTTTAGGGTTTTGGTTTTAGCTTTTAGGGTTTATAGTTTTTAGGTTTAATGCTTATTTTTAGGGTTTAATTTTAAGTTTTAGGGTTTTGTTGTATTCAAGTTTAGGGTTTTAGGTTTTAGTTTTTTGGGTTTTTGTTTTAGGTTTTAGGGTTTAGAATTTTAGGGTTTAATTTTTAGTTTTAGGGATTAGGGTTTTAGTGTATTAAAGATTAGGGTTTTAGTTTTTATGGTTTAGGGTTTTGTTTTTAGGTTTTAGTGTTTAGAGTATTAGGAATTATGGTTTAGTTTATTAAAATTTAGGGTTTAAGATTGAGTTTTAAGGATTTAGGGTTTAGGGTTTTGGTTTTAGCTTTTAGGGTTTATAGTTTTTGGGTTTAATGCTTACTTTTAGGGTTTAATTTTAAGTTTTAGGGTTTTGTTGTATTCAAGTTTAGGGTTTTAGATTTTAGTTTTTAGAGTTTTGGTTTTAGGTTTTAGGGTTTAGAATTTTAGGGTTTAATGTTAAGTTTTAAGGATTAGGGTTTAAGTGTATTAAAGATTAGGGTTTTAGTTTTCAGGGTTTATGGTTTTGTTTTTAGGTTTTAGTGTTTAGAGTATTAGGACTTTGGGTTTAGTGTATTGGAATTTAGGGTTTAAGATTTAGTTTTTAGGATTTAGGGTTTAGGGTTTTGGTTTTAGGTTTTACGGTTTAGGGTTTAGAATTCTAGGGTTTAATGTTTAGTTTTAGGGATTAGGGTTTTAGTGTATTAAAGATTAGGGTTTTAGTTTTTAGGGTTTAGGGTTTTGTTTTTAGGTTTTAATGTTAAGAGTATTAGGGCTTAGGGTTTAGTGTATTAAAAATTAGGGTTTAATATTTAGTTTTTAAGATGTAGGGTTTAGGGTTTAGGTTTTAGGTTTTAGGGTTTAGAGTTTCTGGGTTTAATGCTTAGTTTTAGGGTTTAATTTTAGGTTTTAGGGTTTTGTTGTATTCATGTTTATGGTTTTAGGTTTTAGTTTTTAGGGTTTTAGGTATTAGTTTTTAGGGTTTAGAATTTTAGGGTTTAATGTTGAGTTTTAAGGATTAGGGTTTTAGTGTATTAAAGATTAGGGATTTAGTTTTTAGGGTTTATGTTTTTGTTTTTAGGCTTTAGTGTTTGGAGTGTTAGGACTTTGGGTTTAGTGTATTAAAATTTAGGGTTTAAGATTTAGTTTTTAGGATTTAGGGTTTAGGGTTTTGGTTTTAGGTTTTAGGGTTTAGTGTTTTTGGGTTTATTGCTTAGTTTTAGGTTTTAATTTTAGGTGTTAGGGTTTTGTTGTATTCAAGTTTATGGTTTTAGTTTTTAGGGTTTTATGTGTTAGTTTTTAGTGTTTCGAGTTTTAGAGTTTAATGTTTAGTTTTAAGGATTAGGGTTTTAGTGTATTAAAGATTATGGTTTTAGTTTTCAGGGTATAGGGTTTTGTTTTTAGGTTTTAGTGTTTAGAGTATTAGGACTTTGGGTTTAGTGTATTAAAATTTAGGGTTTAATATTTAGTTTTAAGGATTTAGGGTTTAGGGTTTTGGTTTTAGGTTTTAGGGTTTAGAGTTTTTGGATTTAATGCTTAGTTTTAGGTTTTAATTCTAGGTGTTAGGGTTTTGTTGTATTCAAGTTTATGGTTTTAGGTTTTAGTTTTTAGGGTTTTATGTGTTAGATTTTAGTGTTTCGAATTTTAGGGTATAATGTTTAGTTTTAAGGATTAGGGTTTTAGTGTATTAAAGATTAGGGTTTTAGTTTTCAAGGTATAGGGTTTTTTTTTAGGTTTTAGTGTTTAGAGTATTAGGACTTAGGGTTTAGTGTATTAAAAATTATGGATTAAGATTTAGTTTTTAAGATTTAGGGTTTAGGGTTTTGGTTTTAGGTTTTAGGCTTTAGAGTTTTTGGGTTTAATGCTTAGTTTTAGGGTTTAATTTTAGGTTTTAGGGTTTTGTTGTATTAAATTTTAGGGTTTTAGGTTTTAGTTTTTAGGGTTTTGGGTTTAGGTTGTAGGGTTTAGAATTTTAGGGTTTAATGTTTAGTTTTAGGGTTTAGGGTTTTAGTGTATTAAATATTAGGGTTTTAGTTTTTAGGGTTTAGGGTTTTGTTTTTTGGTTTTGGTGTTTAGAGTATTAGGACTTATGGTTTAGTGTATTAAAATTTAGGTTTTGAGATTGAGTTTTAAGGATTTAAGGTTAAGGGTTTTGGTTTTAGCTTTTAGGGTTTATAGTTTTTGGGTTTAATGCTTATTTTTAGGGTTTAATTTTAAGTTTTAGGGTTTTGTTGTATTCGAGTTTAGGGTTTTAGGTTTTAGTTTTTAGGGTTTTTGTTTTAGGTTTTAGGGTTTAGAATTTTAGGGTTTAATTTTTAGTTTTAGGGATTAGGGTTTTAGTGTATTAAAGATTAGGGTTTTAGTTTTTATGGTTTAGGGTTTTGTTTTTAGGTTTTAGTGTTTAGAGTATTAGGAATTATGGTTTAGTTTATTAAAATTTAGGGTTTAAGATTGAGTTTTAAGGATTTAGGGTTTAGGGTTTTGGTTTTAGCTTTTAGGGTTTATAGTTTTTGGGTTTAATGCTTACTTTTAGGGTTTAATTTTAAGTTTTAGGGTTTTGTTGTATTCAAGTTTAGGGTTTTAGATTTTAGTTTTTAGAGTTTTGGTTTTAGGTTTTAGGGTTTAGAATTTTAGGGTTTAATGTTAAGTTTTAAGGATTAGGGTTTAAGTGTATTAAAGATTAGGGTTTTAGTTTTCAGGGTATATGGTTTTGTTTTTAGGTTTTAGTGTTTAGAGTATTCGGACTTTGGGTTTAGTGTATTGGAATTTAGGGTTTAAGATTTAGTTTTTAGGATTTAGGGTTTAGGGTTTTGGTTTTAGGTTTTACGGTTTAGGGTTTAGAATTCTAGGGTTTAATGTTTAGTTTTAGGGATTAGGGTTTTAGTGTATTAAAGATTAGGGTTTTAGTTTTTAGGGTTTAGGGTTTTGTTTTTAGGTTTTAATGTTAAGAGTATTAGGGCTTAGGGTTTAGTGTATTAAAAATTAGGGTTTAATATTTAGTTTTTAAGATGTAGGGTTTAGGGTTTAGGTTTTAGGTTTTAGGGTTTAGAGTTTCTGGGTTTAATGCTTAGTTTTAGGGTTTAATTTTAGGTTTTAGGGTTTTGTTGTATTCATGTTTATGGTTTTAGGTTTTAGTTTTTAGGGTTTTAGGTATTAGTTTTTAGGGTTTAGAATTTTAGGGTTTAATGTTGAGTTTTAAGGATTAGGGTTTTAGTGTATTAAAGATTAGGGATTTAGTTTTTAGGGTTTATGTTTTTGTTTTTAGGCTTTAGTGTTTGGAGTGTTAGGACTTTGGGTTTAGTGTATTAAAATTTAGGGTTTAAGATTTAGTTTTTAGGATTTAGGGTTTAGGGTTTTGGTTTTAGGTTTTAGGGTTTAGTGTTTTTGGGTTTATTGCTTAGTTTTAGGTTTTAATTTTAGGTGTTAGGGTTTTGTTGTATTCAAGTTTATGGTTTTAGTTTTTAGGGTTTTATGTGTTAGTTTTTAGTGTTTCGAGTTTTAGAGTTTAATGTTTAGTTTTAAGGATTAGGGTTTTAGTGTATTAAAGATTATGGTTTTAGTTTTCAGGGTATAGGGTTTTGTTTTTAGGTTTTAGTGTTTAGAGTATTAGGACTTTGGGTTTAGTGTATTAAAATTTAGGGTTTAATATTTAGTTTTAAGGATTTAGGGTTTAGGGTTTTGGTTTTAGGTTTTAGGGTTTAGAGTTTTTGGATTTAATGCTTAGTTTTAGGTTTTAATTCTAGGTGTTAGGGTTTTGTTGTATTCAAGTTTATGGTTTTAGGTTTTAGTTTTTAGGGTTTTATGTGTTAGATTTTAGTGTTTCGAATTTTAGGGTATAATGTTTAGTTTTAAGGATTAGGGTTTTAGTGTATTAAAGATTAGGGTTTTAGTTTTCAAGGTATAGGGTTTTTTTTTAGGTTTTAGTGTTTAGAGTATTAGGACTTAGGGTTTAGTGTATTAAAAATTATGGATTAAGATTTAGTTTTTAAGATTTAGGGTTTAGGGTTTTGGTTTTAGGTTTTAGGCTTTAGAGTTTTTGGGTTTAATGCTTAGTTTTAGGGTTTAATTTTAGGTTTTAGGGTTTTGTTGTATTAAATTTTAGGGTTTTAGGTTTTAGTTTTTAGGGTTTTGGGTTTAGGTTGTAGGGTTTAGAATTTTAGGGTTTAATGTTTAGTTTTAGGGTTTAGGGTTTTAGTGTATTAAATATTAGGGTTTTAGTTTTTAGGGTTTAGGGTTTTGTTTTTTGGTTTTGGTGTTTAGAGTATTAGGACTTATGGTTTAGTGTATTAAAATTTAGGTTTTGAGATTGAGTTTTAAGGATTTAAGGTTAAGGGTTTTGGTTTTAGCTTTTAGGGTTTATAGTTTTTGGGTTTAATGCTTATTTTTAGGGTTTAATTTTAAGTTTTAGGGTTTTGTTGTATTCGAGTTTAGGGTTTTAGGTTTTAGTTTTTAGGGTTTTTGTTTTAGGTTTTAGGGTTTAGAATTTTAGGGTTTAATTTTTAGTTTTAGGGATTAGGGTTTTAGTGTATTAAAGATTAGATTTTTAGTTTTTAGGGTTTAGGGTTTTGTTTTTAGGTTTTAGTGTTTATAGTATTAGGACTTAGGGTTTAGTGTATTAAAAATTAGGGTTTAAGATTTAGTTTTTAAGATTTAGGGTTTAGGGTTTTGGTTTTAGGTTTTAGGATTTAGAGTTTTTGGGTTTAATGCTTAGTTTTAGGGTTTAATTTTAGGTTTTAGGGTTTTGTTGTATTCATGTTTATGGTTTTAGTTTTAGTTTTTAGGGTTTTAGGTTTTAGTTTTTAGGGTTTAGAATTTTAGGGTTTAATGTTAAGTTTTAAGGATTAGGGTTTTAGTGTATTAAAGATTAGGGTTTTAGTTTTCAGGGTTTATGGTTTTGTTTTTAGGTTTTAGTGTTTAGAGTATTAGGACTTTGGGTTTAGTGTATTAAAATTTAGGGTTTAAGATTTAGTTTTTAGGATTTAGGGTTTAGGGTTTTGGTTTTAGGTTTTAGGGTTTAGAGTTTTTGGGTTTAATGCTTAGTTTTAGGTTTTAATTTTAGGTGTTAGGGTTTTGTTGTATTCATGTTTTGGGTTTTAGGTTTTAGTTTTTAGGGTTTTGGGTTTAGGTTGTAGGGTTTAGAATTTTAGGGTTTAATGTTTAGTTTTAGGGTTTAGGGTTTTAGTGTATTAAATATTAGGGTTTTAGTTTTTAGGGTTTAGGGTTTTGTTTTTTGGTTTTGGTGTTTAGAGTATTAGGACTTATGGTTTAGTGTATTAAAATTTAGGTTTTGAGATTGAGTTTTAAGGATTTAAGGTTTAGGGTTTTGGTTTTAGCTTTTAGGGTTTATAGTTTTTAGGTTTAATGCTTATTTTTAGGGTTTAATTTTAAGTTTTAGGGTTTTGTTGTATTCAAGTTTAGGGTTTTAGGTTTTAGTTTTTTGGGTTTTTGTTTTAGGTTTTAGGGTTTAGAATTTTAGGGTTTAATTTTTAGTTTTAGGGATTAGGGTTTTAGTGTATTAAAGATTAGGGTTTTAGTTTTTAGGGTTTAGGGTTTTGTTTTTAGGTTTTAGTGTTTAGAGTATTAGGAATTATGGTTTAGTTTATTAAAATTTAGGGTTTAAGATTGAGTTTTAAGGATTTAGGGTTTAGGGTTTTGGTTTTAGCTTTTAGGGTTTATAGTTTTTGGGTTTAATGCTTACTTTTAGGGTTTAATTTTAAGTTTTAGGGTTTTGTTGTATTCAAGTTTAGGGTTTAGATTTTAGTTTTTAGAGTTTTGGTTTTAGGTTTTAGGGTTTAGAATTTTAGGGTTTAATGTTAAGTTTTAAGGATTAGGGTTTAAGTGTATTAAAGATTAGGGTTTTAGTTTTCAGGGTTTATGGTTTTGTTTTTAGGTTTTAGTGTTTAGAGTATTAGGACTTAGGGTTTAGTGTATTAAAAATTAGGGTTTAATATTTAGTTTTTAAGATGTAGGGTTTAGGGTTTAGGTTTTAGGTTTTAGGGTTTAGAGTTTCTGGGTTTAATGCTTAGTTTTAGGGTTTAATTTTAGGTTTTAGGGTTTTGTTGTATTCATGTTTATGGTTTTAGGTTTTAGTTTTTAGGGTTTTAGGTATTAGTTTTTAGGGTTTAGAATTTTAGGGTTTAATGTTGAGTTTTAAGGATTAGGGTTTTAGTGTATTAAAGATTAGGGATTTAGTTTTTAGGGTTTATGTTTTTGTTTTTAGGCTTTAGTGTTTGGAGTGTTAGGACTTTGGGTTTAGTGTATTAAAATTTAGGGTTTAAGATTTAGTTTTTAGGATTTAGGGTTTAGGGTTTTGGTTTTAGGTTTTAGGGTTTAGTGTTTTTGGGTTTATTGCTTAGTTTTAGGTTTTAATTTTAGGTGTTAGGGTTTTGTTGTATTCAAGTTTATGGTTTTAGTTTTTAGGGTTTTATGTGTTAGTTTTTAGTGTTTCGAGTTTTAGAGTTTAATGTTTAGTTTTAAGGATTAGGGTTTTAGTGTATTAAAGATTATGGTTTTAGTTTTCAGGGTATAGGGTTTTGTTTTTAGGTTTTAGTGTTTAGAGTATTAGGACTTTGGGTTTAGTGTATTAAAATTTAGGGTTTAATATTTAGTTTTAAGGATTTAGGGTTTAGGGTTTTGGTTTTAGGTTTTAGGGTTTAGAGTTTTTGGATTTAATGCTTAGTTTTAGGTTTTAATTCTAGGTGTTAGGGTTTTGTTGTATTCAAGTTTATGGTTTTAGGTTTTAGTTTTTAGGGTTTTATGTGTTAGATTTTAGTGTTTCGAATTTTAGGGTATAATGTTTAGTTTTAAGGATTAGGGTTTTAGTCTATTAAAGATTAGGGTTTTAGTTTTCAAGGTATAGGTTTTTTTTTTTAGGTTTTAGTGTTTAGAGTATTAGGACTTAGGGTTTAGTGTATTAAAAATTATGGTTTAAGATTTAGTTTTTAAGATTTAGGGTTTAGGGTTTTGGTTTTAGGTTTTAGGGTTTAGAGTTTTTGGGTTTAATGCTTAGTTTTAGGGTTTAATTTTAGGTTTTAGGGTTTTGTTGTATTAAATTTTAGGGTTTTAGGTTTTAGTTTTTAGGGTTTTGGTTTTGGGTTTTAGGGTTTAGAATTTTAGGGTTTAATTTTTAGTTTTAGGGATTAGGGTTTTAGTGTATTAAAGATTAGATTTTTAGTTTTTAGGGTTTAGGGTTTCATTTTTAGGTTTTAGTGTTTAGAGTATTAGGACTTAGGGTTTAGTGTATTAAAAATTAGGGTTTAAGATTTAGTTTTTAAGATTTAGGGTTTAGGGTTTTGGTTTTAGGTTTTAGGATTTAGAGTTTTTGGGTTTAATGCTTAGTTTTAGGGTTTAATTTTAGGTTTTAGGGTTTTGTTGTATTCATGTTTATGGTTTCAGTTTTAGTTTTTAGGGTTTTAGGTTTTAGTTTTTAGGGTTTAGAATTTTAGGGTTTAATGTTAAGTTTTAAGGATTAGGGTTTTAGTGTATTAAAGATTAGGGTTTTAGTTTTCAGGGATGATGGTTTTGTTTTTAGGTTTGATTGTTTAGAGTATTAGGACTTTGGGTTTAGTGTATTAAAATTTAGGGTTTATGATTGAGTTTTAAGGATTTGGGGTTTAAGGTTTTGGTTTTAGCTTTTAGGGTTTATAGTTTTTGGGTTTAATGCTTACTTTTAGGGTTTAATTTTAAGTTCTAGGGTTTTGTTGTATTCACGTTTGTGATTTTAGGTTATAGTTTTTAGGGTTTTTGTTTTAGGTTTTTGGGTTTAGAATTTTAGGGTTTAATGTTTAGTTTTAGGGATTAGGGTTTTAGTGTATTAAAGATTAGAGTTTTAGTTTTTAGGTTTATGGTTTTGTTTTTAGGTTTTAGTGTTTAGAGTATTAGGACTTAGGGTTTAGTATATTAAAAATTAGGGTTTAAGATTTAGTTTTTAAGATTTAGGGTTTTGATTTTAGGTTTTAGGTTTTAAAGTTTTTGGGTTTAATGCTTAGTTTTAGGGTTTAATTTTAGGTTTAAAGGTTTTGTTGTATTCATGTTTATGGTTTTAGGTTTTAGTTTTTAGGGTTTTAGGTTTTAGTTTTTAGGGTTTAGAATTTTAGGGTTTAATGTTAAGTTTTAAGGATTAGGGTTTTAGTGTATTAAAGATTAGGGTTTTAGTTTTCAGGGTTTATGGTTTTGTTTTTAGGTTTTAGTGTTTAGAGTATTAGGACTTTGGGTTTAGTGTTTTAAAATTTAGGGTTTATGATTTAGTTTTACGGATTTAGGGTTTTGGGTTTTGGTTTTAGGTTTTAGGGTTTAGAGTTTTTGGGTTTAATGCTTAGTTTTAGGTTTTAATTTTAGGTGTTAGGGTTTTGTTGTATTAAATTTTAGGGTTTTAGGTTTTAGTTTTTAGGGTTTTGGGTTTAGGTTGTAGGGTTTAGAATTTTAGGGTTTAATGTTTAGTTTTAGGGTTTAGGGTTTTAGTGTATTAAATATTAGGGTTTTAGTTTTTAGGGTTTTGGGTTTTGTTTTTTGGTTTTGGTGTTTAGAGTATTAGGACTTATGGTTTAGTGTATTAAAATTTAGGTTTTGAGATTGAGTTTTAAGGATTTAAGGTTTAGGGTTTTGGTTTTAGCTTTTAGGGTTTATAGTTTTTGGGTTTAATGCTTATTTTTAGGGTTTAATTTTAAGTTTTAGGGTTTTGTTGTATTCAAGTTTAGGGTTTTAGGTTTTAGTTTTTAGGGTTTTTGTTTTAGGTTTTAGGGTTTAGAATTTTAGGGTTTAATTTTTAGTTTTAGGGATTAGGGTTTTAGTGTATTAAAGATTAGGGTTTTAGTTTTTTGGGTTTAGGGTTTTAATTTTAGGTTTTAGTGTTTAGAGTATTAGAACTTATGGTTTAGTTTATTAAAATTTAGGGTTTAAGATTGAGTTTTAAGGATTTAGGGTTTAGCGTTTTGGTTTTAGCTTTTAGGGTTTATAGTTTTTGGGTTTAATGCTTACTTTTAGGGTTTAATTTTAAGTTTTAGGGTTTTGTTGTATTCAAGTTTATGGTTTTAGATTTTTGCTTTTAGGGTTTTGGTTTTAGGATTTAGGGTTTAAAATTTTAGGGTTTAATTTTTAGTTTTAGGGATTAGGGTTTTAGTGTATTAAAGATTAGATTTTTAGTTTTTAGGGTTTAGGGTTTCGTTTTTAGGTTTTAGTGTTTAGAGTATTAGGACTTAGGGTTTAGTGTATTAAAAATTAGGGTTTAAGATTTAGTTTTTAAGATTTAGGGTTTAGGGTTTTGGTTTTAGGTTTTAGGATTTAGAGTTTTTGGGTTTAATGCTTAGTTTTAGGGTTTAATTTTAGGTTTTAGGGTTTTGTTGTATTCATGTTTATGGTTTTAGTTTTAGTTTTTAGGGTTTTAGGTTTTAGTTTTTAGGGTTTAGAATTTTAGAGTTTAATGTTAAGTTTTAAGAATTAGGGTTTTAGTGTATTAAAGATTAGGGTTTTAGTTTTCAGGGTTTATAGTTTTGTTTTTAGGTTTTAGTGTTTAGAGTATTAGGACTTTGGGTTTAGTGTATTAAAATTTAGGGTTTATGATTGAGTTTTAAGTATTTAGGGTTTAGGGTTTTGGTTTTAGGTTTTAGGGTTTAGAGTTTTTGGGTTTAATGCTTAGTTTTAGGGTTTAATTTTAGGTTTAAGGGTTTTGTTGTATTCATGTTTATGGTTTTAGGTTTTAGTTTTTAGGGTTTTAGGTTTTAGTTTTTAGGGTTTAGAATTTTAGGGTTTAATGTTAAGTTTTAAGGATTAGGGTTTTAGTGTATTAAAGATTAGGGTTTTAGTTTTCAGGGTTTATGGTTTTGTTTTTAGGTTTTATTATTTAGAGTATTAGGACTTTGGGTTTAGTGTATTAAAATTTAGGGTTTATGATTTAGTTTTTCGGATTTAGGGTTTTGGGTTTTGGTTTTAGGTTTTAGGGTTTAGAGTTTTTGGGTTTAATGCTTAGTTTTAGGTTTTAATTTTAGGTGTTAGGGTTTTGTTGTATTAAATTTTAGGGTTTTAGGTTTTAGTTTTTAGGGTTTTGGGTTTAGGTTGTAGGGTTTAGAATTTTAGGGTTTAATGTTTAGTTTTAGGGTTTAGGGTTTTAGTGTATTAAATATTAGGGTTTTAGTTTTTAGGGTTTAGGGTTTTGTTTTTTGGTTTTGGTGTTTAGAGTATTAGGACTTATGGTTTAGTTTATTAAAATTTAGGGTTTAAGATTGAGTTTTAAGGATTTAGGGTTTAGGGTTTTGGTTTTAGCTTTTAGGGTTTTGTTGTATTCAAGTTTAGGGTTTTAGATTTTAGTTTTTAGGGTTTTGGTTTTAGGTTTTAGGGTTTAGAATTTTTGGGTTTAATTTTTAATTTTAGGGATTAGGGTTTTAGTGTATTAAAGATTAGATTTTTAGTTTTTAGGGTTTAGGGATTCGTTTTAGGTTTTAGTGTTTAGAGTATTAGGACTTAGGGTTTAGTGTATTAAAAATTAGGGTTTAAGATTTAGTTTTTAAGATTTAGGGTTTAGGGTTTTGGTTTTAGGTTTTAGGATTTAGAGTTTTTGGGTTTAATGCTTAGTTTTAGGGTTTAATTTTAGGTTTTAGGGTTTTGTTGTATTCATGTTTATGGTTTTAGTTTTAGTTTTTAGGGTTTTAGGTTTTAGTTTTTAGGGTTTAGAATTTTAGGGTTTAATGTTAAGTTTTAAGGATTAGGGTTTTAGTGTATTAAAGATTAGGGTTTTAGTTTTCAGGGTTTATGGTTTTGTTTTTAGGTTTTAGTGTTTAGAGTATTAGGACTTTGGGTTTAGTGTATTAAAATTTAGGGTTTAAGATTTAGTTTTTAGGATTTAGGGTTTAGGGTTTTGGTTTTAGGTTTTAGGGTTTAGAGTTTTTGGGTTTAATGCTTAGTTTTAGGTTTTAATTTTAGGTGTTAGGGTTTTGTTGTATTCATGTTTTGGGTTTTAGGTTTTAGTTTTTAGGGTTTTGGGTTTAGGTTGTAGGGTTTAGAATTTTAGGGTTTAATGTTTAGTTTTAGGGTTTAGGGTTTTAGTGTATTAAATATTAGGGTTTTAGTTTTTAGGGTTTAGGGTTTTGTTTTTTGGTTTTGGTGTTTAGAGTCTTAGGACTTATGGTTTAGTGTATTAAAATTTAGGTTTTGAGATTGAGTTTTAAGGATTTAAGGTTTAGGGTTTTGGTTTTAGCTTTTAGGGTTTATAGTTTTTAGGTTTAATGCTTATTTTTAGGGTTTAATTTTAAGTTTTAGGGTTTTGTTGTATTCAAGTTTAGGGTTTTAGGTTTTAGTTTTTTGGGTTTTTGTTTTAGGTTTTAGGGTTTAGAATTTTAGGGTTTAATTTTTAGTTTTAGGGATTAGGGTTTTAGTGTATTAAAGATTAGGGTTTTAGTTTTTATGGTTTAGGGTTTTGTTTTTAGGTTTTAGTGTTTAGAGTATTAGGAATTATGGTTTAGTTTATTAAAATTTAGGGTTTAAGATTGAGTTTTAAGGATTTAGGGTTTAGGGTTTTGGTTTTAGCTTTTAGGGTTTATAGTTTTTGGGTTTAATGCTTACTTTTAGGGTTTAATTTTAAGTTTTAGGGTTTTGTTGTATTCAAGTTTAGGGTTTTAGATTTTAGTTTTTAGAGTTTTGGTTTTAGGTTTTAGGGTTTAGAATTTTAGGGTTTAATGTTAAGTTTTAAGGATTAGGGTTTAAGTGTATTAAATATTAGGGTTTTAGTTTTCAGGGTTTATGGTTTTGTTTTTAGGTTTTAGTGTTTAGAGTATTAGGACTTTGGGTTTAGTGTATTGGAATTTAGGGTTTAAGATTTAGTTTTTAGGAATTAGGGTTTAGGGTTTTGGTTTTAGGTTTTACGGTTTAGGGTTTAGAATTCTAGGGTTTAATGTTTAGTTTTAGGGATTAGGGTTTTAGTGTATTAAAGATTAGGGTTTTAGTTTTTAGGGTTTAGGGTTTTGTTTTTAGGTTTTAATGTTAAGAGTATTAGGGCTTAGGGTTTAGTGTATTAAAAATTAGGGTTTAATATTTAGTTTTTAAGATGTAGGGTTTAGGGTTTAGGTTTTAGGTTTTAGGGTTTAGAGTTTCTGGGTTTAATGCTTAGTTTTAGGGTTTAATTTTAGGTTTTAGGGTTTTGTTGTATTCATGTTTATGGTTTTAGGTTTTAGTTTTTAGGGTTTTAGGTATTAGTTTTTAGGGTTTAGAATTTTAGGGTTTAATGTTGAGTTTTAAGGATTAGGGTTTTAGTGTATTAAAGATTAGGGATTTAGTTTTTAGGGTTTATGTTTTTGTTTTTAGGCTTTAGTGTTTGGAGTGTTAGGACTTTGGGTTTAGTGTATTAAAATTTAGGGTTTAAGATTTAGTTTTTAGGATTTAGGGTTTAGGGTTTTGGTTTTAGGTTTTAGGGTTTAGAGTTTTTGGGTTTATTGCTTAGTTTTAGGTTTTAATTTTAGGTGTTAGGGTTTTGTTGTATTCAAGTTTATGGTTTTAGTTTTTAGGGTTTTATGTGTTAGTTTTTAGTGTTTCGAGTTTTAGAGTTTAATGTTTAGTTTTAAGGATTAGGGTTTTAGTGTATTAAAGATTATGGTTTTAGTTTTCAGGGTATAGGGTTTTGTTTTTAGGTTTTAGTGTTTAGAGTATTAGGACTTTGGGTTTAGTGTATTAAAATTTAGGGTTTAATATTTAGTTTTAAGGATTTAGGGTTTAGGGTTTTGGTTTTAGGTTTTAGGGTTTAGAGTTTTTGGATTTAATGCTTAGTTTTAGGTTTTAATTCTAGGTGTTAGGGTTTTGTTGTATTCAAGTTTATGGTTTTAGGTTTTAGTTTTTAGGGTTTTATGTGTTAGATTTTAGTGTTTCGAATTTTAGGGTATAATGTTTAGTTTTAAGGATTAGGGTTTTAGTGTATTAAAGATTAGGGTTTTAGTTTTCAAGGTATAGGGTTTTTTTTTAGGTTTTAGTGTTTAGAGTATTAGGACTTAGGGTTTAGTGTATTAAAAATTATGGATTAAGATTTAGTTTTTAAGATTTAGGGTTTAGGGTTTTGGTTTTAGGTTTTAGGCTTTAGAGTTTTTGGGTTTAATGCTTAGTTTTAGGGTTTAATTTTAGGTTTTAGGGCTTTGTTGTATTAAATTTTAGGGTTTTAGGTTTTAGTTTTTAGGGTTTTGGGTTTAGGTTGTAGGGTTTAGAATTTTAGGGTTTAATGTTTAGTTTTAGGGTTTAGGGTTTTAGTGTATTAAATATTAGGGTTTTAGTTTTTAGGGTTTAGGGTTTTGTTTTTTGGTTTTGGTGTTTAGAGTATTAGGACTTATGGTTTAGTGTATTAAAATTTAGGTTTTGAGATTGAGTTTTAAGGATTTAAGGTTAAGGGTTTTGGTTTTAGCTTTTAGGGTTTATAGTTTTTGGGTTTAATGCTTATTTTTAGGGTTTAATTTTAAGTTTTAGGGTTTTGTTGTATTCGAGTTTAGGGTTTTAGGTTTTAGTTTTTAGGGTTTTTGTTTTAGGTTTTAGGGTTTAGAATTTTAGGGTTTAATTTTTAGTTTTAGGGATTAGGGTTTTAGTGTATTAAAGATTAGGGTTTTAGTTTTTAGGGTTTAGGGTTTTGTTTTTAGGTTTTAGTGTTTATAGTATTAGGACTTATGGTTTAGTTTATTAAAATTTAGGGTTTAAGATTGAGTTTTAAGGATTTAGGGTTTAGGGTTTTGGTTTTAGCTTTTAGGGTTTTGTTGTATTCAAGTTTAGGGTTTTAGATTTTAGTTTTTAGGGTTTTGGTTTTAGGTTTTAGGGTTTAGAATTTTTGGGTTTAATTTTTAATTTTAGGGATTAGGGTTTTAGTGTATTAAAGATTAGATTTTTAGTTTTTAGGGTTTAGGGATTCGTTTTAGGTTTTAGTGTTTAGAGTATTAGGACTTAGGGTTTAGTGTATTAAAAATTAGGGTTTAAGATTTAGTTTTTAAGATTTAGGGTTTAGGGTTTTGGTTTTAGGTTTTAGGATTTAGAGTTTTTGGGTTTAATGCTTAGTTTTAGGGTTTAATTTTAGGTTTTAGGGTTTTGTTGTATTCATGTTTATGGTTTTAGTTTTAATTTTTAGGGTTTTAGGTTTTAGTTTTTAGGGTTTAGAATTTTAGGGTTTAATGTTAAGTTTTAAGGATTAGGGTTTTAGTGTATTAAAGATTAGGGTTTTAGTTTTCAGGGTTTATGGTTTTGTTTTTAGGTTTTAGTGTTTAGAGTATTAGGACTTTGGGTTTAGTGTATTAAAATTTAGGGTTTAAGATTTAGTTTTTAGGATTTAGGGTTTAGGGTTTTGGTTTTAGGTTTTAGGGTTTAGAGTTTTTGGGTTTAATGCTTAGTTTTAGGTTTTAATTTTAGGTGTTAGGGTTTTGTTGTATTCATGTTTTGGGTTTTAGGTTTTAGTTTTTAGGGTTTTGGGTTTAGGTTGTAGGGTTTAGAATTTTAGGGTTTAATGTTTAGTTTTAGGGTTTAGGGTTTTAGTGTATTAAATATTAGGGTTTTAGTTTTTAGGGTTTAGGGTTTTGTTTTTTGGTTTTGGTGTTTAGAGTATTAGGACTTATGGTTTAGTGTATTAAAATTTAGGTTTTGAGATTGAGTTTTAAGGATTTAAGGTTTAGGGTTTTGGTTTTAGCTTTTAGGGTTTATAGTTTTTAGGTTTAATGCTTATTTTTAGGGTTTAATTTTAAGTTTTAGGGTTTTGTTGTATTCAAGTTTAGGGTTTTAGGTTTTAGTTTTTTGGGTTTTTGTTTTAGGTTTTAGGGTTTAGAATTTTAGGGTTTAATTTTTAGTTTTAGGGATTAGGGTTTTAGTGTATTAAAGATTAGGGTTTTAGTTTTTAGGGTTTAGGGTTTTGTTTTTAGGTTTTAGTGTTTAGAGTATTAGGAATTATGGTTTAGTTTATTAAAATTTAGGGTTTAAGATTGAGTTTTAAGGATTTAGGGTTTATGGTTTTGGTTTTAGCTTTTAGGGTTTATAGTTTTTGGGTTTAATGCTTACTTTTAGGGTTTAATTTTAAGTTTTAGGGTTTTGTTGTATTCAAGTTTAGGGTTTAGATTTTAGTTTTTAGAGTTTTTGTTTTAGGTTTTAGGGTTTAGAATTTTAGGGTTTAATGTTAAGTTTTAAGGATTAGGGTTTAAGTGTATTAAAGATTAGGGTTTTAGTTTTCAGGGTTTATGGTTTTGTTTTTAGGTTTTAGTGTTTAGAGTATTAGGACTTTGGGTTTAGTGTATTGGAATTTAGGGTTTAAGATTTAGTTTTTAGGATTTAGGGTTTAGGGTTTTGGTTTTAGGTTTTACGGTTTAGGGTTTAGAATTCTAGGGTTTAATGTTTAGTTTTAGGGATTAGGGTTTTAGTGTATTAAAGATTAGGGTTTTAGTTTTTAGGGTTTAGGGTTTTGTTTTTAGGTTTTAATGTTAAGAGTATTAGGGCTTAGGGTTTAGTGTATTAAAAATTAGGGTTTAATATTTAGTTTTTAAGATGTAGGGTTTAGGGTTTAGGTTTTAGGTTTTAGGGTTTAGAGTTTCTGGGTTTAATGCTTAGTTTTAGGGTTTAATTTTAGGTTTTAGGGTTTTGTTGTATTCATGTTTATGGTTTTAGGTTTTAGTTTTTAGGGTTTTAGGTATTAGTTTTTAGGGTTTAGAATTTTAGGGTTTAATGTTGAGTTTTAAGGATTAGGGTTTTAGTGTATTAAAGATTAGGGATTTAGTTTTTAGGGTTTATGTTTTTGTTTTTAGGCTTTAGTGTTTGGAGTGTTAGGACTTTGGGTTTAGTGTATTAAAATTTAGGGTTTAAGATTTAGTTTTTAGGATTTAGGGTTTAGGGTTTTGGTTTTAGGTTTTAGGGTTTAGTGTTTTTGGGTTTATTGCTTAGTTTTAGGTTTTAATTTTAGGTGTTAGGGTTTTGTTGTATTCAAGTTTATGGTTTTAGTTTTTAGGGTTTTATGTGTTAGTTTTTAGTGTTTCGAGTTTTAGAGTTTAATGTTTAGTTTTAAGGATTAGGGTTTTAGTGTATTAAAGATTATGGTTTTAGTTTTCAGGGTATAGGGTTTTGTTTTTAGGTTTTAGTGTTTAGAGTATTAGGACTTTGGGTTTAGTGTATTAAAATTTAGGGTTTAATATTTAGTTTTAAGGATTTAGGGTTTAGGGTTTTGGTTTTAGGTTTTAGGGTTTAGAGTTTTTGGATTTAGTGCTTAGTTTTAGGTTTTAATTCTAGGTGTTAGGGTTTTGTTGTATTCAAGTTTATGGTTTTAGGATTTAGTTTTTAGGGTTTTACGTGTTAGATTTTAGTGTTTCGAATTTTAGGGTATAATGTTTAGTTTTAAGGATTAGGGTTTTAGTCTATTAAAGATTAGGGTTTTAGTTTTCAAGGTATAGGTTTTTTTTTTTAGGTTTTAGTGTTTAGAGTATTAGGACTTAGGGTTTAGTGTATTAAAAATTATGGTTTAAGATTTAGTTTTTAAGATTTAGGGTTTAGGGTTTTGGTTTTAGGTTTTAGGGTTTAGAGTTTTTGGGTTTAATGCTTAGTTTTAGGGTTTAATTTTAGGTTTTAGGGTTTTGTTGTATTAAATTTTAGGGTTTTAGGTTTTAGTTTTTAGGGTTTTGGGTTTAGGTTGTAGGGTTTAGAATTTTAGGGTTTAATGTTTAGTTTTAGGGTTTAGGGTTTTAGTGTATTAAATATTAGGGTTTTAGTTTTTAGGGTTTAGGGTTTTGTTTTTTGGTTTTGGTGTTTAGAGTATTAGGACTTATGGTTTAGTGTATTAAAATTTAGGTTTTGATATTGAGTTTTAAGGATTTAAGGTTAAGGGTTTTGGTTTTAGCTTTTAGGGTTTATAGTTTTTGGGTTTAATGCTTATTTTTAGGGTTTAATTTTAAGTTTTAGGGTTTTGTTGTATTCGAGTTTAGGGTTTTAGGTTTTAGTTTTTAGGGTTTTTGTTTTAGGTTTTAGGGTTTAGAATTTTAGGGTTTAATTTTTAGTTTTAGGGATTAGGGTTTTAGTGTATTAAAGATTAGGGTTTTAGTTTTTAGGGTTTAGGGTTTTGTTTTTAGGTTTTAGTGTTTATAGTATTAGGACTTATGGTTTAGTTTATTAAAATTTAGGGTTTAAGATTGAGTTTTAAGGATTTAGGGTTTAGGGTTTTGGTTTTAGCTTTTAGGGTTTTGTTGTATTCAAGTTTAGGGTTTTAGATTTTAGTTTTTAGGGTTTTGGTTTTAGGTTTTAGGGTTTAGAATTTTTGGGTTTAATTTTTAATTTTAGGGATTAGGGTTTTAGTGTATTAAAGATTAGATTTTTAGTTTTTAGGGTTTAGGGATTCGTTTTAGGTTTTAGTGTTTAGAGTATTAGGACTTAGGGTTTAGTGTATTAAAAATTAGGGTTTAAGATTTAGTTTTTAAGATTTAGGGTTTAGGGTTTTGGTTTTAGGTTTTAGGATTTAGAGTTTTTGGGTTTAATGCTTAGTTTTAGGGTTTAATTTTAGGTTTTAGGGTTTTGTTGTATTCATGTTTATGGTTTTAGTTTTAGTTTTTAGGGTTTTAGGTTTTAGTTTTTAGGGTTTAGAATTTTAGGGTTTAATGTTAAGTTTTAAGGATTAGGGTTTTAGTGTATTAAAGATTAGGGTTTTAGTTTTCAGGGTTTATGGTTTTGTTTTTAGGTTTTAGTGTTTAGAGTATTAGGACTTTGGGTTTAGTGTATTAAAATTTAGGGTTTAAGATTTAGTTTTTAGGATTTAGGGTTTAGGGTTTTGGTTTTAGGTTTTAGGGTTTAGAGTTTTTGGGTTTAATGCTTAGTTTTAGGTTTTAATTTTAGGTGTTAGGGTTTTGTTGTATTCATGTTTTGGGTTTTAGGTTTTAGTTTTTAGGGTTTTGGGTTTAGGTTGTAGGGTTTAGAATTTTAGGGTTTAATGTTTAGTTTTAGGGTTTAGGGTTTTAGTGTATTAAATATTAGGGTTTTAGTTTTTAGGGTTTAGGGTTTTGTTTTTTGGTTTTGGTGTTTAGAGTATTAGGACTTATGGTTTAGTGTATTAAAATTTAGGTTTTGAGATTGAGTTTTAAGGATTTAAGGTTTAGGGTTTTGGTTTTAGCTTTTAGGGTTTATAGTTTTTAGGTTTAATGCTTATTTTTAGGG
Organism: Euphrasia confusa; assembly: GCA_954870475.1. Taxonomy (NCBI): domain Eukaryota; kingdom Viridiplantae; phylum Streptophyta; class Magnoliopsida; order Lamiales; family Orobanchaceae; genus Euphrasia; species Euphrasia confusa. The sequence goes on along the minus strand of CATPAB010000182.1, from coordinate 1,429,134 downwards.
TTTAATTTTAAGTTTTAGGGTTTTGTTGTATTCAAGTTTAGGGTTTTAGGTTTTAGTTTTTTGGGTTTTTGTTTTAGGTTTTAGGGTTTAGAATTTTAGGGTTTAATTTTTAGTTTTAGGGATTAGGGTTTTAGTGTATTAAAGATTAGGGTTTTAGTTTTTAGGGTTTAGGGTTTTGTTTTTAGGTTTTAGTGTTTAGAGTATTAGGAATTATGGTTTAGTTTATTAAAATTTAGGGTTTAAGATTGAGTTTTAAGGATTTAGGGTTTATGGTTTTGGTTTTAGCTTTTAGGGTTTATAGTTTTGGGGTTTAATGCTTACTTTTAGGGTTTAATTTTAAGTTTTAGGGTTTTGTTGTATTCAAGTTTAGGGTTTAGATTTTAGTTTTTAGAGTTTTGGTTTTAGGTTTTAGGGTTTAGAATTTTAGGGTTTAATGTTAAGTTTTAAGGATTAGGGTTTAAGTGTATTAAATATTAGGGTTTTAGTTTTCAGGGTTTATGGTTTTGTTTTTAGGTTTTAGTGTTTAGAGTATTAGGACTTTGGGTTTAGTGTATTGGAATTTAGGGTTTAAGATTTAGTTTTTAGGATTTAGGGTTTAGGGTTTTGGTTTTAGGTTTTACGGTTTAGGGTTTAGAATTCTAGGGTTTAATGTTTAGTTTTAGGGATTAGGGTTTTAGTGTATTAAAGATTAGGGTTTTAGTTTTTAGGGTTTAGGGTTTTGTTTTTAGGTTTTAATGTTAAGAGTATTAGGGCTTAGGGTTTAGTGTATTAAAAATTAGGGTTTAATATTTAGTTTTTAAGATGTAGGGTTTAGGGTTTAGGTTTTAGGTTTTAGGGTTTAGAGTTTCTGGGTTTAATGCTTAGTTTTAGGGTTTAATTTTAGGTTTTAGGGTTTTGTTGTATTCATGTTTATGGTTTTAGGTTTTAGTTTTTAGGGTTTTAGGTATTAGTTTTTAGGGTTTAGAATTTTAGGGTTTAATGTTGAGTTTTAAGGATTAGGGTTTTAGTGTATTAAAGATTAGGGATTTAGTTTTTAGGGTTTATGTTTTTGTTTTTAGGCTTTAGTGTTTGGAGTGTTAGGACTTTGGGTTTAGTGTATTAAAATTTAGGGTTTAAGATTTAGTTTTTAGGATTTAGGGTTTAGGGTTTTGGTTTTAGGTTTTAGGGTTTAGTGTTTTTGGGTTTATTGCTTAGTTTTAGGTTTTAATTTTAGGTGTTAGGGTTTTGTTGTATTCAAGTTTATGGTTTTAGTTTTTAGGGTTTTATGTGTTAGTTTTTAGTGTTTCGAGTTTTAGAGTTTAATGTTTAGTTTTAAGGATTAGGGTTTTAGTGTATTAAAGATTATGGTTTTAGTTTTCAGGGTATAGGGTTTTGTTTTTAGGTTTTAGTGTTTAGAGTATTAGGACTTTGGGTTTAGTGTATTAAAATTTAGGGTTTAATATTTAGTTTTAAGAATTTAGGGTTTAGGGTTTTGGTTTTAGGTTTTAGGGTTTAGAGTTTTTGGATTTAATGCTTAGTTTTAGGTTTTAATTCTAGGTGTTAGGGTTTTGTTGTATTCAAGTTTATGGTTTTAGGTTTTAGTTTTTAGGGTTTTACGTGTTAGATTTTAGTGTTTCGAATTTTAGGGTATAATGTTTAGTTTTAAGGATTAGGGTTTTAGTCTATTAAAGATTAGGGTTTTAGTTTTCAAGGTATAGGGTTTTTTTTTTAGGTTTTAGTGTTTAGAGTATTAGGACTTAGGGTTTAGTGTATTAAAAATTATGGTTTAAGATTTAGTTTTTAAGATTTAGGGTTTAGGGTTTTGGTTTTAGGTTTTAGGGTTTAGAGTTTTTGGGTTTAATGCTTAGTTTTAGGGTTTAATTTTAGGTTTTAGGGTTTTGTTGTATTAAATTTTAGGGTTTTAGGTTTTAGTTTTTAGGGTTTTGGGTTTAGGTTGTAGGGTTTAGAATTTTAGGGTTTAATGTTTAGTTTTAGGGTTTAGGGTTTTAGTGTATTAAATATTAGGGTTTTAGTTTTTAGGGTTTAGGGTTTTGTTTTTTGGTTTTGGTGTTTAGAGTATTAGGACTTATGGTTTAGTGTATTAAAATTTAGGTTTTGATATTGAGTTTTAAGGATTTAAGGTTAAGGGTTTTGGTTTTAGCTTTTAGGGTTTATAGTTTTTGGGTTTAATGCTTATTTTTAGGGTTTAATTTTAAGTTTTAGGGTTTTGTTGTATTCGAGTTTAGGGTTTTAGGTTTTAGTTTTTAGGGTTTTTGTTTTAGGTTTTAGGGTTTAGAATTTTAGGGTTTAATTTTTAGTTTTAGGGATTAGGGTTTTAGTGTATTAAAGATTAGGGTTTTAGTTTTTAGGGTTTAGGGTTTTGTTTTTAGGTTTTAGTGTTTATAGTATTAGGACTTATGGTTTAGTTTATTAAAATTTAGGGTTTAAGATTGAGTTTTAAGGATTTAGGGTTTAGGGTTTTGGTTTTAGCTTTTAGGGTTTTGTTGTATTCAAGTTTAGGGTTTTAGATTTTAGTTTTTAGGGTTTTGGTTTTAGGTTTTAGGGTTTAGAATTTTTGGGTTTAATTTTTAATTTTAGGGATTAGGGTTTTAGTGTATTAAAGATTAGATTTTTAGTTTTTAGGGTTTAGGGTTTCATTTTAGGTTTTAGTGTTTAGAGTATTAGGACTTAGGGTTTAGTGTATTAAAAATTAGGGTTTAAGATTTAGTTTTTAAGATTTAGGGTTTAGGGTTTTGGTTTTAGGTTTTAGGATTTAGAGTTTTTGGGTTTAATGCTTAGTTTTAGGGTTTAATTTTAGGTTTTAGGGTTTTGTTGTATTCATGTTTATGGTTTTAGTTTTAGTTTTTAGGGTTTTAGGTTTTAGTTTTTAGGGTTTAGAATTTTAGGGTTTAATGTTAAGTTTTAAGGATTAGGCTTTTAGTGTATTAAAGATTAGGGTTTTAGTTTTCAGGGTTTATGGTTTTGTTTTTAGGTTTTAGTGTTTAGAGTATTAGGACTTTGGGTTTAGTGTATTAAAATTTAGGGTTTAAGATTTAGTTTTTAGGATTTAGGGTTTAGGGTTTTGGTTTTAGGTTTTACGGTTTAGAGTTTTTGGGTTTAATGCTTAGTTTTAGGTTTTAATTTTAGGTGTTAGGGTTTTGTTGTATTCATGTTTTGGGATTTAGGTTTTAGTTTTTAGGGTTTTGGGTTTAGGTTGTAGGGTTTAGAATTTTAGGGTTTAATGTTTAGTTTTAGGGTTTAGGGTTTTAGTGTATTAAATATTAGGGTTTTAGTTTTTAGGGTTTAGGGTTTTGTTTTTTGGTTTTGGTGTTTAGAGTATTAGGACTTATGGTTTAGTGTATTAAAATTTAGGTTTTGAGATTGAGTTTTAAGGATTTAAGGTTTAGGGTTTTGGGTTTAGCTTTTAGGGTTTATAGTTTTTAGGTTTAATGCTTATTTTTAGGGTTTAATTTTAAGTTTTAGGGTTTTGTTGTATTCAAGTTTAGGGTTTTAGGTTTTAGTTTTTAGGGTTTTTGTTTTAGGTTTTAGGATTTAGAATTTTAGGGTTTAATTTTTAGTTGTAGGGATTAGGGTTTTAGTGTATTAAAGATTAGGGTTTTAGTTTTTAGGGTTTAGGGTTTTGTTTTTAGGTTTTAGTGTTTAGAGTATTAGGAATTATGGTTTAGTTTATTAAAATTTAGGATTTAAGATTGAGTTTTAAGGATTTAGGGTTTAGGGTTTTGGTTTTAGCTTTTAGGGTTTATAGTTTTTGGGTTTAATGCTTACTTTTAGGGTTTAATTTTAAGTTTTAGGGTTTTGTTGTATTCAAGTTTAGGGTTTTAGATTTTAGTTTTTAGAGTTTTGGTTTTAGGTTTTAGGGTTTAGAATTTTAGGGTTTAATGTTAAGTTTTAAGGATTAGGGTTTAAGTGTATTAAAGATTAGGGTTTTATTTTTCAGGGTTTATGGTTTTGTTTTTAGGTTTTAGTGTTTAGAGTATTAGGACTTTGGGTTTAGTGTATTGGAATTTAGGGTTTAAGATTTAGTTTTTAGGATTTAGGGTTTAGGGTTTTGGTTTTAGGTTTTACGGTTTAGGGTTTAGAATTCTAGGGTTTAATGTTTAGTTTTAGGGATTAGGGTTTTAGTGTATTAAAGATTAGGGTTTTAGTTTTTAGGGTTTAGGGTTTTGTTTTTAGGTTTTAATGTTAAGAGTATTAGGGCTTAGGGTTTAGTGTATTAAAAATTAGGGTTTAATATTTAGTTTTTAAGATTTAGGGTTTAGGGTTTAGGTTTTAGGTTTTAGGGTTTAGAGTTTTTGGGTTTAATGCTTAGTTTTAGGGTTTAATTTTAGGTTTTAGGGTTTTGTTGTATTCATGTTTATGGTTTTAGGTTTTAGTTTTTAGGGTTTTAGGTTTTAGTTTTTAGGGTTTAGAATTTTAGGGTTTAATGTTAAGTTTTAAGGATTAGGCTTTTAGTGTATTAAAGATTAGGGTTTTAGTTTTCAGGGTTTATGGTTTTGTTTTTAGGTTTTAGTGTTTAGAGTATTAGGACTTTGGGTTTAGTGTATTAAAATTTAGGGTTTAAGATTTAGTTTTTAGGATTTAGGGTTTAGGGTTTTGGTTTTAGGTTTTACGGTTTAGAGTTTTTGGGTTTAATGCTTAGTTTTAGGTTTTAATTTTAGGTGTTAGGGTTTTGTTGTATTCATGTTTTGGGATTTAGGTTTTAGTTTTTAGGGTTTTGGGTTTAGGTTGTAGGGTTTAGAATTTTAGGGTTTAATGTTTAGTTTTAGGGTTTAGGGTTTTAGTGTATTAAATATTAGGGTTTTAGTTTTTAGGGTTTAGGGTTTTGTTTTTTGGTTTTGGTGTTTAGAGTATTAGGACTTATGGTTTAGTGTATTAAAATTTAGGTTTTGAGATTGAGTTTTAAGGATTTAAGGTTTAGGGTTTTGGGTTTAGCTTTTAGGGTTTATAGTTTTTAGGTTTAATGCTTATTTTTAGGGTTTAATTTTAAGTTTTAGGGTTTTGTTGTATTCAAGTTTAGGGTTTTAGGTTTTAGTTTTTAGGGTTTTTGTTTTAGGTTTTAGGGTTTAGAATTTTAGGGTTTAATTTTTAGTTGTAGGGATTAGGGTTTTAGTGTATTAAAGATTAGGGTTTTAGTTTTTAGGGTTTAGGGTTTTGTTTTTAGGTTTTAGTGTTTAGAGTATTAGGAATTATGGTTTAGTTTATTAAAATTTAGGATTTAAGATTGAGTTTTAAGGATTTAGGGTTTAGGGTTTTGGTTTTAGCTTTTAGGGTTTATAGTTTTTGGGTTTAATGCTTACTTTTAGGGTTTAATTTTAAGTTTTAGGGTTTTGTTGTATTCAAGTTTAGGGTTTTAGATTTTAGTTTTTAGAGTTTTGGTTTTAGGTTTTAGGGTTTAGAATTTTAGGGTTTAATGTTAAGTTTTAAGGATTAGGGTTTAAGTGTATTAAAGATTAGGGTTTTATTTTTCAGGGTTTATGGTTTTGTTTTTAGGTTTTAGTGTTTAGAGTATTAGGACTTTGGGTTTAGTGTATTGGAATTTAGGGTTTAAGATTTAGTTTTTAGGATTTAGGGTTTAGGGTTTTGGTTTTAGGTTTTACGGTTTAGGGTTTAGAATTCTAGGGTTTAATGTTTAGTTTTAGGGATTAGGGTTTTAGTGTATTAAAGATTAGGGTTTTAGTTTTTAGGGTTTAGGGTTTTGTTTTTAGGTTTTAATGTTAAGAGTATTAGGGCTTAGGGTTTAGTGTATTAAAAATTAGGGTTTAATATTTAGTTTTTAAGATTTAGGGTTTAGGATTTAGGTTTTAGGTTTTAGGGTTTAGAGTTTTTGGGTTTAATGCTTAGTTTTAGGGTTTAATTTTAGGTTTTAGGGTTTTGTTGTATTCATGTTTATGGTTTTAGGTTTTAGTTTTTAGGGTTTTAGGTATTAGTTTTTAGGGTTTAGAATTTTAGGGTTTAATGTTGAGTTTTAAGGATTAGGGTTTTAGTGTATTAAAGATTAGGGATTTAGTTTTTAGGGTTTATGTTTTTGTTTTTAGGCTTTAGTGTTTAGAGTGTTAGGACTTTGGGTTTAGTGTATTAAAATTTAGGGTTTAAGATTTAGTTTTTAGGATTTAGGGTTTAGGGTTTTGGTTTTAGGTTTTAGGGTTTAGAGTTTTTGGGTTTATTGCTTAGTTTTAGGTTTTAATTTTAGGTGTTAGGGTTTTGTTGTATTCAAGTTTATGGTTTTAATTTTTAGGGTTTTATGTGTTAGTTTTTAGTGTTTCGAGTTTTAGAGTTTAATGTTTAGTTTTAAGGATTAGGGTTTTAGTGTATTAAAGATTATGATTTTAGTTTTCAGGGTATAGGGTTTTGTTTTTAGGTTTTAGTGTTTAGAGTATTAGGACTTTGGGTTTAGTGTATTAAAATTTAGGGTTTAATATTTAGTTTTAAGGATTTAGGGTTTAGGGTTTTGGTTTTAGGTTTTAGGGTTTAGAGTTTTTGGATTTAATGCTTAGTTTTAGGTTTTAATTCTAGGTGTTAGGGTTTTGTTGTATTCAAGTTTATGGTTTTAGGTTTTAGTTTTTAGGGTTTTATGTGTTAGATTTTAGTGTTTCGAATTTTAGGGTATAATGTTTAGTTTTAAGGATTAGGGTTTTAGTGTATTAAAGATTAGGGTTTTAGTTTTCAAGGTATAGGGTTTTGTTTTTAGGTTTTAGTGTTTAGAGTATTAGGACTTAGGGTTTAGTGTATTAAAAATTATGGTTTAAGATTTAGTTTTTAAGATTTAGGGTTTAGGGTTTTGGTTTTAGGTTTTAGGGTTTAGAGTTTTTGGGTTTAATGCTTAGTTTTAGGGTTTAATTTTAGGTTTTAGGGTTTTGTTATATTCATGATTATGGTTTTAGGTTATAGTTTTTAGGGTTTTAGGTATTGGTTTTTAGGGTTTAGAATTTAAGGGTTTAATGTTGAGTTTTAAGGATTAGGGTTTTAAGGTATTAAAGATTAGGGTTTTAGTTTTCAGGGTTTATGGTTTTGTTTTTAGGTTTTAGTGTTTAGAGTATTAGGACTTTGGGTTTAGTGTATTAAAATTTAGGGTTTAAGATTAAGTTTTTAGGATTTAGGGTTTAGGGTTTTGGTTTTAGGTTTTAGGGTTTAGAGTTTTTGGGTTTAATGCTTGGTTTTAGGTTTTAATTTTAGGTGTTATGGTTTTGTTGTATTCAAGTTTATGGTTTTAGGTTTTAGTTTTTAGGGTTTTAGGTTTTAGTTTTTAGTGTTTCGAATTTTAGGGTTTAATGTTTAGTTTTAAGGATTAGGGTTTTAGTGTATTAAAGATTAGGGTTTTAGTTTTCAGGGTTTAGGGTTTTGTTTTTAGGTTTTAGTATTTAGAGTATTAGGACTTTGGGTCTAGTGTATTAAAAATTAGGGTTTAAGATTTAGTTTTTAAGTTTAGGGTTTAGGGTTTAGGTTTTAGGTTTTAGGGTTTATAGTTTTTGGGTTTAATGCTTACTTTTAGGGTTTAATTTTAAGTTTTAGGGTTTTGTTGTATTCAAGTTTAGGGTTTTAGATTTTAATTTTTAGGGTTTTTGTTTTGGGTTTTAGGGTTTATAATTTTAGGGTTTAATTTTTAGTTTTAGGGATTAGGGTTTTAGTGTATTAAAGATTAGATTTTTAGTTTTTAGGGTTTAGGGTTTCGTTTTTAGGTTTTAGTGTTTAGAGTATTAGGACTTAGGGTTTATTGTATTAAAAATTAGGGTTTAAGATTTAGTTTTTAAGATTTAGGGTTTAGGGTTTTGGTTTTAGGTTTTAGGATTTAGAGTTTTTGGGTTTAATGCTTAGTTTTAGGGTTTAATTTTAGGTTTTAGGGTTTTGTTGTATTCATGTTTATGGTTTCAGTTTTAGTTTTTAGGGTTTTAGGTTTTAGTTTTTAGGGTTTAGAATTTTAGGGTTTAATTTTAAGTTTTAAGGATTAGGGTTTTAGTGTATTAAAGATTAGGGTTTTAGTTTTCAGGGTTTATGGTTTTGTTTTTAGGTTTGATTGTTTAGAGTATTAGGACTTTGGGTTTAGTGTATTAAAATTTAGGGTTTATGATTGAGTTTTAAGGATTTGGGGTTTAAGGTTTTGGTTTTAGCTTTTAGGGTTTATAGTTTTTGGGTTTAATGCTTACTTTTAGGGTTTAATTTTAAGTTTTAGTGTTTTGTTGTATTCAAGTTTGTGATTTTAGGTTATAGTTTTTAGGGTTTTTGTTTTAGGTTTTTGGGTTTAGAATTTTAGGGTTTAATGTTTAGTTTTAGGGATTAGGGTTTTAGTGTATTAAAGATTAGAGTTTTAGTTTTCAGGGTTTATGGTTTTGTTTTTAGGTTTTAGTGTATAGAGTATTAGGACTTAGGGTTTAGTGTATTAAAAATTAGGGTTTAAGATTTAGTTTTTATGATTTAGGGTTTAGGGTTTTGGTTTTAGGTTTTAGGGTTTAGAGTTTTTGGGTTTAATGCTTAGTTTTAGGGTTTAATTTTAGGTTTAAAGGTTTTGTTGTATTCATGTTTATGGTTTTAGGTTTTAGTTTTTAGGGTTTTAGGTTTTAGTTTTTAGGGTTTAGAATTTTAGGGTTTAATGTTAAGTTTTAAGGATTAGGGTTTTAGTGTATTGAAGATTAGGGTTAGTTTTCAGGGTTTATGGTTTTGTTTTTAGGTTTTAGTGTTTAGAGTATTAGGACTTTGGGTTTAGTGTATTAAAATTTAGGGTTTAAGATTAAGTTTTTAGGATTTAGGGTTTAGGGTTTTGGTTTTAGGTTTTAGGGTTTACAGTTTTGGGGTTTAATGCTTAGTTTTAGGTTTTAATTTTAGGTGTTATTGTTTTGTTGTATTCAAGTTTATGGTTTTAGGTTTTAGTTTTTAGGGTTTTAGGTTTTAGTTTTTAGTGTTTCGAATTTTAGGGTTTAATGATTAGTTTTAAGGATTAGGGTTTTAGTGTATTAAAGATTAGGGTTTTAGTTTTCAGGGTTTAGGGTTTTGTTTTTAGGTTTTAGTATTTAGAGTATTAGGACTTTGGGTCTAGTGTATTAAAAATTAGGGTTTAAGATTTAGTTTTTAAGATTTAGGGTTTAGGGATTAGGTTTTAGGTTTTAGGGTTTATAGTTTTTGGGTTTAATGCTTACTTTTAGGGTTTAATTTTAAGTTTTAGGGTTTTGTTGTATTCAAGTTTAGGGTTTTAGATTTTAATTTTTAGGGTTTTGGTTTTGGGTTTTAGGGTTTAGAATTTTAGGGTTTAATTTTTAGTTTTAGGGATTAGGGTTTTAGTGTATTAAAGATTAGATTTTTAGTTTTTAGGGTTTAGGGTTTCATTTTTAGGTTTTAGTGTTTAGAGTATTAGGACTTAGGGTTTAGTGTATTAAAAATTAGGGTTTAAGATTTAGTTTTTAAGATTTAGGGTTTAGGGTTTTGGTTTTAGGTTTTAGGATTTAGAGTTTTTGGGTTTAATGCTTAGTTTTAGGGTTTAATTTTAGGTTTTAGGGTTTTGTTGTATTCATGTTTATGGTTTCAGTTTTAGTTTTTAGGGTTTTAGGTTTTAGTTTTTAGGGTTTAGAATTTTAGGGTTTAATGTTAAGTTTTAAGGATTAGGGTTTTAGTGTATTAAAGATTAGGGTTTTAGTTTTCAGGGTTTATGGTTTTGTTTTTAGGTTTGATTGTTTAGAGTATTAGGACTTTGGGTTTAGTGTATTAAAATTTAGGGTTTATGATTGAGTTTTAAGGATTTGGGGTTTAAGGTTTTGGTTTTAGCTTTTAGGGTTTATAGTTTTTGGGTTTAATGCTTACTTTTAGGGTTTAATTTTAAGTTCTAGGGTTTTGTTGTATTCACGTTTGTGATTTTAGGTTATAGTTTTTAGGGTTTTTGTTTTAGGTTTTTGGGTTTAGAATTTTAGGGTTTAATGTTTAGTTTTAGGGATTAGGGTTTTAGTGTATTAAAGATTAGAGTTTTAGTTTTTAGGTTTATGGTTTTGTTTTTAGGTTTTAGTGTTTAGAGTATTAGGACTTAGGGTTTAGTATATTAAAAATTAGGGTTTAAGATTTAGTTTTTAAGATTTAGGGTTTTGATTTTAGGTTTTAGGTTTTAAAGTTTTTGGGTTTAATGCTTAGTTTTAGGGTTTAATTTTAGGTTTAAAGGTTTTGTTGTATTCATGTTTATGGTTTTAGGTTTTAGTTTTTAGGGTTTTAGGTTTTAGTTTTTAGGGTTTAGAATTTTAGGGTTTAATGTTAAGTTTTAAGGATTAGGGTTTTAGTGTATTAAAGATTAGGGTTTTAGTTTTCAGGGTTTATGGTTTTGTTTTTAGGTTTTAGTGTTTAGAGTATTAGGACTTTGGGTTTAGTGTTTTAAAATTTAGGGTTTATGATTTAGTTTTACGGATTTAGGGTTTTGGGTTTTGGTTTTAGGTTTTAGGGTTTAGAGTTTTTGGGTTTAATGCTTAGTTTTAGGTTTTAATTTTAGGTGTTAGGGTTTTGTTGTATTAAATTTTAGGGTTTTAGGTTTTAGTTTTTAGGGTTTTGGGTTTAGGTTGTAGGGTTTAGAATTTTAGGGTTTAATGTTTAGTTTTAGGGTTTAGGGTTTTAGTGTATTAAATATTAGGGTTTTAGTTTTTAGGGTTTTGGGTTTTGTTTTTTGGTTTTGGTGTTTAGAGTATTAGGACTTATGGTTTAGTGTATTAAAATTTAGGTTTTGAGATTGAGTTTTAAGGATTTAAGGTTTAGGGTTTTGGTTTTAGCTTTTAGGGTTTATAGTTTTTGGGTTTAATGCTTATTTTTAGGGTTTAATTTTAAGTTTTAGGGTTTTGTTGTATTCAAGTTTAGGGTTTTAGGTTTTAGTTTTTAGGGTTTTTGTTTTAGGTTTTAGGGTTTAGAATTTTAGGGTTTAATTTTTAGTTTTAGGGATTAGGGTTTTAGTGTATTAAAGATTAGGGTTTTAGTTTTTTGGGTTTAGGGTTTTAATTTTAGGTTTTAGTGTTTAGAGTATTAGAACTTATGGTTTAGTTTATTAAAATTTAGGGTTTAAGATTGAGTTTTAAGGATTTAGGGTTTAGGGTTTTGGTTTTAGCTTTTAGGGTTTATAGTTTTTGGGTTTAATGCTTACTTTTAGGGTTTAATTTTAAGTTTTAGGGTTTTGTTGTATTCAAGTTTAGGGTTTTAGATTTTTGCTTTTAGGGTTTTGGTTTTAGGATTTAGGGTTTAAAATTTTAGGGTTTAATTTTTAGTTTTAGGGATTAGGGTTTTAGTGTATTAAAGATTAGATTTTTAGTTTTTAGGGTTTAGGGTTTCGTTTTTAGGTTTTACTGTTTAGAGTATTAGGACTTAGGGTTTAGTGTATTAAAAATTAGGGTTTAAGATTTAGTTTTTAAGATTTAGGGTTTAGGGTTTTGGTTTTAGGTTTTAGGATTTAGAGTTTTTGGGTTTAATGCTTAGTTTTAGGGTTTAATTTTAGGTTTTAGGGTTTTGTTGTATTCATGTTTATGGTTTTAGTTTTAGTTTTTAGGGTTTTAGGTTTTAGTTTTTAGGGTTTAGAATTTTAGAGTTTAATGTTAAGTTTTAAGAATTAGGGTTTTAGTGTATTAAAGATTAGGGTTTTAGTTTTCAGGGTTTATAGTTTTGTTTTTAGGTTTTAGTGTTTAGAGTATTAGGACTTTGGGTTTAGTGTATTAAAATTTAGGGTTTATGATTTAGTTTTTCGGATTTAGGGTTTTGGGTTTTGGTTTTAGGTTTTAGGGTTTAGAGTTTTTGGGTTTAATGCTTAGTTTTAGGTTTTAATTTTAGGTGTTAGGGTTTTGTTGTATTAAATTTTAGGGTTTTAGGTTTTAGTTTTTAGGGTTTTGGGTTTAGGTTGTAGGGTTTAGAATTTTAGGGTTTAATGTTTAGTTTTAGGGTTTAGGGTTTTAGTGTATTAAATATTAGGGTTTTAGTTTTTAGGGTTTAGGGTTTTGTTTTTTGGTTTTGGTGTTTAGAGTATTAGGAGTTATGGTTTAGTGTATTAAAATTTAGGTTTTGAGATTGAGGTTTAAGGATTTAAGGTTTAGGGCTTTGGTTTTAGCTTTTAGGGTTTATAGTTTTTGGGTTTAATGCTTATTTTTAGGGTTTAATTTTAAGTTTTAGGGTTTTGTTGTATTCAAGTTTAGGGTTTTAGGTTTTAGTTTTTAGGGTTTTTGTTTTAGGTTTTAGGGTTTAGAATTTTAGGGTTTAATTTTTAGTTTTAGGGATTAGGGTTTTAGTGTATTAAAGATTAGAGTTTTACTTTTTATGGTTTAGGGTTTTGTTTTTAGGTTTTAGTGTTTAGACTTATGGTTTAGTGTATTAAAATTTAGGTTTTTAGATTGAGTTTTAAGGATTTAAGGTTTAGGGCTTTGGTTTTAGCTTTTAGGGTTTATAGTTTTTGGGTTTAATGCTTATTTTTAGAGTTTAATTTTAAGTTTTAGGGTTTTGTTGTATTCAAGTTTAGGGTTTTAGATTTTAGTTTTTAGGGTTTTGGTTTTAGGTTTTAGGGTTTAGAATTTTAGGGTTTAATTTTTAGTTTTAGGGATTAGGGTTTTAGTGTATTAAAGATTAGATTTTTAGTTTTTAGGGTTTAGGGTTTCGTTTTTAGGTTTTAGTGTTTAGAGTATTAGGACTTAGGGTTTAGTGTATTAAAAATTAGGGTTTAAGATTTAGTTTTTAAGATTTAGGGTTTAGGGTTATGGTTTTAGGTTTTAGGATTTAGAGTTTTTTGGTTTAATGCTTAGTTTTAGGGTTTAATTTTAGGTTTTAGGGTTTTGTTGTATTGATGTTTATGGTTTTAGTTTTAGTTTTTAGGGTTTTAGGTTTTAGTTTTTAGGGTTTAGAATTTTAGGGTTTAATGTTAAGTTTTAAGGATTATGGTTTTAGTGTATTGAAGATTAGGGTTAGTTTTCAGGGTTTATGGTTTTGTTTTTAGGTTTTAGTGTTTAGAGTATTAGGACTTTGGGTTTAGTGTATTAAAATTTAGGGTTTAAGATTTAGTTTTTAGGAATTAGGGTTTAGGGTTTTGGTTTTAGGTTTTAGGGTTTATAGTTTTGGGGTTTAATGCTTAGTTTTAGGTTTTAATTTTAGGTGTTATGGTTTTGTTGTATTCATGTTTATGGTTTTAGGTTTTAGTTTTTAGGGTTTTAGGTTTTAGTTTTTAGGGTTTAGAATTTTAGGGTTTAATGTTACGTTTTAAGGATTAGGGTTTTAGTGTATTAAAGATTAGGGTTTTAGTTTTCAGGGTTTATGGTTTTGTTTTTAGGTTTTATTATTTAGAGTATTAGGACTTTGGGTTTAGTGTATTAAAATTTAGGGTTTATGATTTAGTTTTTCGGATTTAGGGTTTTGGGTTTTGGTTTTAGGTTTTAGGGTTTAGAGTTTTTGGGTTTAATGCTTAGTTTTAGGTTTTAATTTTAGGTGTTAGGGTTTTGTTGTATTAAATTTTAGGGTTTTAGGTTTTAGTTTTTAGGGTTTTGGGTTTAGGTTGTAGGGTTTAGAATTTTAGGGTTTAATGTTTAGTTTTAGGGTTTAGGGTTTTAGTTTATTAAATATTAGGGTTTTAGTTTTTAGGGTTTAGGGTTTTGTTTTTTGGTTTTGGTGTTTAGAGTATTAGGAGTTATGGTTTAGTGTATTAAAATTTAGGTTTTGAGATTGAGGTTTAAGGATTTAAGATTTAGGGGTTTGGTTTTAGCTTTTAGGGTTTATAGTTTTTGGGTTTAATGCTTATTTTTAGAGTTTAATTTTAAGTTTTAGGGTTTTGTTGTATTCAAGTTTAGGGTTTTAGGTTTTAGTTTTTAGGGTTTTTGTTTTAGGTTTTAGGGTTTAGAATTTTAGGGTTTAATTTTTAGTTTTAGGGATTAGGGTTTTAGTGTATTAAAGATTAGAGTTTTAGTTTTTATGGTTTAGGGTTTTGTTTTTAGGTTTTAGTGTTTAGACTTATGGTTTAGTTTATTAAAATTTAGGTTTTGAGATTGAGTTTTAAGGATTTAAGGTTTAGGGCTTTGGTTTTAGCTTTTAGGGTTTATAGTTTTTGGGTTTAATGCTTACTTTTAGGGTTTAATTTTAAGTTTTAGGGTTTTGTTGTATTCAAGTTTAGGGTTTTAGATTTTAGTTTTTAGGGTTTTGGTTTTAGGTTTTAGGGTTTAGAATTTTAGGGTTTAATTTTTAGTTTTAGGGATTAGGGTTTTAGTGTATTAAAGATTAGATTTTTAGTTTTTAGGGTTTAGAGTATTAGAACTTATGGTTTAGTTTATTAAAATTTAGGGTTTAAGATTGAGTTTTAAGGATTTAGGGTTTAGGGTTTTGGTTTTAGCTTTTAGGGTTTATAGTTTTTGGGTTTAATGCTTACTTTTAGGGTTTAATTTTAAGTTTTAGGGTTTTGTTGTATTCAAGTTTAGGGTTTTAGATTTTAGTTTTTAGGGTTTTGGTTTTAGGTTTTAGGGTTTAGAATTTTAGGGTTTAATTTTTAGTTTTAGGGATTAGGGTTTTAGTGTATTAAAGATTAGATTTTTAGTTTTTAGGGTTTAGGGTTTCGTTTTTAGGTTTTAGTGTTTAGAGTATTAGGACTTAGGGTTTAGTGTATTAAAAATTAGGGTTTAAGATTTAGTTTTTAAGATTTAGGGTTTAGGGTTATGGTTTTAGGTTTTAGGATTTAGAGTTTTTTGGTTTAATGCTTAGTTTTAGGGTTTAATTTTAGGTTTTAGGGTTTTGTTGTATTCATGTTTATGGTTTTAGTTTTAGTTTTTAGGGTTTTAGGTTTTAGTTTTTAGGGTTTAGAATTTTAGGGTTTAATGTTAAGTTTTAAGGATTAGGGTTTTAGTATATTAAAGATTAGGGTTTTAGTTTTCAGGGTTTATGGTTTTGTTCTTAGGTTTTAGTGTTTAGAGTATTAGGACTTTGGGTTTAGTGTATTAAAATTTAGGGTTTATGATTGAGTTTTAAGGATTTAGGGTTTAAGGTTTTGGTTTTAGCTTTTAGAGTTTATAGTTTTTGGGTTTAATCCTTACTTTTAGGGTTTAATTTAAAGTTTTAGGGTTTTTTTGTATTCAAGTTTGGGATTTTAGGTTATAGTTTTTAGGGTTTTTATTTTAGGTTTTAGTGTTTAGAATTTTAGGGTTTAATGTTTAGTTTTAGGGATTAGGGTTTTAGTGTATTAAAGATTAGAGTTTTAGTTTTTAGGGTTTAGGGTTTTGTTTTTAGGTTTTAGTGTTTAGAGTATTAGGACTTAGGGTTTAGTGTATTAAAAATTAGGGTTTAAGATTTAGTTTTTAAGATTTAGGGTTTAGGGTTTTGGTTTTAGGGTTTAGGGTTTAGAGTTTTTGGGTTTAATGCTTAGTTTTAGGGTTTAATTTTAGGTTTAAGGGTTTTGTTGTATTCATGTTTATGGTTTTAGGTTTTAGTTTTTAGGGTTTTAGGTTTTAGTTTTTAGGGTTTAGAATTTTAGGGTTTAATGTTATGTTTTAAGGATTAGGGTTTTAGTGTATTAAAGATTAGGGTTTTAGTTTTCAGGGTTTATGGTTTTGTTTTTAGGTTTTAGTGTTTAGAGTATTAGGACTTTGGGTTTAGTGTATTAAAATTTAGGGTTTATGATTTAGTTTTTCGGATTTAGGGTTTTGGTTTTAGGTTTTAAGGTTTAGAGTTTTTGGGTTTAATGCTTAGTTTTAGGTTTTAATTTTAGGTGTTAGGGTTTTGTTGTATTAAATTTTAGGGTTTTAGGTTTTAGTTTTTAGGGTTTTGGGTTTAGGTTGTAGGGTTTAGAATTTTAGGGTTTAATGTTTAGTTTTAGGGTTTAGGGTTTTAGTGTATTAAATATTAGGGTTTTAGTTTTTAGGGTTTAGGGTTTTGTTTTTTGGTTTTGGTGTTTAGAGTATTAGGACTTATGGTTTAGTGTATTAAAATTTAGGTTTTGAGATTGAGTTTTAAGGATTTAAGGTTAAGGGTTTTGGTTTTAGCTTTTAGGGTTTATAGTTTTTGGGTTTAATGCTTATTTTTAGGGTTTAATTTGAAGTTTTAGGGTTTTGTTGTATTCGAGTTTAGGGTCTTAGGTTTTAGTTTTTAGGGTTTTTGTTTTCGGTTTTAGGGTTTAGAATTTTAGGGTTTAATTTTTAGTTTTAGGGATTAGGGTTTTAGTGTATTAAAGATTAGGGTTTTAGTTTTTAGGGTTTAGGGTTTTGTTTTTAGGTTTTAGTGTTTATAGTATTAGGACTTATGGTTTAGTTTATTAAAATTTAGGGTTTAAGATTGAGTTTTAAGGATTTAGGGTTTAGGGTTTTGGTTTTAGCTTTTAGGGTTTTGTTGTATTCAAGTTTAGGGTTTTAGATTTTAGTTTTTAGGGTTTTGGTTTTAGGTTTTAGGGTTTAGAATTTTTGGGTTTAATTTTTAATTTTAGGGATTAGGGTTTTAGTGTATTAAAGATTAGATTTTTAGTTTTTAGGGTTTAGGGTTTCGTTTTAGGTTTTAGTGTTTAGAGTATTAGGACTTAGGGTTTAGTGTATTAAAAATTAGGGTTTAAGATTTAGTTTTTAAGATTTAGGGTTTAGGGTTTTGGTTTTAGGTTTTAGGATTTAGAGTTTTTGGGTTTAATGCTTAGTTTTAGGGTTTAATTTTAGGTTTTAGGGTTTTGTTGTATTCATGTTTATGGTTTTAATTTTTAGTTTTAGGGATTAGGGTTTTAGTGTATTAAAGATTAGATTTTTAGTTTTTAGGGTTTAGGGTTTCGTTTTTAGGTTTTAGTGTTTAGAGTATTAGGACTTAGGGTTTAGTGTATTAAAAATTAGGGTTTAAGATTTAGTTTTTAAGATTTAGGGTTTAGGGTTATGGTTTTAGGTTTTAGGATTTAGAGTTTTTTGGTTTAATGCTTAGTTTTAGGGTTTAATTTTAGGTTTTAGGGTTTTGTTGTATTCATGTTTATGGTTTTAGTTTTAGTTTTTAGGGTTTTAGGTTTTAGTTTTTAGGGTTTAGAATTTTAGGGTTTAATGTTAAGTTTTAAGGATTAGGGTTTTAGTATATTA
Source organism: Euphrasia confusa (assembly GCA_954870475.1). Classification (NCBI taxonomy): domain Eukaryota; kingdom Viridiplantae; phylum Streptophyta; class Magnoliopsida; order Lamiales; family Orobanchaceae; genus Euphrasia; species Euphrasia confusa. The sequence goes on along the minus strand of CATPAB010000182.1, from coordinate 1,412,134 downwards.
AAGATTAGGGTTTTAGTTTTCAGGGTTTATGGTTTTGTTCTTAGGTTTTAGTGTTTAGAGTATTAGGACTTTGGGTTTAGTGTATTAAAATTTAGGGTTTATGATTGAGTTTTAAGGATTTAGGGTTTAAGGTTTTGGTTTTAGCTTTTAGAGTTTATAGTTTTTGGGTTTAATCCTTACTTTTAGGGTTTAATTTAAAGTTTTAGGGTTTTTTTGTATTCAAGTTTGGGATTTTAGGTTATAGTTTTTAGGGTTTTTATTTTAGGTTTTAGTGTTTAGAATTTTAGGGTTTAATGTTTAGTTTTAGGGATTAGGGTTTTAGTGTATTAAAGATTAGAGTTTTAGTTTTTAGGGTTTAGGGTTTTGTTTTTAGGTTTTAGTGTTTAGAGTATTAGGACTTAGGGTTTAGTGTATTAAAAATTAGGGTTTAAGATTTAGTTTTTAAGATTTAGGGTTTAGGGTTTTGGTTTTAGGGTTTAGGGTTTAGAGTTTTTGGGTTTAATGCTTAGTTTTAGGGTTTAATTTTAGGTTTAAGGGTTTTGTTGTATTCATGTTTATGGTTTTAGGTTTTAGTTTTTAGGGTTTTAGGTTTTAGTTTTTAGGGTTTAGAATTTTAGGGTTTAATGTTATGTTTTAAGGATTAGGGTTTTAGTGTATTAAAGATTAGGGTTTTAGTTTTCAGGGTTTATGGTTTTGTTTTTAGGTTTTAGTGTTTAGAGTATTAGGACTTTGGGTTTAGTGTATTAAAATTTAGGGTTTATGATTTAGTTTTTCGGATTTAGGGTTTTGGTTTTAGGTTTTAAGGTTTAGAGTTTTTGGGTTTAATGCTTAGTTTTAGGTTTTAATTTTAGGTGTTAGGGTTTTGTTGTATTAAATTTTAGGGTTTTAGGTTTTAGTTTTTAGGGTTTTGGGTTTAGGTTGTAGGGTTTAGAATTTTAGGGTTTAATGTTTAGTTTTAGGGTTTAGGGTTTTAGTGTATTAAATATTAGGGTTTTAGTTTTTAGGGTTTAGGTTTTTGTTTTTTGGTTTTGGTGTTTAGAGTATTAGGACTTATGGTTTAGTGTATTAAAATTTAGGTTTTGAGATTGAGTTTTAAGGATTTAAGGTTAAGGGTTTTGGTTTTAGCTTTTAGGGTTTATAGTTTTTGGGTTTAATGCTTATTTTTAGGGTTTAATTTGAAGTTTTAGGGTTTTGTTGTATTCGAGTTTAGGGTCTTAGGTTTTAGTTTTTAGGGTTTTTGTTTTCGGTTTTAGGGTTTAGAATTTTAGGGTTTAATTTTTAGTTTTAGGGATTAGGGTTTTAGTGTATTAAAGATTAGGGTTTTAGTTTTTAGGGTTTAGGGTTTTGTTTTTAGGTTTTAGTGTTTATAGTATTAGGACTTATGGTTTAGTTTATTAAAATTTAGGGTTTAAGATTGAGTTTTAAGGATTTAGGGTTTAGGGTTTTGGTTTTAGCTTTTAGGGTTTTGTTGTATTCAAGTTTAGGGTTTTAGATTTTAGTTTTTAGGGTTTTGGTTTTAGGTTTTAGGGTTTAGAATTTTTGGGTTTAATTTTTAATTTTAGGGATTAGGGTTTTAGTGTATTAAAGATTAGATTTTTAGTTTTTAGGGTTTAGGGTTTCGTTTTAGGTTTTAGTGTTTAGAGTATTAGGACTTAGGGTTTAGTGTATTAAAAATTAGGGTTTAAGATTTAGTTTTTAAGATTTAGGGTTTAGGGTTTTGGTTTTAGGTTTTAGGATTTAGAGTTTTTGGGTTTAATGCTTAGTTTTAGGGTTTAATTTTAGGTTTTAGGGTTTTGTTGTATTCATGTTTATGGTTTTAGTTTTAGTTTTTAGGGTTTTAGGTTTTAGTTTTTAGGGTTTAGAATTTTAGGGTTTAATGTTAAGTTTTAAGGATTAGGGTTTTAGTGTATTAAAGATTAGGGTTTTAGTTTTCAGGGTTTATGGTTTTGTTTTTAGGTTTTAGTGTTTAGAGTATTAGGACTTTGGGTTTAGTGTATTAAAATTTAGGGTTTAAGATTTAGTTTTTAGGATTTAGGGTTTAGGGTTTTGGTTTTAGGTTTTACGGTTTAGAGTTTTTGGGTTTAATGCTTAGTTTTAGGTTTTAATTTTAGGTGTTAGGGTTTTGTTGTATTCATGTTTTGGGTTTTACGTTTTAGTTTTTAGGGTTTTGGTTTTAGGTTGTAGGGTTTAGAATTTTAGGGTTTAATGTTTAGTTTTAGGGTTTAGGGTTTTAGTTTATTAAATATTAGGGTTTTAGTTTTTAGGGTTTAGGGTTTTGTTTTTTGGTTTTGGTGTTTAGAGTATTAGGACTTATGGTTTAGTGTATTAAAATTTAGGTTTTGAGATTGAGTTTTAAGGATTTAAGGTTTAGGGTTTTGGTTTTAGCTTTTAGGGTTTATAGTTTTTAGGTTTAATGCTTATTTTTAGGGTTTAATTTTAAGTTTTAGGGTTTTGTTGTATTCAAGTTTAGGGTTTTAGGTTTTAGTTTTTAGGGTTTTTGTTTTAGGTTTTTGGGTTTAGAATTTTAGGGTTTAATTTTTAGTTTTAGGGATTAGGGTTTTAGTGTATTAAAGATTAGGGTTTTAGTTTTTAGGGTTTAGGGTTTTGTTTTTAGGTTTTAGTGTTTAGAGTATTAGGAATTATGGTTTAGTTTATTAAAATTTAGGGTTTAGGGTTTTGGTTTTAGCTTTTAGGGTTTATAGTTTTTGGGTTTAATGCTTACTTTTAGGGTTTAATTTTAAGTTTTAGGGTTTTGTTGTATTCAAGTTTAGGGTTTTAGATTTTAGTTTTTAGAGTTTTGGTTTTAGGTTTTAGGGTTTAGAATTTTAGGGTTTAATGTTAAGTTTTAAGGATTAGGGTTTAAGTGTATTAAAGATTAGGGTTTTAGTTTTCAGGGTTTATGGTTTTGTTTTTAGGTTTTAGTGTTTAGAGTATTAGGACTTTGGGTTTAGTGTATTGGAATTTAGGGTTTAAGATTTAGTTTTTAGGATTTAAGGTTTAGGGTTTTGGTTTTAGGTTTTACGGTTTAGGGTTTAGAATTCTAGGGTTTAATGTTTAGTTTTAGGGATTAGGGTTTTAGTGTATTAAAGATTAGGGTTTTAGTTTTTAGGGTTTAGGGTTTTGTTTTTAGGTTTTAATGTTCAGAGTATTAGGGCTTAGGGTTTAGTGTATTAAAAATTAGGGTTTAATATTTAGTTTTTAAGATTTAGGGTTTAGGGTTTAGGTTTTAGGTTTTAGGGTTTAGAGTTTTTGGGTTTAATGCTTAGTTTTAGGGTTTAATTTTAGGTTTTAGGGTTTTGTTGTATTCATGTTTATGGTTTTTGGTTTTAGTTTTTAGGGTTTTAGGTATTAGTTTTTAGGGTTTAGAATTTTAGGGTTTAATGTTGAGTTTTAAGGATTAGGGTTTTAGTGTATTAAAGATTAGGGATTTAGTTTTTAGGGTTTATGTTTTTGTTTTTAGGCTTTAGTGTTTAGAGTGTTAGGACTTTGGGTTTAGTGTATTAAAATTTAGGGTTTAAGATTTAGTTTTTAGGATTTAGGGTTTAGGGTTTTGGTTTTAGGTTTTAGGGTTTAGAGTTTTTGGGTTTATTGCTTAGTTTTAGGTTTTAATTTTAGGTGTTAGGGTTTTGTTGTATTCAAGTTTATGGTTTTAGTTTTTAAGGTTTCGAGTTTTAGAGTTTAATGTTTAGTTTTAAGGATTAGGGTTTTAGTGTATTAAAGATTATGGTTTTAGTTTTCAGGGTATAGGGTTTTGTTTTTAGGTTTTAGTGTTTAGAGTATTAGGACTTTGGGTTTAGTGTATTAAAATTTAGGGTTTAATATTTAGTTTTAAGGATTTAGGGTTTAGGGTTTTGGTTTTAGGTTTTAGGGTTTAGAGTTTTTTGGATTTAATTCTTAGTTTTAGGTTTTAATTCTAGGTGTTAGGGTTTTGTTGTATTCAAGTTTATGGTTTTAGGTTTTAGTTTTTAGGGTTTTATGTGTTAGATTTTAGTGTTTCGAATTTTAGGGTATAATGTTTAGTTTTAAGGATTAGGGTTTTAGTGTATTAAAGATTAGGGTTTTAGTTTTCAAGGTATAGGGTTTTGTTTTTAGGTTTTAGTGTTTAGAGTATTAGGACTTAGGGTTTAGTGTATTAAAAATTATGGTTTATGATTTAGTTTTTAAGATTTAGGGTTTAGGGTTTTGGTTTTAGGGTTTAGGGTTTGGAGTTTTTGGGTTAAATGCTTTGTTTTAGGGTTTAATTTTAGGTTTTAGGGTTTTGTTGTATTCATGTTTATGGTTTTAGGTTTTAGTTTTTAGGGTTTTAGGTATTAGTTTTTAGGGTTTAGAATTTTAGGGTTTAATGTTGAGTTTTAAGGATTAGGGTTTTAGTGTATTACAGATTAGGGTTTTAGTTTTCAGGGTTTATGGTTTTGTTTTTAGGTTTTAGTGTTTAGAGTATTAGGACTTTGGGTTTAGTGTATTAAAATTTAGGGTTTAAGATTTAGTTTTTAGGATTTAGGGTCTAGGGTTTTGGTTTTAGGTTTTAGAGTTTATAGTTTTTGGGTTTAATCCTTACTTTTAGGGTTTAATTTAAAGTTTTAGGGTTTTTTTGTATTCAAGTTTGGGATTTTAGGTTATAGTTTTTAGGGTTTTTATTTTAGGTTTTAGTGTTTAGAATTTTAGGGTTTAATGTTTAGTTTTAGGGATTAGGGTTTTAGTGTATTAAAGATTAGAGTTTTAGTTTTTAGGGTTTAGGGTTTTGTTTTTAGGTTTTAGTGTTTAGAGTATTAGGACTTAGGGTTTAGTGTATTAAAAATTAGGGTTTAAGATTTAGTTTTTAAGATTTAGGGTTTAGGGTTTTGGTTTTAGGGTTTAGGGTTTAGAGTTTTTGGGTTTAATGCTTAGTTTTAGGGTTTAATTTTAGGTTTAAGGGTTTTGTTGTATTCATGTTTATGGTTTTAGGTTTTAGTTTTTAGGGTTTTAGGTTTTAGTTTTTAGGGTTTAGAATTTTAGGGTTTAATGTTATGTTTTAAGGATTAGGGTTTTAGTGTATTAAAGATTAGGGTTTTAGTTTTCAGGGTTTATGGTTTTGTTTTTAGGTTTTAGTGTTTAGAGTATTAGGACTTTGGGTTTAGTGTATTAAAATTTAGGGTTTATGATTTAGTTTTTCGGATTTAGGGTTTTGGGTTTTGGTTTTAGGTTTAGAGTTTTTGGGTTTAATGCTTAGTTTTAGGTTTTAATTTTAGGTGTTAGGGTTTTGTTGTATTAAATTTTAGGGTTTTAGGTTTTAGTTTTTAGGGGTTTGGGTTTAGGTTGTAGGGTTTAGAACTTTAGGGTTTAATGTTTAGTTTTAGGGTTTAGGGTTTTAGTGTATTAAATATTAGGGTTTTAGTTTTTAGGGTTTAGGGTTTTGTTTTTTGGTTTTGGTGTTTAGAGTATTAGGACTTATGGTTTAGTGTATTAAAATTTAGGTTTTGAGATTGAGTTTTAAGGATTTAAGGTTAAGGGTTTTGGTTTTAGCTTTTAGGGTTTATAGTTTTTGGGTTTAATGCTTAGTTTTAGGGTTTAATTTTAGGTTTAAGGGTTTTGTTATATTCATGTTTATGGTTTTAGGTTTTAGTTTTTAGGGTTTTAGGTTTTAGTTTTTAGGGTTTAGAATTTTAGGGTTTAATGTTATGTTTTAAGGATTAGGGTTTTAGTGTATTAAAGATTAGGGTTTTAGTTTTTAGGGTTTAGGGTTTTGTTTTTAGGTTTTAGTGTTTAGAGTATTAGGACTTTGGGTTTAGTGTATTAAAATTTAGGGTTTATGATTTAGTTTTTCGGATTTAGGGTTTAGGGTTTTGGTTTTAGGTTTTACGGTTTAGAGTTTTTGGGTTTAATGCTTAGTTTTAGGTTTTAATTTTAGGTGTTAGGGTTTTGTTGTATTCATGTTTTGGGTTTTAGGTTTTAGTTTTTAGGGTTTTGGGTTTAGGTTGTAGGGTTTAGAATTTTAGGGTTTAATGTTTAGTTTTAGGGTTTAGGGTTTTAGTGTATTAAATATTAGGGTTTTAGTTTTTAGGGTTTAGGGTTTTGTTTTTTGGTTTTGGTGTTTAGAGTATTAGGACTTATGGTTTAGTGTATTAAAATTTAGGTTTTGAGATTGAGTTTTAAGGATTTAAGGTTTAGGGTTTTGGTTTTAGCTTTTAGGGTTTATAGTTTTTAGGTTTAATGCTTATTTTTAGGGTTTAATTTTAAGTTTTAGGGTTTTGTTGTATTCAAGTTTAGGGTTTTAGGTTTTAGTTTTTAGGGTTTTTGTTTTAGGTTTTTGGGTTTAGAATTTTAGGGTTTAATTTTTAGTTTTAGGGATTAGGGTTTTAGTGTATTAAAGATTAGGGTTTTAGTTTTTAGGGTTTAGGGTTTTGTTTTTAGGTTTTAGTGTTTAGAGTATTAGGAATTATGGTTTAGTTTATTAAAATTTAGGGTTTAGGGTTTTGGTTTTAGCTTTTAGGGTTTATAGTTTTTGGGTTTAATGCTTACTTTTAGGGTTTAATTTTAAGTTTTAAAGTTTTGTTGTATTCAAGTTTAGGGTTTTAGATTTTAGTTTTTAGAGTTTTGGTTTTAGGTTTTAGGGTTTAGAATTTTAGGGTTTAATGTTAAGTTTTAAGGATTAGGGTTTAAGTGTATTAAAGATTAGGGTTTTAGTTTTCAGGGTTTATGGTTTTGTTTTTAGGTTTTAGTGTTTAGAGTATTAGGACTTTGGGTTTAGTATATTGGAATTTAGGGTTTAAGATTTAGTTTTTAGGATTTAAGGTTTAGGGTTTTGGTTTTAGGTTTTACGGTTTAGGGTTTAGAATTCTAGGGTTTAATGTTTAGTTTTAGGGATTAGGGTTTTAGTGTATTAAAGATTAGGGTTTTAGTTTTTAGGGTTTAGGGTTTTGTTTTTAGGTTTTAATGTTCAGAGTATTAGGGCTTAGGGTTTAGTGTATTAAAAATTAGGGTTTAATATTTAGTTTTTAAGATTTAGGGTTTAGGGTTTAGGTTTTAGGTTTTAGGGTTTAGAGTTTTTGGGTTTAATGCTTAGTTTTAGGGTTTAATTTTAGGTTTTAGGGTTTTGTTGTATTCATGTTTATGGTTTTTGGTTTTAGTTTTTAGGGTTTTAGGTATTAGTTTTTAGGGTTTAGAATTTTAGGGTTTAATGTTGAGTTTTAAGGATTAGGGTTTTAGTGTATTAAAGATTAGGGATTTAGTTTTTAGGGTTTATGTTTTTGTTTTTAGGCTTTAGTGTTTAGAGTGTTAGGACTTTGGGTTTAGTGTATTAAAATTTAGGGTTTAAGATTTAGTTTTTAGGATTTAGGGTTTAGGGTTTTGGTTTTAGGTTTTAGGGTTTAGAGTTCTTGGGTTTATTGCTTAGTTTTAGGTTTTAATTTTAGGTGTTAGGGTTTTGTTGTATTCAAGTTTATGGTTTTAGTTTTTAGGGTTTTATGTGTTAGTTTTTAGTGTTTCGAGTTTTAGAGTTTAATGTTTAGTTTTAAGGATTAGGGTTTTAGTGTATTAAAGATTATGGTTTTAGTTTTAAGGTATAGGGTTTTGTTTTTAGGTTTTAGTGTTTAGAGTATTAGGACTTTGGGTTTAGTGTATTAAAATTTAGGGTTTAATATTTAGTTTTAAGGATTTAGGGTTTAGGGTTTTGGTTTTAGGTTTTAGGGTTTAGAGTTTTTTGGATTTAATGCTTAGTTTTAGGTTTTAATTCTAGGTGTTAGGGTTTTGTTGTATTCAAGTTTATGGTTTTAGGTTTTAGTTTTTAGGGTTTTATGTGTTAGATTTTAGTGTTTCGAATTTTAGGGTATAATGTTTAGTTTTAAGGATTAGGGTTTTAGTGTATTAAAGATTAGGGTTTTAGTTTTCAAGGTATAGGGTTTTGTTTTTAGGTTTTAGTGTTTAGAGTATTAGGACTTAGGGTTTAGTGTATTAAAAATTATGGTTTATGATTTAGTTTTTAAGATTTAGGGTTTAGGGTTTTGGTTTTAGGGTTTAGGGTTTAGAGTTTTTGGGTTTAATGCTTAGTTTTAGGGTTTAATTTTAGGTTTTAGGGTTTTGTTGTATTCATGTTTATGGTTTTAGGTTTTAGTTTTTAGGGTTTTAGGTATTAGTTTTTAGGGTTTAGAATTTTAGGGTTTAATGTTGAGTTTTAAGGATTAGGGTTTTAGTGTATTACAGATTAGGGTTTTAGTTTTCAGGGTTTATGGTTTTGTTTTTAGGTTTTAGTGTTTAGAGTATTAGGACTTTGGGTTTAGTGTATTAAAATTTAGGGTTTAAGATTTAGTTTTTAGGATTTAGGGTCTAGGGTTTTGGTTTTAGGTTTTAGGGTTTGGAGTTTTTGGGTTTAATGCTTAGTTTTAGGTTTTAATTTTAGGTGTTAGGGATTTGTTGTATTCAAGTTTAGGGTTTTAGGTTTTAGTTTTTAGGGTTTAGGGTTTTGGTTTTAGCTTTTAGGGTTTATACTTTTTGGGTTTAATGCTTACTTTTAGGGTTTAATTTTAAGTTTTAGGGTTTTCTTGTATTCAAGTTTAGGGTTTTAGGTTTTAGTTTTTAGGGTTTAGAATTTGCGGGTTTAATTTTTAGTTTTAGGGATTAGGGTTTTAGTGTATTAAAGATTAGAATTTTAGTTTATAGGGTTTAGGGTTTTGTTTTTAGGTTTTAGTGTTTAGAGTATTAGGACTTAGGGTGTAGTGTATTAAAAATTAGGGTTTAATATTTAGTTTTTATGATTTAGGGTTTAGGGTTTTGGTTTTAGGTTTTAGGGTTTAGAGTTTTTGTGTTTAATGCTCATTTTTAGGGTTTAGTTTTAGGTTTTAGGGTTTTGTTGTATTCATGTTTATGGTTTTAGGTTTTAGTTTTTAGGGTTTTAGATTTTAGTTTTTAGGGTTTAGAGTTTTAGGGTTTAATGATTAGTTTTAAGGATTAGGGTTTTAGTGTATTAAAGATTAGGGTTTTAGTTTTCAGGGTTTAGGGTTTTGTTTTTAGGTTTTAGTGTTTAGAGTATTAGAACTTTGGGTTTAGTGTATTAAAATTTAGGGTTTAAGATTTAGTTTTTAGGATTTAGGTTTTAGGGTTTTTGTTTTAGGGTTTAGGGTTTAGAGTTTTTGGGTTTAATGCTTAGTTTTAGGTTTTAATTTTAGGTTAGGGTTTTGTTGTATTCAAGTTTAGGGTTTAGGTTTTAGTTTTTAGGTTTTTGGGTTTAGGTTGTAGGGTTTAGAATTTTAGGGTTTAATCTTTAGTTTTAGGGTTTAGGGTTTTAGTGTATTAAAGATTAGGGTTTTAGTTTTTAGGGTTTAGGGTTTTGTTTTTAGGTTTTGGTGTTTAGAGTATTAGGACTTATGGTTTAGTGTATTAAAATTTAGGGTTTAAGATTTACTTTTTAGGATTTAGGGTTTAAGGTTTTGGTTTTAGGTTTTAGGGTTTGGAGTTTAAGGGTTTAATGCTTACTTTTAGTGTTTAATTTTAAGTTTAAGGGTTTTGTTGTATTCAAGTTTAGGGTTTTAGATTTTAGTTTTTAGGGTTTGGGTTTTAGGTTTTAGGGTTTAAAATTTTAGGGTTTAATATTTAGTTTTAGGGTTTAGGGTTTTAGTTTTAGGTTTTAGGGTTTAGAGTATTAGGACTTATGGTTTAGTGTATTAAAATTTAGAGTTTAAGATTTATTTTTTAGGATTTAGGGTTTAGGGTTTTGGTTTTAGCTTTTAGGGTTTATAGTTTTTGGGTTTAATGCTTACTTTTAGGGTTTAATTTTAAGTTTTAGGGTTTTGTTGTATTCAAGTTTATGGTTTTAGGTTTTAGTTTTTAGGGTTTTTGTTTTAGGTTTTAGGGTTTAGAATTTTAGGGTTTAATGTTTAGTTTTAGGGATTAGGGTTTTAGTGTATTAAATTTTAGGGTTTTAGTTTTTAGGGTTTAGGGTTTTGTTTTTAGGTTTTAGTGTTTAGAGTATTAGGACTTATGGTTTAGTGTATTAAAAATTAGGGTTTAAGATTTAGTTTTTAAGATTTAGGGTTTAAGGTTTTGGTTTTAGGTTTTAGGGTTTAGAGTTTTTGGGTTTAATGCTTAGTTTTAGGGTTTAATTTTAGGTTTTAGGGTTTTGTTGTATTCATGTTTATGGTTTTAGGTTTTAGTTTTTAGGGTTTTAGGTATTAGTTTTTAGGGTTTAGAATTTTAGGGTTTAATGTTGAGTTTTAAGGATTAGGGTTTTAGTGTATTACAGATTAGGGTTTTAGTTTTCAGGGTTTATGGTTTTGTTTTTAGGTTTTAGTGTTTAGAGTATTAGGACTTTGGGTTTAGTGTATTAAAATTTAGGGTTTAAGATTTAGTTTTTAGGATTTAGGGTCTAGGGTTTTGGTTTTAGGTTTTAGGGTTTGGAGTTTTTGGGTTTAATGCTTAGTTTTAGGTTTTAATTTTAGGTGTTAGGGATTTGTTGTATTCAAGTTTAGGGTTTTAGGTTTTAGTTTTTAGGGTTTAGGGTTTTGGTTTTAGATTTTAGGGTTTATACTTTTTGGGTTTAATGCTTACTTTTAGGGTTTAATTTTAAGTTTTAGGGTTTTCTTGTATTCAAATTTAGGGTTTTAGGTTTTAGTTTTTAGGGTTTAGAATTTTAGGGTTTAATTTTTAGTTTTAGGGATTAAGGTTTTAGTGTATTAAAGATTAGAATTTTAGTTTATAGGGTTTAGGGTTTTGTTTTTAGGTTTTAGTGTTTAGAGTATTAGGACTTAGGGTGTAGTGTATTAAAAATTAGGGTTTAAGATTTAGTTTTTATGATTTAGGGTTTAGGGTTTTGGTTTTAGGTTTTAGGGTTTAGAATTTTTGGGTTTAATGCTCATTTTTAGGGTTTAGTTTTAGGTTTTAGGGTTTTGTTGTATTCATGTTTATGGTTTTAGGTTTTAGTTTTTAGGGTTTTAGATTTTAGTTTTTAGGGTTTAGAATTTTAGGGTTTAATGATTAGTTTTAAGGATTAGGGTTTTAGTGTATTAAAGATTAGGGTTTTAGTTTTCAGGGTTTAGGGTTTTGTTTTTAGGTTTTAGTGTTTAGAGTATTATGATTTAGGGTTTAGGGTTTTGGTTTTAGTTTTTAGGGTTTAGAGTTTTTGGGTTTAATGCTTAGTTTTAGGTTTTAATTTTAGGTGTTAGGGTTTTGATGTATTCAAGTTTAGGGTTTTAGGTTTTAGTTTTTTGGGTTTTGGGTTTAGGTTGTTGGGTTTAGAATTTTAGGGTTTAATGTTTAGTTTTAGGGTTTAGGGTTTTAGTATATTAAACATTAGAGTTTTAGTTTTTAGGGTTTAGGGTTTTGTTTTTAGGTTTTGGTGTTTAGAGTATTAGGACTTATGGTTTAGTGTATTAAAATTTAGGGTTTAAAATTTAGTTTTTAGGATTTAGGGTTTAGGGTTTTGGTTTTAGCTTTTAGGGTTTATAGTTTTGGGGTTTAATGCTTACTTTCGGAGTTTAGTTTTATGTTTTAGGGTTTTGTTGTATTCAAGTTTAGGGTTTTAGGTTTAGGGTTTTAGGTTTTAGTTTTTTGGGTTTTGGATTTAGGTTGTAGGGTTTAGAATTTTGGGGTTTAATGTTTAGTTTTAGGGTTTAGGGTTTTAGTGTATTAAACATTAGAGTTTTAGTTTTTAGGATTTAAGGTATTGTTTTTAGGTTTTGGTGTTTAGAGTATTAGGACTTATGGTTTAGTGTATTAAAATATAGAGTTTAAGATTTAGTTTTTAGGATTTAGGGTTTAGGGTTTTGGTTTTAGCTTTTAGGGTTTATAGTTTTTGTGTTTAATGCTCATTTTTAGGGTTTAGTTTTAGGTTTTAGGGTTTTGTTGTATTCATGTTTATGGTTTTAGGTTTTAGTTTTTAGGGTTTTAGATTTTAGTTTTTAGGGTTTAGAATTTTAGGGTTTAATGATTAGTTTTAAGGATTAGGGTTTTAGTGTATTAAAGATTAGGGTTTTAGTTTTCAGGGTTTAGGGTTTTGTTTTTAGGTTTTAGTGTTTAGAGTATTAGGATTTAGGGTTTAGGGTTTTGGTTTTAGTTTTTAGGGTTTAGAGTTTTTGGGTTTAATGCTTAGTTTTAGGTTTTAATTTTAGGTGTTAGGGTTTTGATGTATTCAAGTTTAGGGTTTTAGGTTTTAGTTTTTAGGGTTTTGGGTTTAGGTTGTTGGGTTTAGAATTTTAGGGTTTAATGTTTAGTTTTAGGGTTTAGGGTTTTAGTATATTAAACATTAGAGTTTTAGTTTTTAGGGTTTAGGGTTTTGTTTTTAGGTTTTGGTGTTTAGAGTATTAGGACTTATGGTTTAGTGTATTAAAATTTAGGGTTTAAAATTTAGTTTTTAGGATTTAGGGTTTAGGGTTTTGGTTTTAGCTTTTAGGGTTTATAGTTTTGGGGTTTAATGCTTACTTTCGGAGTTTAGTTTTATGTTTTAGGGTTTTGTTGTATTCAAGTTTAGGGTTTTAGGTTTAGGGTTTTAGGTTTTAGTTTTTTGGGTTTTGGATTTAGGTTGTAGGGTTTAGAATTTTGGGGTTTAATGTTTAGTTTTAGGGTTTAGGGTTTTAGTGTATTAAACATTAGAGTTTTAGTTTTTAGGATTTAAGGTATTGTTTTTAGGTTTTGGTGTTTAGAGTATTAGGACTTATGGTTTAGTGTATTAAAATATAGAGTTTAAGATTTAGTTTTTAGGATTTAGGGTTTAGGGTTTTGGTTTTAGCTTTTAGGGTTTATAGTTTTTGTGTTTAATGCTCATTTTTAGGGTTTAGTTTTAGGTTTTAGGGTTTTGTTGTATTCATGTTTATGGTTTTAGGTTTTAGTTTTTAGGGTTTTAGATTTTAGTTTTTAGGGTTTAGAATTTTAGGGTTTAATGATTAGTTTTAAGGATTAGGGTTTTAGTGTATTAAAGATTAGGGTTTTAGTTTTCAGGGTTTAGGGTTTTGTTTTTAGGTTTTAGTGTTTAGAGTATTAGGATTTAGGGTTTAGGGTTTTGGTTTTAGTTTTTAGGGTTTAGAGTTTTTGGGTTTAATGCTTAGTTTTAGGTTTTAATTTTAGGTGTTAGGGTTTTGATGTATTCAAGTTTAGGGTTTTAGGTTTTAGTTTTTAGGGTTTTGGGTTTAGGTTGTTGGGTTTAGAATTTTAGGGTTTAATGTTTAGTTTTAGGGTTTAGGGTTTTAGTATATTAAACATTAGAGTTTTAGTTTTTAGGGTTTAGGGTTTTGTTTTTAGGTTTTGGTGTTTAGAGTATTAGGACTTATGGTTTAGTGTATTAAAATTTAGGGTTTAAAATTTAGTTTTTAGGATTTAGGGTTTAGGGTTTTGGTTTTAGCTTTTAGGGTTTATAGTTTTGGGGTTTAATGCTTACTTTCGGAGTTTAGTTTTATGTTTTAGGGTTTTGTTGTATTCAAGTTTAGGGTTTTAGGTTTAGGGTTTTAGGTTTTAGTTTTTTGGGTTTTGGATTTAGGTTGTAGGGTTTAGAATTTTAGGGTTTAATGTTTAGTTTTAGGGTTTAGGGTTTTAGTGTATTAAAGATTAGGGTTTTGGTTTTTAGGGTTTAGGGTTTTGTTTTTAGGTTTTGGTGTTTAGAGTATTAGGACTTATGGTTTAGTGAATTAAAATTTAGGGTCTAAGATTGAATTATTTTAAGGATTTAGGGTTTAGGGTTTTGGTTTTAGCTTTTAGGGTTTATACTTTTTGGGTTTAATGCTTACTTTTAGGGTTTAATTTTAAGTTTTAGGGTTTTCTTGTATTCAAGTTTAGGGTTTTAGGTTTTAGTTTTTAGGGTTTAGAATTTTAGGGTTTAATTTTTAGTTTTAGGGATTAGGGTTTTAGTGTATTAAAGATTAGAATTTTAGTTTATAGGGTTTAGGGTTTTGTTTTTAGGTTTTAGTGTTTAGAGTATTAGGACTTAGGGTGTAGTGTATTAAAAATTAGGGTTTAAGATTTAGTTTTTATGATTTAGGGTTTAGGGTTTTGGTTTTAGGTTTTAGGGTTTAGAGTTTTTGGGTTTAATGCTCATTTTTAGGGTTTAGTTTTAGGTTTTAGGGTTTTGTTGTATTCATGTTTATGGTTTTAGGTTTTAGTTTTTAGGGTTTTAGATTTTAGTTTTTAGGGTTTAGAATTTTAGGGTTTAATGATTAGTTTTAAGGATTAGGGTTTTAGTGTATTAAAGATTAGGGTTTTAGTTTTCAGGGTTTAGGGTTTTGTTTTTAGGTTTTAGTGTTTAGAGTATTAGAACTTTGGGTTTAGTGTATTAAAATTTAGGGTTTAAGATTTAGTTTTTAGGATTTAGGTTTTAGGGTTTTTGTTTTAGGGTTTAGGGTTTAGAGTTTTTGGGTTTAATGCTTAGTTTTAGGTTTTAATTTTAGGTTAGGGTTTTGTTGTATTCAAGTTTAGGGTTTAAGTTTTAGTTTTTAGGTTTTTGGTTTTAGGTTGTAGGGTTTAGAATTTTAGGGTTTAATCTTTAGTTTTAGGGTTTAGGGTTTTAGTGTATTAAAGATTAGGGTTTTAGTTTTTAGGGTTTAGGGTTTTGTTTTTAGGTTTTGGTGTTTAGAGTATTAGGACTTATGGTTTAGTTTTAGGGTTTAATTTTAGGTTTAAGGGTTTTGTTGTATTCATGTTTATGGTTTTAGGTTTTAGTTTTTAGGGTTTTAGGTTTTAGTTTTTAGGGTTTAGAATTTTAGGGTTTAATGTTATGTTTTAAGGATTAGGGTTTTAGTGTATTAAAGATTAGGGTTTTAGTTTTCAGGGTTTATGGTTTTGTTTTTAGGTTTTAGTGTTTAGAGTATTAGGACTTTGGGTTTAGTGTATTAAAATTTAGGGTTTATGATTTAGTTTTTCGGATTTAGGGTTTTGGGTTTTGGTTTTAGGTTTTAAGGTTTAGAGTTTTTGGGTTTAATGCTTAGTTTTAGGTTTTAATTTTAGGTGTTAGGGTTTTGTTGTATTAAATTTTAGGGTTTTAGGTTTTAGTTTTTAGGGTTTTGGGTTTAGGTTGTAGGGTTTAGAATTTTAGGGTTTAATGTTTAGTTTTAGGGTTTAGGGTTTTAGTGTATTAAATATTAGGGTTTTAGTTTTTAGGGTTTAGGGTTTTGTTTTTTGGTTTTGGTGTTTAGAGTATTAGGACTTATGGTTTAGTGTATTAAAATTTAGGTTTTGAGATTGAGTTTTAAGGATTTAAGGTTAAGGGTTTTGGTTTTAGCTTTTAGGGTTTATAGTTTTTGGGTTTAATGCTTATTTTTAGGGTTTAATTTTAAGTTTTAGGGTTTTGTTGTATTCGAGTTTAGGGTTTTAGGTTTTAGTTTTTAGGGTTTTTGTTTTAGGTTTTAGGGTTTAGAATTTTAGGGTTTAATTTTTAGTTTTAGGGATTAGGGTTTTAGTGTATTAGAGATTAGGGTTTTAGTTTTTAAGGTTTAGGGTTTTGTTTATAGGTTTTAGTGTTTATAGTATTAGGACTTATGGTTTAGTTTATTAAAATTTAGGGTTTAAGATTGAGTTTTAAGGATTTAGGGTTTAGGGTTTTGGTTTTAGCTTTTAGGGTTTTGTTGTATTCAAGTTTAGGGTTTTAGATTTTAGTTTTTAGGGTTTTGGTTTTAGGTTTTAGGGTTTAGAATTTTTGGGTTTAATTTTTAATTTTAGGGATTAGGGTTTTAGTGTATTAAAGATTAGATTTTTAGTTTTTAGGGTTTAGGGTTTCGTTTTAGGTTTTAGTGTTTAGAGTATTAGGACTTAGGGTTTAGTGTATTAAAAATTAGGGTTTAAGATTTAGTTTTTAAGATTTAGGATTTAGGGTTTTGGTTTTAGGTTTTAGGATTTAGAGTTTTTGGGTTTAATGCTTAGTTTTAGGGTTTAATTTTAGGTTTTAGGGTTTTGTTGTATTCATGTTTATGGTTTTAGTTTTAGTTTTTAGGGTTTTAGGTTTTAGTTTTTAGGGTTTAGAATTTTAGGGTTTAATGTTAAGTTTTAAGGATTAGGGTTTTAGTGTATTAAAGATTAGGGTTTTAGTTTTCAGGGTTTATGGTTTTGTTTTTAGGTTTTAGTGTTTAGAGTATTAGGACTTTGGGTTTAGTGTATTAAAATTTAGGGTTTAAGATTTAGTTTTTAGGATTTAGGGTTTAGGGTTTTGGTTTTAGGTTTTACGGTTTAGAGTTTTTGGGTTTAATGCTTAGTTTTAGGTTTTAATTTTAGGTGTTAGGGTTTTGTTGTATTCATGTTTTGGGTTTTAGGTTTTAGTTTTTAGGGTTTTGGGTTTAGGTTGTAGGGTTTAGAATTTTAGGGTTTAATGTTTAGTTTTAGGGTTTAGGGTTTTAGTGTATTAAATATTAGGGTTTTAGTTTTTAGGGTTTAGGGTTTTGTTTTTTGGTTTTGGTGTTTAGAGTATTAGGACTTATGGTTTAGTGTATTAAAATTTAGGTTTTGAAATTGAGTTTTAAGGATTTAAGGTTTAGGGTTTTGGGTTTAGCTTTTAGGGTTTATAGTTTTTAGGTTTAATGCTTATTTTTAGGGTTTAATTTTAAGTTTTAGGGTTTTTTTGTATTCAAGTTTAGGGTTTTAGGTTTTAGTTTTTAGGGTTTTTGTTTTAGGTTTTAGGGTTTAGAATTTTAGGGTTTAATTTTTAGTTGTAGGGATTAGGGTTTTAGTGTATAAAAGATTAGGGTTTTAGTTTTTAGGGTTTAGGGTTTTGTTTTTAGGTTTTAGTGTTTAGAGTATTAGGAATTATGGTTTAGTTTATTAAAATTTAGGGTTTAAGATTGAGTTTTAAGGATTTAGGGTTTAGGGTTTTGGTTTTAGCTTTTAGGGTTTATAGTTTTTGGGTTTAATGCTTACTTTTAGGGTTTAATTTTAAGTTTTAGGGTTTTGTTGTATTCAAGTTTAGGGTTTTAGATTTTAGTTTTTAGAGTTTTGGTTTTAGGTTTTAGGGTTTAGAATTTTAGGGTTTAATGTTAAGTTTTAAGGATTAGGGTTTAAGTGTATTAAAGATTAGGGTTTTAGTTTTCAGGGTTTATGGTTTTGTTTTTAGGTTTTAGTGTTTAGAGTATTAGGACTTTGGGTTTAGTGTATTGGAATTTAGGGTTTAAGATTTAGTTTTTAGGATTTAGGGTTTAGGGTTTTGGTTTTAGGTTTTACGGTTTAGGGTTTAGAATTCTAGGGTTTAATGTTTAGTTTTAGGGATTAGGGTTTTAGTGTATTAAAGATTAGGGTTTTAGTTTTTAGGGTTTAGGGTTTTGTTTTTAGGTTTTAATGTTAAGAGTATTAGGGCTTAGGGTTTAGTGTATTAAAAATTAGGGTTTAATATTTAGTTTTTAAGATTTAGGGTTTAGGGTTTAGGTTTTAGGTTTTAGGGTTTAGAGTTTTTGGGTTTAATGCTTAGTTTTAGGGTTTAATTTTAGGTTTTAGGGTTTTGTTGTATTCATGTTTATGGTTTTAGGTTTTAGTTTTTAGGGTTTTAGGTATTAGTTTTTAGGGTTTAGAATTTTAGGGTTTAATGTTGAGTTTTAAGGATTAGGGTTTTAGTGTATTAAAGATTAGGGATTTAGTTTTTAGGGTTTATGTTTTTGTTTTTAGGCTTTAGTGTTTAGAGTGTTAGGACTTTGGGTTTAGTGTATTAAAATTTAGGGTTTAAGATTTAGTTTTTAGGATTTAGGGTTTAGGGTTTTGGTTTTAGGTTTTAGGGTTTAGAGTTTTTGGGTTTATTGCTTAGTTTTAGGTTTTAATTTTAGGTGTTAGGGTTTTGTTGTATTCAAGTTTATGGTTTTAATTTTTAGGGTTTTATGTGTTAGTTTTTAGTGTTTCGAGTTTTAGAGTTTAATGTTTAGTTTTAAGGATTAGGGTTTTAGTGTATTAAAGATTATGATTTTAGTTTTCAGGGTATAGGGTTTTGTTTTTAGGTTTTAGTGTTTAGAGTATTAGGACTTTGGGTTTAGTGTATTAAAATTTAGGGTTTAATATTTAGTTTTAAGGATTTAGGGTTTAGGGTTTTGGTTTTAGGTTTTAGGGTTTAGAGTTTTTGGATTTAATGCTTAGTTTTAGGTTTTAATTCTAGGTGTTAGGGTTTTGTTGTATTCAAGTTTATGGTTTTAGGTTTTAGTTTTTAGGGTTTTATGTGTTAGATTTTAGTGTTTCGAATTTTAGGGTATAATGTTTAGTTTTAAGGATTAGGGTTTTAGTGTATTAAAGATTAGGGTTTTAGTTTTCAAGGTATAGGGTTTTGTTTTTAGGTTTTAGTGTTTAGAGTATTAGGACTTAGGGTTTAGTGTATTAAAAATTATGGTTTAAGATTTAGTTTTTAAGATTTAGGGTTTAGGGTTTTGGTTTTAGGTTTTAGGGTTTAGAGTTTTTGGGTTTAATGCTTAGTTTTAGGGTTTAATTTTAGGTTTTAGGGTTTTGTTGTATTCATGATTATGGTTTTAGGTTATAGTTTTTAGGGTTTTAGGTATTGGTTTTTAGGGTTTAGAATTTAAGGGTTTAATGTTGAGTTTTAAGGATTAGGGTTTTAAGGTATTAAAGATTAGGGTTTTAGTTTTCAGGGTTTATGGTTTTGTTTTTAGGTTTTAGTGTTTAGAGTATTAGGACTTTGGGTTTAGTGTATTAAAATTTAGGGTTTAAGATTAAGTTTTTAGGATTTAGGGTTTAGGGTTTTGGTTTTAGGTTTTAGGGTTTAGAGTTTTTGGGTTTAATGCTTGGTTTTAGGTTTTAATTTTAGGTGTTATGGTTTTGTTGTATTCAAGTTTATGGTTTTAGGTTTTAGTTTTTAGGGTTTTAGGTTTTAGTTTTTAGTGTTTCGAATTTTAGGGTTTAATGTTTAGTTTTAAGGATTAGGGTTTTAGTGTATTAAAGATTAGGGTTTTAGTTTTCAGGGTTTAGGGTTTTGTTTTTAGGTTTTAGTATTTAGAGTATTAGGACTTTGGGTCTAGTGTATTAAAAATTAGGGTTTAAGATTTAGTTTTTAAGTTTAGGGTTTAGGGTTTAGGTTTTAGGGTTTATAGTTTTTGGGTTTAATGCTTACTTTTAGGGTTTAATTTTAAGTTTTAGGGTTTTGTTGTATTCAAGTTTAGGGTTTTAGATTTTACTTTTTAGGGTTTTTGTTTTGGGTTTTAGGGTTTATAATTTTAGGGTTTAATTTTTAGTTTTAGGGATTAGGGTTTTAGTGTATTAAAGATTAGATTTTTAGTTTTTAGGGTTTAGGGTTTCGTTTTTAGGTTTTAGTGTTTAGAGTATTAGGACTTAGGGTTTATTGTATTAAAAATTAGGGTTTAAGATTTAGTTTTTAAGATTTAGGGTTTAGGGTTTTGGTTTTAGGTTTTAGGATTTAGAGTTTTTGGGTTTAATGCTTAGTTTTAGGGTTTAATTTTAGGTTTTAGGGTTTTGTTGTATTCATGTTTATGGTTTCAGTTTTAGTTTTTAGGGTTTTAGGTTTTAGTTTTTAGGGTTTAGAATTTTAGGGTTTAATTTTAAGTTTTAAGGATTAGGGTTTTAGTGTATTAAAGATTAGGGTTTTAGTTTTCAGGGTTTATGGTTTTGTTTTTAGGTTTGATTGTTTAGAGTATTAGGACTTTGGGTTTAGTGTATTAAAATTTAGGGTTTATGATTGAGTTTTAAGGATTTGGGGTTTAAGGTTTTGGTTTTAGCTTTTAGGGTTTATAGTTTTTGGGTTTAATGCTTACTTTTAGGGTTTAATTTTAAGTTTTAGGGTTTTGTTGTATTCAAGTTTGTGATTTTAGGTTATAGTTTTTAGGGTTTTTGTTTTAGGTTTTTGGGTTTAGAATTTTAGGGTTTAATGTTTAGTTTTAGGGATTAGGGTTTTAGTGTATTAAAGATTAGAGTTTTAGTTTTCAGGGTTTATGGTTTTGTTTTTAGGTTTTAGTGTATAGAGTATTAGGACTTAGGGTTTAGTGTATTAAAAATTAGGGTTTAAGATTTAGTTTTTAAGATTTAGCGTTTAGGGTTTTGGTTTTAGGTTTTAGGGTTTAGAGTTTTTGGGTTTAATGCTTAGTTTTAGGGTTTAATTTTAGGTTTAAAGGTTTTGTTGTATTCATGTTTATGGTTTTAGGTTTTAGTTTTTAGGGTTTTAGGTTTTAGTTTTTAGGGTTTAGAATTTTAGGGTTTAATGTTAAGTTTTAAGGATTAGGGTTTTAGTGTATTGAAGATTAGGGTTAGTTTTCAGGGTTTATGGTTTTGTTTTTAGGTTTTAGTGTTTAGAGTATTAGGACTTTGGGTTTAGTGTATTAAAATTTAGGGTTTAAGATTAAGTTTTTAGGATTTAGGGTTTAGGGTTTTGGTTTTAGGTTTTAGGGTTTACAGTTTTGGGGTTTAATGCTTAGTTTTAGGTTTTAATTTTAGGTGTTATTGTTTTGTTGTATTCAAGTTTATGGTTTTAGGTTTTAGTTTTTAGGGTTTTAGGTTTTAGTTTTTAGTGTTTCGAATTTTAGGGTTTAATGATTAGTTTTAAGGATTAGGGTTTTAGTGTATTAAAGATTAGGGTTTTAGTTTTCAGGGTTTAGGGTTTTGTTTTTAGGTTTTAGTATTTAGAGTATTAGGACTTTGGGTCTAGTGTATTAAAAATTAGGGTTTAAGATTTAGTTTTTAAGATTTAGGGTTTAGGGATTAGGTTTTAGGTTTTAGGGTTTATAGTTTTTGGGTTTAATGCTTACTTTTAGGGTTTAATTTTAAGTTTTAGGGTTTTGTTGTATTCAAGTTTAGGGTTTTAGATTTTAATTTTTAGGGTTTTGGTTTTGGGTTTTAGGGTTTAGAATTGTAGGGTTTAATTTTTAGTTTTAGGGATTAGGGTTTTAGTGTATTAAAGATTAGATTTTTAGTTTTTAGGGTTTAGGGTTTCATTTTTAGGTTTTAGTGTTTAGAGTATTAGGACTTAGGGTTTAGTGTATTAAAAATTAGGGTTTAAGATTTAGTTTTTAAGATTTAGGGTTTAGGGTTTTGGTTTTAGGTTTTAGGATTTAGAGTTTTTGGGTTTAATGCTTAGTTTTAGGGTTTAATTTTAGGTTTTAGGGTTTTGTTGTATTCATGTTTATGGTTTCAGTTTTAGTTTTTAGGGTTTTAGGTTTTAGTTTTTAGGGTTTAGAATTTTAGGGTTTAATGTTAAGTTTTAAGGATTAGGGTTTTAGTGTATTAAAGATTAGGGTTTTAGTTTTCAGGGTTTATGGTTTTGTTTTTAGGTTTGATTGTTTAGAGTATTAGGACTTTGGGTTTAGTGTATTAAAATTTAGGGTTTATGATTGAGTTTTAAGGATTTGGGGTTTAAGGTTTTGGTTTTAGCTTTTAGGGTTTATAGTTTTTGGGTTTAATGCTTACTTTTAGGGTTTAATTTTAAGTTCTAGGGTTTTGTTGTATTCACGTTTGTGATTTTAGGTTATAGTTTTTAGGGTTTTTGTTTTAGGTTTTTGGGTTTAGAATTTTAGGGTTTAATGTTTAGTTTTAGGGATTAGGGTTTTAGTGTATTAAAGATTAGAGTTTTAGTTTTTAGGTTTATGGTTTTGTTTTTAGGTTTTAGTGTTTAGAGTATTAGGACTTAGGGTTTAGTATATTAAAAATTAGGGTTTAAGATTTAGTTTTTAAGATTTAGGGTTTTGATTTTAGGTTTTAGGTTTTAAAGTTTTTGGGTTTAATGCTTAGTTTTAGGGTTTAATTTTAGGTTTAAAGGTTTTGTTGTATTCATGTTTACGGTTTTAGGTTTTAGTTTTTAGGGTTTTAGGTTTTAGTTTTTAGGGTTTAGAATTTTAGGGTTTAATGTTAAGTTTTAAGGATTAGGGTTTTAGTGTATTAAAGATTAGGGTTTTAGTTTTCAGGGTTTATGGTTTTGTTTTTAGGTTTTAGTGTTTAGAGTATTAGGACTTTGGGTTTAGTGTTTTAAAATTTAGGGTTTATGATTTAGTTTTACGGATTTAGGGTTTTGGGTTTTGGTTTTAGGTTTTAGGGTTTAGAGTTTTTGGGTTTAATGCTTAGTTTTAGGTTTTAATTTTAGGTGTTAGGGTTTTGTTGTATTAAATTTTAGGGTTTTAGGTTTTAGTTTTTAGGGTTTTGGGTTTAGGTTGTAGGGTTTAGAATTTTAGGGTTTAATGTTTAGTTTTAGGGTTTAGGGTTTTAGTGTATTAAATATTAGGGTTTTAGTTTTTAGGGTTTTGGGTTTTGTTTTTTGGTTTTGGTGTTTAGAGTATTAGGACTTATGGTTTAGTGTATTAAAATTTAGGTTTTGAGATTGAGTTTTAAGGATTTAAGGTTTAGGGTTTTGGTTTTAGCTTTTAGGGTTTATAGTTTTTGGGTTTAATGCTTATTTTTAGGGTTTAATTTTAAGTTTTAGGGTTTTGTTGTATTCAAGTTTAGGGTTTTAGGTTTTAGTTTTTAGGGTTTTTGTTTTAGGTTTTAGGGTTTAGAATTTTAGGGTTTAATTTTTAGTTTTAGGGATTAGGGTTTTAGTGTATTAAAGATTAGGGTTTTAGTTTTTTGGGTTTAGGGTTTTAATTTTAGGTTTTAGTGTTTAGAGTATTAGAACTTATGGTTTAGTTTATTAAAATTTAGGGTTTAAGATTGAGTTTTAAGGATTTAGGGTTTAGGGTTTTGGTTTTAGCTTTTAGGGTTTATAGTTTTTGGGTTTAATGCTTACTTTTAGGGTTTAATTTTAAGTTTTAGGGTTTTGTTGTATTCAAGTTTAGGGTTTTAGATTTTTGCTTTTAGGGTTTTGGTTTTAGGATTTAGGGTTTAAAATTTTAGGGTTTAATTTTTAGTTTTAGGGATTAGGGTTTTAGTGTATTAAAGATTAGATTTTTAGTTTTTAGGGTTTAGGGTTTCGTTTTTAGGTTTTAGTGTTTAGAGTATTAGGACTTAGGGTTTAGTGTATTAAAAATTAGGGTTTAAGATTTAGTTTTTAAGATTTAGGGTTTAGGGTTTTGGTTTTAGGTTTTAGGATTTAGAGTTTTTGGGTTTAATGCTTAGTTTTAGGGTTTAATTTTAGGTTTTAGGGTTTTGTTGTATTCATGTTTATGGTTTTAGTTTTAGTTTTTAGGGTTTTAGGTTTTAGTTTTTAGGGTTTAGAATTTTAGAGTTTAATGTTAAGTTTTAAGAATTAGGGTTTTAGTGTATTAAAGATTAGGGTTTTAGTTTTCAGGGTTTATAGTTTTGTTTTTAGGTTTTAGTGTTTAGAGTATTAGGACTTTGGGTTTAGTGTATTAAAATTTAGGGTTTATGATTGAGTTTTAAGTATTTAGGGTTTAAGGTTTTTGTTTTAGCTTTTAGGGTTTATAGTTTTTGGGTTTAATGCTTACTTTTAGGGTTTAATTTTAAGTTTTAGGGTTTTGTTGTATTCAAGTTTGGGATTTTAGGTTATAGTTTTTAGGGTTTTTGTTTTAGGTTTTAGGGTTTAGAATTTTAGGGTTTAATGTTTAGTTTTAGGGATTAGGGTTTTAGTGTATTAAAGATTAGAGTTTTAGTTTTTAGGGTTTAGGGTTTTGTTTTTAGGTTTTAGTGTTTAGAGTATTAGGACTTAGGGTTTAGTGTATTAAAATTAGGGTTTAAGATTTAGTTTTTAAGATTTAGGGTTTAGGGTTTTGGTTTTAGGTTTTAGGGTTTAGAGTTTTTGGGTTTAATGCTTAGTTTTAGGGTTTAATTTTAGGTTTAAGGGTTTTGTTGTATTCATGTTTATGGTTTTAGGTTTTAGTTTTTAGGGTTTTAGGTTTTAGTTTTTAGGGTTTAGAATTTTAGGGTTTAATGTTAAGTTTTAAGGATTAGGGTTTTAGTGTATTAAAGATTAGGGTTTTAGTTTTCAGGGTTTATGGTTTTGTTTTTAGGTTTTATTATTTAGAGTATTAGGACTTTGGGTTTAGTGTATTAAAATTTAGGGTTTATGATTTAGTTTTTCGGATTTAGGGTTTTGGGTTTTGGTTTTAGGTTTTAGGGTTTAGAGTTTTTGGGTTTAATGCTTAGTTTTAGGTTTTAATTTTAGGTGTTAGGGTTTTGTTGTATTAAATTTTAGGGTTTTAGGTTTTAGTTTTTAGGGTTTTGGGTTTAGGTTGTAGGGTTTAGAATTTTAGGGTTTAATGTTTAGTTTTAGGGTTTAGGGTTTTAGTGTATTAAATATTAGGATTTTAGTTTTTAGGGTTTAGGGTTTTGTTTTTTGGTTTTGGTGTTTAGAGTATTAGGACTTATGGTTTAGTTTATTAAAATTTAGGGTTTAAGATTGAGTTTTAAGGATTTAGGGTTTAGGGTTTTGGTTTTAGCTTTTAGGGTTTTGTTGTATTCAAGTTTAGGGTTTTAGATTTTAGTTTTTAGGGTTTTGGTTTTAGGTTTTAGGGTTTAGAATTTTTGGGTTTAATTTTTAATTTTAGGGATTAGGGTTTTAGTGTATTAAAGATTAGATTTTTAGTTTTTAGGGTTTAGGGATTCGTTTTAGGTTTTAGTGTTTAGAGTATTAGGACTTAGGGTTTAGTGTATTAAAAATTAGGGTTTAAGATTTAGTTTTTAAGATTTAGGGTTTAGGGTTTTGGTTTTAGGTTTTAGGATTTAGAGTTTTTGGGTTTAATGCTTAGTTTTAGGGTTTAATTTTAGGTTTTAGGGTTTTGTTGTATTCATGTTTATGGTTTTTTAGTTTTAGTTTTTAGGGTTTTAGGTTTTAGTTTTTAGGGTTTAGAATTTTAGGGTTTAATGTTAAGTTTTAAGGATTAGGGTTTTAGTGTATTAAAGATTAGGGTTTTAGTTTTCAGGGTTTATGGTTTTGTTTTTAGGTTTTAGTGTTTAGAGTATTAGGACTTTGGGTTTAGTGTATTAAAATTTAGGGTTTAAGATTTAGTTTTTAGGATTTAGGGTTTAGGGTTTTGGTTTTAGGTTTTAGGGTTTAGAGTTTTTGGGTTTAATGCTTAGTTTTAGGTTTTAATTTTAGGTGTTAGGGTTTTGTTGTATTCATGTTTTGGGTTTTAGGTTTTAGTTTTTAGGGTTTTGGGTTTAGGTTGTAGGGTTTAGAATTTTAGGGTTTAATGTTTAGTTTTAGGGTTTAGGGTTTTAGTGTATTAAATATTAGGGTTTTAGTTTTTAGGGTTTAGGGTTTTGTTTTTTGGTTTTGGTGTTTAGAGTATTAGGACTTATGGTTTAGTGTATTAAAATTTAGGTTTTGAGATTGAGTTTTAAGGATTTAAGGTTTAGGGTTTTGGTTTTAGCTTTTAGGGTTTATAGTTTTTAGGTTTAATGCTTATTTTTAGGGTTTAATTTTAAGTTTTAGGGTTTTGTTGTATTCAAGTTTAGGGTTTTAGGTTTTAGTTTTTTGGGTTTTTGTTTTAGGTTTTAGGGTTTAGAATTTTAGGGTTTAATTTTTAGTTTTAGGGATTAGGGTTTTAGTTTATTAAAGATTAGGGTTTTAGTTTTTATGGTTTAGGGTTTTGTTTTTAGGTTTTAGTGTTTAGAGTATTAGGAATTATGGTTTAGTTTATTAAAATTTAGGGTTTAAGATTGAGTTTTAAGGATTTAGGGTTTAGGGTTTTGGTTTTAGCTTTTAGGGTTTATAGTTTTTGGGTTTAATGCTTACTTTTAGGGTTTAATTTTAAGTTTTAGGGTTTTGTTGTATTCAAGTTTAGGGTTTTAGATTTTAGTTTTTAGAGTTTTGGTTTTAGGTTTTAGGGTTTAGAATTTTAGGGTTTAATGTTAAGTTTTAAGGATTAGGGTTTAAGTGTATTAAAGATTAGGGTTTTAGTTTTCAGGGTTTATGGTTTTGTTTTTAGGTTTTAGTGTTTAGAGTATTAGGACTTTGGGTTTAGTGTATTGGAATTTAGGGTTTAAGATTTAGTTTTTAGGAATTAGGGTTTAGGGTTTTGGTTTTAGGTTTTACGGTTTAGGGTTTAGTGTATTAAAATTAGGGTTTAAGATTTAGTTTTTAAGATTTAGGGTTTAGGGTTTTGGTTTTAGGTTTTAGGGTTTAGAGTTTTTGGGTTTAATGCTTAGTTTTAGGGTTTAATTTTAGGTTTAAGGGTTTTGTTGTATTCATGTTTATGGTTTTAGGTTTTAGTTTTTAGGGTTTTAGGTTTTAGTTTTTAGGGTTTAGAATTTTAGGGTTTAATGTTAAGTTTTAAGGATTAGGGTTTTAGTGTATTAAAGATTAGGGTTTTAGTTTTCAGGGTTTATGGTTTTGTTTTTAGGTTTTATTATTTAGAGTATTAGGACTTTGGGTTTAGTGTATTAAAATTTAGGGTTTATGATTTAGTTTTTCGGATTTAGGGTTTTGGGTTTTGGTTTTAGGTTTTAGGGTTTAGAGTTTTTGGGTTTAATGCTTAGTTTTAGGTTTTAATTTTAGGTGTTAGGGTTTTGTTGTATTAAATTTTAGGGTTTTAGGTTTTAGTTTTTAGGGTTTTGGGTTTAGGTTGTAGGGTTTAGAATTTTAGGGTTTAATGTTTAGTTTTAGGGTTTAGGGTTTTAGTGTATTAAATATTAGGGTTTTAGTTTTTAGGGTTTAGGGTTTTGTTTTTTGGTTTTGGTGTTTAGAGTATTAGGACTTATGGTTTAGTTTATTAAAATTTAGGGTTTAAGATTGAGTTTTAAGGATTTAGGGTTTAGGGTTTTGGTTTTAGCTTTTAGGGTTTTGTTGTATTCAAGTTTAGGGTTTTAGATTTTAGTTTTTAGGGTTTTGGTTTTAGGTTTTAGGGTTTAGAATTTTTGGGTTTAATTTTTAATTTTAGGGATTAGGGTTTTAGTGTATTAAAGATTAGATTTTTAGTTTTTAGGGTTTAGGGATTCGTTTTAGGTTTTAGTGTTTAGAGTATTAGGGCTTAGGGTTTAGTGTATTAAAAATTAGGGTTTAAGATTTAGTTTTTAAGATTTAGGGTTTAGGGTTTTGGTTTTAGGTTTTAGGATTTAGAGTTTTTGGGTTTAATGCTTAGTTTTAGGGTTTAATTTTAGGTTTTAGGGTTTTGTTGTATTCATGTTTATGGTTTTTTAGTTTTAGTTTTTAGGGTTTTAGGTTTTAGTTTTTAGGGTTTAGAATTTTAGGGTTTAATGTTAAGTTTTAAGGATTAGGGTTTTAGTGTATTAAAGATTAGGGTTTTAGTTTTCAGGGTTTATGGTTTTGTTTTTAGGTTTTAGTGTTTAGAGTATTAGGACTTTGGGTTTAGTGTATTAAAATTTAGGGTTTAAGATTTAGTTTTTAGGATTTAGGGTTTAGGGTTTTGGTTTTAGGTTTTAGGGTTTAGAGTTTTTGGGTTTAATGCTTAGTTTTAGGTTTTAATTTTAGGTGTTAGGGTTTTGTTGTATTCATGTTTTGGGTTTTAGGTTTTAGTTTTTAGGGTTTTGGGTTTAGGTTGTAGGGTTTAGAATTTTAGGGTTTAATGTTTAGTTTTAGGGTTTAGGGTTTTAGTGTATTAAATATTAGGGTTTTAGTTTTTAGGGTTTAGGGTTTTGTTTTTTGGTTTTGGTGTTTAGAGTATTAGGACTTATGGTTTAGTGTATTAAAATTTAGGTTTTGAGATTGAGTTTTAAGGATTTAAGGTTTAGGGTTTTGGTTTTAGCTTTTAGGGTTTATAGTTTTTAGGTTTAATGCTTATTTTTAGGGTTTAATTTTAAGTTTTAGGGTTTTGTTGTATTCAAGTTTAGGGTTTTAGGTTTTAGTTTTTTGGGTTTTTGTTTTAGGTTTTAGGGTTTAGAATTTTAGGGTTTAATTTTTAGTTTTAGGGATTAGGGTTTTAGTTTATTAAAGATTAGGGTTTTAGTTTTTAGGGTTTAGGGTTTTGTTTTTAGGTTTTAGTGTTTAGAGTATTAGGAATTATGGTTTAGTTTATTAAAATTTAGGGTTTAAGATTGAGTTTTAAGGATTTAGGGTTTAGGGTTTTGGTTTTAGCTTTTAGGGTTTATAGTTTTTGGGTTTAATGCTTACTTTTAGGGTTTAATTTTAAGTTTTAGGGTTTTGTTGTATTCAAGTTTAGGGTTTTAGATTTTAGTTTTTAGAGTTTTGGTTTTAGGTTTTAGGGTTTAGAATTTTAGGGTTTAATGTTAAGTTTTAAGGATTAGGGTTTAAGTGTATTAAAGATTAGGGTTTTAGTTTTCAGGGTTTATGGTTTTGTTTTTAGGTTTTAGTGTTTAGAGTATTAGGACTTTGGGTTTAGTGTATTGGAATTTAGGGTTTAAGATTTAGTTTTTAGGATTTAGGGTTTAGGGTTTTGGTTTTAGGTTTTACGGTTTAGGGTTTAGAATTCTAGGGTTTAATGTTTAGTTTTAGGGATTAGGGTTTTAGTGTATTAAAGATTAGGGTTTTAGTTTTTAGGGTTTAGGGTTTTGTTTTTAGGTTTTAATGTTAAGAGTATTAGGGCTTAGGGTTTAGTGTATTAAAAATTAGGGTTTAATATTTAGTTTTTAAGATGTAGGGTTTAGGGTTTAGGTTTTAGGTTTTAGGGTTTAGAGTTTCTGGGTTTAATGCTTAGTTTTAGGGTTTAATTTTAGGTTTTAGGGTTTTGTTGTATTCATGTTTATGGTTTTAGGTTTTAGTTTTTAGGGTTTTAGGTATTAGTTTTTAGGGTTTAGAATTTTAGGGTTTAATGTTGAGTTTTAAGGATTAGGGTTTTAGTGTATTAAAGATTAGGGATTTAGTTTTTAGGGTTTATGTTTTTGTTTTTAGGCTTTAGTGTTTGGAGTGTTAGGACTTTGGGTTTAGTGTATTAAAATTTAGGGTTTAAGATTTAGTTTTTAGGATTTAGGGTTTAGGGTTTTGGTTTTAGGTTTTAGGGTTTAGAGTTTTTGGGTTTATTGCTTAGTTTTAGGTTTTAATTTTAGGTGTTAGGGTTTTGTTGTATTCAAGTTTATGGTTTTAGTTTTTAGGGTTTTATGTGTTAGTTTTTAGTGTTTCGAGTTTTAGAGTTTAATGTTTAGTTTTAAGGATTAGGGTTTTAGTGTATTAAAGATTATGGTTTTAGTTTTCAGGGTATAGGGTTTTGTTTTTAGGTTTTAGTGTTTAGAGTATTAGGACTTTGGGTTTAGTGTATTAAAATTTAGGGTTTAATATTTAGTTTTAAGGATTTAGGGTTTAGGGTTTTGGTTTTAGGTTTTAGGGTTTAGAGTTTTTGGATTTAATGCTTAGTTTTAGGTTTTAATTCTAGGTGTTAGGGTTTTGTTGTATTCAAGTTTATGGTTTTAGGTTTTAGTTTTTAGGGTTTTATGTGTTAGATTTTAGTGTTTCGAATTTTAGGGTATAATGTTTAGTTTTAAGGATTAGGGTTTTAGTGTATTAAAGATTAGGGTTTTAGTTTTCAAGGTATAGGTTTTTTTTTTAGGTTTTAGTGTTTAGAGTATTAGGACTTAGGGTTTAGTGTATTAAAAATTATGGATTAAGATTTAGTTTTTAAGATTTAGGGTTTAGGGTTTTGGTTTTAGGTTTTAGGCTTTAGAGTTTTTGGGTTTAATGCTTAGTTTTAGGGTTTAATTTTAGGTTTTAGGGTTTTGTTGTATTAAATTTTAGGGTTTTAGGTTTTAGTTTTTATGGTTTTGGGTTTAGGTTGTAGGGTTTAGAATTTTAGGGTTTAATGTTTAGTTTTAGGGTTTAGGGTTTTAGTGTATTAAATATTAGGGTTTTAGTTTTTAGGGTTTAGGGTTTTGTTTTTTGGTTTTGGTGTTTAGAGTATTAGGACTTATGGTTTAGTGTATTAAAATTTAGGTTTTGAGATTGAGTTTTAAGGATTTAAGGTTAAGGGTTTTGGTTTTAGCTTTTAGGGTTTATAGTTTTTGGGTTTAATGCTTATTTTTAGGGTTTAATTTTAAGTTTTAGGGTTTTGTTGTATTCGAGTTTAGGGTTTTAGGTTTTAGTTTTTAGGGTTTTTGTTTTAGGTTTTAGGGTTTAGAATTTTAGGGTTTAATTTTTAGTTTTAGGGATTAGGGTTTTAGTGTATTAAAGATTAGGGTTTTAGTTTTTAGGGTTTAGGGTTTTGTTTTTAGGTTTTAGTGTTTATAGTATTAGGACTTATGGTTTAGTTTATTAAAATTTAGGGTTTAAGATTGAGTTTTAAGGATTTAGGGTTTAGGGTTTTGGTTTTAGCTTTTAGGGTTTTGTTGTATTCAAGTTTAGGGTTTTAGATTTTAGTTTTTAGGGTTTTGGTTTTAGGTTTTAGGGTTTAGAATTTTTGGGTTTAATTTTTAATTTTAGGGATTAGGGTTTTAGTGTATTAAAGATTAGATTTTTAGTTTTTAGGGTTTAGGGATTCGTTTTAGGTTTTAGTGTTTAGAGTATTAGGACTTAGGGTTTAGTGTATTAAAAATTAGGGTTTAAGATTTAGTTTTTAAGATTTAGGGTTTAGGGTTTTGGTTTTAGGTTTTAGGATTTAGAGTTTTTGGGTTTAATGCTTAGTTTTAGGGTTTAATTTTAGGTTTTAGGGTTTTGTTGTATTCATGTTTATGGTTTTAGTTTTAGTTTTTAGGGTTTTAGGTTTTCGTTTTTAGGGTTTAGAATTTTAGGGTTTAATGTTAAGTTTTAAGGATTAGGGTTTTAGTGTATTAAAGATTAGGGTTTTAGTTTTCAGGGTTTATGGTTTTGTTTTTAGGTTTTAGTGTTTAGAGTATTAGGACTTTGGGTTTAGTGTATTAAAATTTAGGGTTTAAGATTTAGTTTTTAGGATTTAGGGTTTAGGGTTTTGGTTTTAGGTTTTAGGGTTTAGAGTTTTTGGGTTTAATGCTTAGTTTTAGGTTTTAATTTTAGGTGTTAGGGTTTTGTTGTATTCATGTTTTGGGTTTTAGGTTTTAGTTTTTAGGGTTTTGGGTTTAGGTTGTAGGGTTTAGAATTTTAGGGTTTAATGTTTAGTTTTAGGGTTTAGGGTTTTAGTGTATTAAATATTAGGGTTTTAGTTTTTAGGGTTTAGGGTTTTGTTTTTTGGTTTTGGTGTTTAGAGTATTAGGACTTATGGTTTAGTGTATTAAAATTTAGGTTTTGAGATTGAGTTTTAAGGATTTAAGGTTTAGGGTTTTGGTTTTAGCTTTTAGGGTTTATAGTTTTTAGGTTTAATGCTTATTTTTAGGGTTTAATTTTAAGTTTTAGGGTTTTGTTGTATTCAAGTTTAGGGTTTTAGGTTTTAGTTTTTTGGGTTTTTGTTTTAGGTTTTAGGGTTTAGAATTTTAGGGTTTAATTTTTAGTTTTAGGGATTAGGGTTTTAGTGTATTAAAGATTAGGGTTTTAGTTTTTAGGGTTTAGGGTTTTGTTTTTAGGTTTTAGTGTTTAGAGTATTAGGAATTATGGTTTAGTTTATTAAAATTTAGGGTTTAAGATTGAGTTTTAAGGATTTAGGGTTTAGGGTTTTGGTTTTAGCTTTTAGGGTTTATAGTTTTTGGGTTTAATGCTTACTTTTAGGGTTTAATTTTAAGTTTTAGGGTTTTGTTGTATTCAAGTTTAGGGTTTTAGATTTTAGTTTTTAAAGTTTTGGTTTTAGGTTTTAGGGTTTAGAATTTTAGGGTTTAATGTTAAGTTTTAAGGATTAGGGTTTAAGTGTATTAAAGATTAGGGTTTTATTTTTCAGGGTTTATGGTTTTGTTTTTAGGTTTTAGTGTTTAGAGTATTAGGACTTTGGGTTTAGTGTATTGGAATTTAGGGTTTAAGATTTAGTTTTTAGGATTTAGGGTTTAGGGTTTTGGTTTTAGGTTTTACGGTTTAGGGTTTAGAATTCTAGGGTTTAATGTTTAGTTTTAGGGATTAGGGTTTTAGTGTATTAAAGATTAGGGTTTTAGTTTTTAGGGTTTAGGGTTTTGTTTTTAGGTTTTAATGTTAAGAGTATTAGGGCTTAGGGTTTAGTGTATTAAAAATTAGGGTTTAATATTTAGTTTTTAAGATTTAGGGTTTAGGGTTTAGGTTTTAGGTTTTAGGGTTTAGAGTTTTTGGGTTTAATGCTTAGTTTTAGGGTTTAATTTTAGGTTTTAGGGTTTTGTTGTATTCATGTTTATGGTTTTAGGTTTTAGTTTTTAGGGTTTTAGGTATTAGTTTTTAGGGTTTAGAATTTTAGGGTTTAATGTTGAGTTTTAAGGATTAGGGTTTTAGTGTATTAAAGATTAGGGATTTAGTTTTTAGGGTTTATGTTTTTGTTTTTAGGCTTTAGTGTTTAGAGTGTTAGGACTTTGGGTTTAGTGTATTAAAATTTAGGGTTTAAGATTTAGTTTTTAGGATTTAGGGTTTAGGGTTTTGGTTTTAGGTTTTAGGGTTTAGAGTTTTTGGGTTTATTGCTTAGTTTTAGGTTTTAATTTTAGGTGTTAGGGTTTTGTTGTATTCAAGTTTATGGTTTTAATTTTTAGGGTTTTATGTGTTAGTTTTTAGTGTTTCGAGTTTTAGAGTTTAATGTTTAGTTTTAAGGATTAGGGTTTTAGTGTATTAAAGATTATGATTTTAGTTTTCAGGGTATAGGGTTTTGTTTTTAGGTTTTAGTGTTTAGAGTATTAGGACTTTGGGTTTAGTGTATTAAAATTTAGGGTTTAATATTTAGTTTTAAGGATTTAGGGTTTAGGGTTTTGGTTTTAGGTTTTAGGGTTTAGAGTTTTTGGATTTAATGCTTAGTTTTAGGTTTTAATTCTAGGTGTTAGGGTTTTGTTGTATTCAAGTTTATGGTTTTAGGTTTTAGTTTTTAGGGTTTTATGTGTTAGATTTTAGTGTTTCGAATTTTAGGGTATAATGTTTAGTTTTAAGGATTAGGGTTTTAGTGTATTAAAGATTAGGGTTTTAGTTTTCAAGGTATAGGTTTTTTTTTTAGGTTTTAGTGTTTAGAGTATTAGGACTTAGGGTTTAGTGTATTAAAAATTATGGATTAAGATTTAGTTTTTAAGATTTAGGGTTTAGGGTTTTGGTTTTAGGTTTTAGGCTTTAGAGTTTTTGGGTTTAATGCTTAGTTTTAGGGTTTAATTTTAGGTTTTAGGGTTTTGTTGTATTAAATTTTAGGGTTTTAGGTTTTAGTTTTTATGGTTTTGGGTTTAGGTTGTAGGGTTTAGAATTTTAGGGTTTAATGTTTAGTTTTAGGGTTTAGGGTTTTAGTGTATTAAATATTAGGGTTTTAGTTTTTAGGGTTTAGGGTTTTGTTTTTTGGTTTTGGTGTTTAGAGTATTAGGACTTATGGTTTAGTGTATTAAAATTTAGGTTTTGAGATTGAGTTTTAAGGATTTAAGGTTAAGGGTTTTGGTTTTAGCTTTTAGGGTTTATAGTTTTTGGGTTTAATGCTTATTTTTAGGGTTTAATTTTAAGTTTTAGGGTTTTGTTGTATTCGAGTTTAGGGTTTTAGGTTTTAGTTTTTAGGGTTTTTGTTTTAGGTTTTAGGGTTTAGAATTTTAGGGTTTAATTTTTAGTTTTAGGGATTAGGGTTTTAGTGTATTAAAGATTAGGGTTTTAGTTTTTAGGGTTTAGGGTTTTGTTTTTAGGTTTTAGTGTTTATAGTATTAGGACTTATGGTTTAGTTTATTAAAATTTAGGGTTTAAGATTGAGTTTTAAGGATTTAGGGTTTAGGGTTTTGGTTTTAGCTTTTAGGGTTTTGTTGTATTCAAGTTTAGGGTTTTAGATTTTAGTTTTTAGGGTTTTGGTTTTAGGTTTTAGGGTTTAGAATTTTTGGGTTTAATTTTTAATTTTAGGGATTAGGGTTTTAGTGTATTAAAGATTAGATTTTTAGTTTTTAGGGTTTAGGGATTCGTTTTAGGTTTTAGTGTTTAGAGTATTAGGACTTAGGGTTTAGTGTATTAAAAATTAGGGTTTAAGATTTAGTTTTTAAGATTTAGGGTTTAGGGTTTTGGTTTTAGGTTTTAGGATTTAGAGTTTTTGGGTTTAATGCTTAGTTTTAGGGTTTAATTTTAGGTTTTAGGGTTTTGTTGTATTCATGTTTATGGTTTTAGTTTTAGTTTTTAGGGTTTTAGGTTTTCGTTTTTAGGGTTTAGAATTTTAGGGTTTAATGTTAAGTTTTAAGGATTAGGGTTTTAGTGTATTAAAGATTAGGGTTTTAGTTTTCAGGGTTTATGGTTTTGTTTTTAGGTTTTAGTGTTTAGAGTATTAGGACTTTGGGTTTAGTGTATTAAAATTTAGGGTTTAAGATTTAGTTTTTAGGATTTAGGGTTTAGGGTTTTGGTTTTAGGTTTTAGGGTTTAGAGTTTTTGGGTTTAATGCTTAGTTTTAGGTTTTAATTTTAGGTGTTAGGGTTTTGTTGTATTCATGTTTTGGGTTTTAGGTTTTAGTTTTTAGGGTTTTGGGTTTAGGTTGTAGGGTTTAGAATTTTAGGGTTTAATGTTTAGTTTTAGGGTTTAGGGTTTTAGTGTATTAAATATTAGGGTTTTAGTTTTTAGGGTTTAGGGTTTTGTTTTTTGGTTTTGGTGTTTAGAGTATTAGGACTTATGGTTTAGTGTATTAAAATTTAGGTTTTGAGATTGAGTTTTAAGGATTT
This sequence comes from Euphrasia confusa, assembly GCA_954870475.1. Lineage (NCBI taxonomy): Eukaryota > Viridiplantae > Streptophyta > Magnoliopsida > Lamiales > Orobanchaceae > Euphrasia > Euphrasia confusa. The sequence goes on along the minus strand of CATPAB010000182.1, from coordinate 1,377,805 downwards.
AAGGTTTAGGGTTTTGGTTTTAGCTTTTAGGGTTTATAGTTTTTAGGTTTAATGCTTATTTTTAGGGTTTAATTTTAAGTTTTAGGGTTTTGTTGTATTCAAGTTTAGGGTTTTAGGTTTTAGTTTTTTGGGTTTTTGTTTTAGGTTTTAGGGTTTAGAATTTTAGGGTTTAATTTTTAGTTTTAGGGATTAGGGTTTTAGTGTATTAAAGATTAGGGTTTTAGTTTTTAGGGTTTAGGGTTTTGTTTTTAGGTTTTAGTGTTTAGAGTATTAGGAATTATGGTTTAGTTTATTAAAATTTAGGGTTTAAGATTGAGTTTTAAGGATTTAGGGTTTAGGGTTTTGGTTTTAGCTTTTAGGGTTTATAGTTTTTGGGTTTAATGCTTACTTTTAGGGTTTAATTTTAAGTTTTAGGGTTTTGTTGTATTCAAGTTTAGGGTTTTAGATTTTAGTTTTTAAAGTTTTGGTTTTAGGTTTTAGGGTTTAGAATTTTAGGGTTTAATGTTAAGTTTTAAGGATTAGGGTTTAAGTGTATTAAAGATTAGGGTTTTATTTTTCAGGGTTTATGGTTTTGTTTTTAGGTTTTAGTGTTTAGAGTATTAGGACTTTGGGTTTAGTGTATTGGAATTTAGGGTTTAAGATTTAGTTTTTAGGATTTAGGGTTTAGGGTTTTGGTTTTAGGTTTTACGGTTTAGGGTTTAGAATTCTAGGGTTTAATGTTTAGTTTTAGGGATTAGGGTTTTAGTGTATTAAAGATTAGGGTTTTAGTTTTTAGGGTTTAGGGTTTTGTTTTTAGGTTTTAATGTTAAGAGTATTAGGGCTTAGGGTTTAGTGTATTAAAAATTAGGGTTTAATATTTAGTTTTTAAGATTTAGGGTTTAGGGTTTAGGTTTTAGGTTTTAGGGTTTAGAGTTTTTGGGTTTAATGCTTAGTTTTAGGGTTTAATTTTAGGTTTTAGGGTTTTGTTGTATTCATGTTTATGGTTTTAGGTTTTAGTTTTTAGGGTTTTAGGTATTAGTTTTTAGGGTTTAGAATTTTAGGGTTTAATGTTGAGTTTTAAGGATTAGGGTTTTAGTGTATTAAAGATTAGGGATTTAGTTTTTAGGGTTTATGTTTTTGTTTTTAGGCTTTAGTGTTTAGAGTGTTAGGACTTTGGGTTTAGTGTATTAAAATTTAGGGTTTAAGATTTAGTTTTTAGGATTTAGGGTTTAGGGTTTTGGTTTTAGGTTTTAGGGTTTAGAGTTTTTGGGTTTATTGCTTAGTTTTAGGTTTTAATTTTAGGTGTTAGGGTTTTGTTGTATTCAAGTTTATGGTTTTAATTTTTAGGGTTTTATGTGTTAGTTTTTAGTGTTTCGAGTTTTAGAGTTTAATGTTTAGTTTTAAGGATTAGGGTTTTAGTGTATTAAAGATTATGATTTTAGTTTTCAGGGTATAGGGTTTTGTTTTTAGGTTTTAGTGTTTAGAGTATTAGGACTTTGGGTTTAGTGTATTAAAATTTAGGGTTTAATATTTAGTTTTAAGGATTTAGGGTTTAGGGTTTTGGTTTTAGGTTTTAGGGTTTAGAGTTTTTGGATTTAATGCTTAGTTTTAGGTTTTAATTCTAGGTGTTAGGGTTTTGTTGTATTCAAGTTTATGGTTTTAGGTTTTAGTTTTTAGGGTTTTATGTGTTAGATTTTAGTGTTTCGAATTTTAGGGTATAATGTTTAGTTTTAAGGATTAGGGTTTTAGTGTATTAAAGATTAGGGTTTTAGTTTTCAAGGTATAGGGTTTTGTTTTTAGGTTTTAGTGTTTAGAGTATTAGGACTTAGGGTTTAGTGTATTAAAAATTATGGTTTAAGATTTAGTTTTTAAGATTTAGGGTTTAGGGTTTTGGTTTTAGGTTTTAGGGTTTAGAGTTTTTGGGTTTAATGCTTAGTTTTAGGGTTTAATTTTAGGTTTTAGGGTTTTGTTGTATTCATGATTATGGTTTTAGGTTATAGTTTTTAGGGTTTTAGGTATTGGTTTTTAGGGTTTAGAATTTAAGGGTTTAATGTTGAGTTTTAAGGATTAGGGTTTTAAGGTATTAAAGATTAGGGTTTTAGTTTTCAGGGTTTATGGTTTTGTTTTTAGGTTTTAGTGTTTAGAGTATTAGGACTTTGGGTTTAGTGTATTAAAATTTAGGGTTTAAGATTAAGTTTTTAGGATTTAGGGTTTAGGGTTTTGGTTTTAGGTTTTAGGGTTTAGAGTTTTTGGGTTTAATGCTTGGTTTTAGGTTTTAATTTTAGGTGTTATGGTTTTGTTGTATTCAAGTTTATGGTTTTAGGTTTTAGTTTTTAGGGTTTTAGGTTTTAGTTTTTAGTGTTTCGAATTTTAGGGTTTAATGTTTAGTTTTAAGGATTAGGGTTTTAGTGTATTAAAGATTAGGGTTTTAGTTTTCAGGGTTTAGGGTTTTGTTTTTAGGTTTTAGTATTTAGAGTATTAGGACTTTGGGTCTAGTGTATTAAAAATTAGGGTTTAAGATTTAGTTTTTAGGATTTAGGGTCTAGGGTTTTGGTTTTAGGTTTTAGAGTTTATAGTTTTTGGGTTTAATCCTTACTTTTAGGGTTTAATTTAAAGTTTTAGGGTTTTTTTGTATTCAAGTTTGGGATTTTAGGTTATAGTTTTTAGGGTTTTTATTTTAGGTTTTAGTGTTTAGAATTTTAGGGTTTAATGTTTAGTTTTAGGGATTAGGGTTTTAGTGTATTAAAGATTAGAGTTTTAGTTTTTAGGGTTTAGGGTTTTGTTTTTAGGTTTTAGTGTTTAGAGTATTAGGACTTAGGGTTTAGTGTATTAAAAATTAGGGTTTAAGATTTAGTTTTTAAGATTTAGGGTTTAGGGTTTTGGTTTTAGGGTTTAGGGTTTAGAGTTTTTGGGTTTAATGCTTAGTTTTAGGGTTTAATTTTAGGTTTAAGGGTTTTGTTGTATTCATGTTTATGGTTTTAGGTTTTAGTTTTTAGGGTTTTAGGTTTTAGTTTTTAGGGTTTAGAATTTTAGGGTTTAATGTTATGTTTTAAGGATTAGGGTTTTAGTGTATTAAAGATTAGGGTTTTAGTTTTCAGGGTTTATGGTTTTGTTTTTAGGTTTTAGTGTTTAGAGTATTAGGACTTTGGGTTTAGTGTATTAAAATTTAGGGTTTATGATTTAGTTTTTCGGATTTAGGGTTTTGGGTTTTGGTTTTAGGTTTAGAGTTTTTGGGTTTAATGCTTAGTTTTAGGTTTTAATTTTAGGTGTTAGGGTTTTGTTGTATTAAATTTTAGGGTTTTAGGTTTTAGTTTTTAGGGTTTTGGGTTTAGGTTGTAGGGTTTAGAACTTTAGGGTTTAATGTTTAGTTTTAGGGTTTAGGGTTTTAGTGTATTAAATATTAGGGTTTTAGTTTTTAGGGTTTAGGGTTTTGTTTTTTGGTTTTGGTGTTTAGAGTATTAGGACTTATGGTTTAGTGTATTAAAATTTAGGTTTTGAGATTGAGTTTTAAGGATTTAAGGTTAAGGGTTTTGGTTTTAGCTTTTAGGGTTTATAGTTTTTGGGTTTAATGCTTATTTTTAGGGTTTAATTTGAAGTTTTAGGGTTTTGTTGTATTCGAGTTTAGGGTCTTAGGTTTTAGTTTTTAGGGTTTTTGTTTTCGGTTTTAGGGTTTAGAATTTTAGGGTTTAATTTTTAGTTTTAGGGATTAGGGTTTTAGTGTATTAAAGATTAGGGTTTTAGTTTTTAGGGTTTAGGGTTTTGTTTTTAGGTTTTAGTGTTTATAGTATTAGGACTTATGGTTTAGTTTATTAAAATTTAGGGTTTAAGATTGAGTTTTAAGGATTTAGGGTTTAGGGTTTTGGTTTTAGCTTTTAGGGTTTTCTTGTATTCAAGTTTAGGGTTTTAGATTTTAGTTTTTAGGGTTTTGGTTTTAGGTTTTAGGGTTTAGAATTTTTGGGTTTAATTTTTAATTTTAGGGATTAGGGTTTTAGTGTATTAAAGATTAGATTTTTAGTTTTTAGGATTTAGGGTTTCGTTTTAGGTTTTAGTGTTTAGAGTATTAGGACTTAGGGTTTAGTGTATTAAAAATTAGGGTTTAAGATTTAGTTTTTAAGATTTAGGGTTTAGGGTTTTGGTTTTAGGTTTTAGGATTTAGAGTTTTTGGGTTTAATGCTTAGTTTTAGGGTTTAATTTTAGGTTTTAGGGTTTTGTTGTATTCATGTTTATGGTTTTAGTTTTAGTTTTTAGGGTTTTAGGTTTTAGTTTTTAGGGTTTAGAATTTTAGGGTTTAATGTTAAGTTTTAAGGATTAGGGTTTTAGTGTATTAAAGATTAGGGTTTTAGTTTTCAGGGTTTATGGTTTTGTTTTTAGGTTTTAGTGTTTAGAGTATTAGGACTTTGGGTTTAGTGTATTAAAATTTAGGGTTTAAGATTTAGTTTTTAGGATTTAGGGTTTAGGGTTTTGGTTTTAGGTTTTACGGTTTAGAGTTTTTGGGTTTAATGCTTAGTTTTAGGTTTTAATTTTAGGTGTTAGGGTTTTGTTGTATTCATGTTTTGGGTTTTAGGTTTTAGTTTTTAGGGTTTTGGGTTTAGGTTGTAGGGTTTAGAATTTTAGGGTTTAATGTTTAGTTTTAGGGTTTAGGGTTTTAGTGTATTAAATATTAGGGTTTTAGTTTTTAGGGTTTAGGGTTTTGTTTTTTGGTTTTGGTGTTTAGAGTATTAGGACTTATGGTTTAGTGTATTAAAATTTAGGTTTTGAGATTGAGTTTTAAGGATTTAAGGTTTAGGGTTTTGGTTTTAGCTTTTAGGGTTTATAGTTTTTAGGTTTAATGCTTATTTTTAGGGTTTAATTTTAAGTTTTAGGGTTTTGTTGTATTCAAGTTTAGGGTTTTAGGTTTTAGTTTTTAGGGTTTTTGTTTTAGGTTTTTGGGTTTAGAATTTTAGGGTTTAATTTTTAGTTTTAGGGATGTCGAATAAAAAAAGAAATATTTGTTTGCGAGGGTTTTAGTGTATTAAAGATTAGGGTTTTAGTTTTTAGGGTTTAGGGTTTTGTTTTTAGGTTTTAGTGTTTAGAGTATTAGGAATTATGGTTTAGTTTATTAAAATTTAGGGTTTAGGGTTTTGGTTTTAGCTTTTAGGGTTTATAGTTTTTGGGTTTAATGCTTATTTTTAGGGTTTAATTTTAAGTTTTAGGGTTTTGTTGTATTCAAGTTTAGGGTTTTAGGTTTTAGTTTTTAGGGTTTTTGTTTTAGGTTTTTGGGTTTAGAATTTTAGGGTTTAATTTTTAGTTTTAGGGATTAGGGTTTTAGTGTATTAAAGATTAGGGTTTTAGTTTTTAGGGTTTAGGGTTTTGTTTTTAGGTTTTAGTGTTTAGAGTATTAGGAATTATGGTTTAGTTTATTAAAATTTAGGGTTTAGGGTTTTGGTTTTAGCTTTTAGGGTTTATAGTTTTTGGGTTTAATGCTTACTTTTAGGGTTTAATTTTAAGTTTTAGGGTTTAGTTGTATTCAAGTTTAGGGTTTTAGATTTTAGTTTTTAGAGTTTTGGTTTTAGGTTTTACGGTTTAGGGTTTAGAATTCTAGGGTTTAATGTTTAGTTTTAGGGATTAGGGTTTTAGTGTATTAAAGATTAGGGTTTTAGTTTTTAGGGTTTAGGGTTTTGTTTTTAGGTTTTAATGTTCAGAGTATTAGGGCTTAGGGTTTAGTGTATTAAAAATTAGGGTTTAATATTTAGTTTTTAAGATTTAGGGTTTAGGGTTTAGGTTTTAGGTTTTAGGGTTTAGAGTTTTTGGGTTTAATGCTTAGTTTTAGGGTTTAATTTTAGGTTTTAGGGTTTTGTTGTATTCATGTTTATGGTTTTTGGTTTTAGTTTTTAGGGTTTTAGGTATTAGTTTTTAGGGTTTAGAATTTTAGGGTTTAATGTTGAGTTTTAAGGATTAGGGTTTTAGTGTATTAAAGATTAGGGATTTAGTTTTTAGGGTTTATGTTTTTGTTTTTAGGCTTTAGTGTTTAGAGTGTTAGGACTTTGGGTTTAGTGTATTAAAATTTAGGGTTTAAGATTTAGTTTTTAGGATTTAGGGTTTAGGGTTTTGGTTTTAGGTTTTAGGGTTTAGAGTTTTTGGGTTTATTGCTTAGTTTTAGGTTTTAATTTTAGGTGTTAGGGTTTTGTTGTATTCAAGTTTATGGTTTTAGTTTTTAAGGTTTCGAGTTTTAGAGTTTAATGTTTAGTTTTAAGGATTAGGGTTTTAGTGTATTAAAGATTATGGTTTTAGTTTTCAGGGTATAGGGTTTTGTTTTTAGGTTTTAGTGTTTAGAGTATTAGGACTTTGGGTTTAGTGTATTAAAATTTAGGGTTTAATATTTAGTTTTAAGGATTTAGGGTTTAGGGTTTTGGTTTTAGGTTTTAGGGTTTAGAGTTTTTTGGATTTAATTCTTAGTTTTAGGTTTTAATTCTAGGTGTTAGGGTTTTGTTGTATTCAAGTTTATGGTTTTAGGTTTTAGTTTTTAGGGTTTTATGTGTTAGATTTTAGTGTTTCGAATTTTAGGGTATAATGTTTAGTTTTAAGGATTAGGGTTTTAGTGTATTAAAGATTAGGGTTTTAGTTTTCAAGGTATAGGGTTTTGTTTTTAGGTTTTAGTGTTTAGAGTATTAGGACTTAGGGTTTAGTGTATTAAAAATTATGGTTTATGATTTAGTTTTTAAGATTTAGGGTTTAGGGTTTTGGTTTTAGGGTTTAGGGTTTGGAGTTTTTGGGTTTAATGCTTTGTTTTAGGGTTTAATTTTAGGTTTTAGGGTTTTGTTGTATTCATGTTTATGGTTTTAGGTTTTAGTTTTTAGGGTTTTAGGTATTAGTTTTTAGGGTTTAGAATTTTAGGGTTTAATGTTGAGTTTTAAGGATTAGGGTTTTAGTGTATTACAGATTAGGGTTTTAGTTTTCAGGGTTTATGGTTTTGTTTTTAGGTTTTAGTGTTTAGAGTATTAGGACTTTGGGTTTAGTGTATTAAAATTTAGGGTTTAAGATTTAGTTTTTAGGATTTAGGGTCTAGGGTTTTGGTTTTAGGTTTTAGAGTTTATAGTTTTTGGGTTTAATCCTTACTTTTAGGGTTTAATTTAAAGTTTTAGGGTTTTTTTGTATTCAAGTTTGGGATTTTAGGTTATAGTTTTTAGGGTTTTTATTTTAGGTTTTAGTGTTTAGAATTTTAGGGTTTAATGTTTAGTTTTAGGGATTAGGGTTTTAGTGTATTAAAGATTAGAGTTTTAGTTTTTAGGGTTTAGGGTTTTGTTTTTAGGTTTTAGTGTTTAGAGTATTAGGACTTAGGGTTTAGTGTATAAAAAATTAGGGTTTAAGATTTAGTTTTTAAGATTTAGGGTTTAGGGTTTTGGTTTTAGGGTTTAGGGTTTAGAGTTTTTGGGTTTAATGCTTAGTTTTAGGGTTTAATTTTAGGTTTAAGGGTTTTGTTGTATTCATGTTTATGGTTTTAGGTTTTAGTTTTTAGGGTTTTAGGTTTTAGTTTTTAGGGTTTAGAATTTTAGGGTTTAATGTTATGTTTTAAGGATTAGGGTTTTAGTGTATTAAAGATTAGGGTTTTAGTTTTCAGGGTTTATGGTTTTGTTTTTAGGTTTTAGTGTTTAGAGTATTAGGACTTTGGGTTTAGTGTATTAAAATTTAGGGTTTATGATTTAGTTTTTCGGATTTAGGGTTTTGGGTTTTGGTTTTAGGTTTAGAGTTTTTGGGTTTAATGCTTAGTTTTAGGTTTTAATTTTAGGTGTTAGGGTTTTGTTGTATTAAATTTTAGGGTTTTAGGTTTTAGTTTTTAGGGTTTTGGGTTTAGGTTGTAGGGTTTAGAACTTTAGGGTTTAATGTTTAGTTTTAGGGTTTAGGGTTTTAGTGTATTAAATATTAGGGTTTTAGTTTTTAGGGTTTAGGGTTTTGTTTTTTGGTTTTGGTGTTTAGAGTATTAGGACTTATGGTTTAGTGTATTAAAATTTAGGTTTTGAGATTGAGTTTTAAGGATTTAAGGTTAAGGGTTTTGGTTTTAGCTTTTAGGGTTTATAGTTTTTGGGTTTAATGCTTATTTTTAGGGTTTAATTTGAAGTTTTAGGGTTTTGTTGTATTCGAGTTTAGGGTCTTAGGTTTTAGTTTTTAGGGTTTTTGTTTTCGGTTTTAGGGTTTAGAATTTTAGGGTTTAATTTTTAGTTTTAGGGATTAGGGTTTTAGTGTATTAAAGATTAGGGTTTTAGTTTTTAGGGTTTAGGGTTTTGTTTTTAGGTTTTAGTGTTTATAGTATTAGGACTTATGGTTTAGTTTATTAAAATTTAGGGTTTAAGATTGAGTTTTAAGGATTTAGGGTTTAGGGTTTTGGTTTTAGCTTTTAGGGTTTTCTTGTATTCAAGTTTAGGGTTTTAGATTTTAGTTTTTAGGGTTTTGGTTTTAGGTTTTAGGGTTTAGAATTTTTGGGTTCAATTTTTAATTTTAGGGATTAGGGTTTTAGTGTATTAAAGATTAGATTTTTAGTTTTTAGGATTTAGGGTTTCGTTTTAGGTTTTAGTGTTTAGAGTATTAGGACTTAGGGTTTAGTGTATTAAAAATTAGGGTTTAAGATTTAGTTTTTAAGATTTAGGGTTTAGGGTTTTGGTTTTAGGTTTTAGGATTTAGAGTTTTTGGGTTTAATGCTTAGTTTTAGGGTTTAATTTTAGGTTTTAGGGTTTTGTTGTATTCATGTTTATGGTTTTAGTTTTAGTTTTTAGGGTTTTAGGTTTTAGTTTTTAGGGTTTAGAATTTTAGGGTTTAATGTTAAGTTTTAAGGATTAGGGTTTTAGTGTATTAAAGATTAGGGTTTTAGTTTTCAGGGTTTATGGTTTTGTTTTTAGGTTTTAGTGTTTAGAGTATTAGGACTTTGGGTTTAGTGTATTAAAATTTAGGGTTTAAGATTTAGTTTTTAGGATTTAGGGTTTAGGGTTTTGGTTTTAGGTTTTACGGTTTAGAGTTTTTGGGTTTAATGCTTAGTTTTAGGTTTTAATTTTAGGTGTTAGGGTTTTGTTGTATTCATGTTTTGGGTTTTAGGTTTTAGTTTTTAGGGTTTTGGGTTTAGGTTGTAGGGTTTAGAATTTTAGGGTTTAATGTTTAGTTTTAGGGTTTAGGGTTTTAGTGTATTAAATATTAGGGTTTTAGTTTTTTGGGTTTAGGGTTTTGTTTTTTGGTTTTGGTGTTTAGAGTATTAGGACTTATGGTTTAGTGTATTAAAATTTAGGTTTTGAGATTGAGTTTTAAGGATTTAAGGTTTAGGGTTTTGGTTTTAGCTTTTAGGGTTTATAGTTTTTAGGTTTAATGCTTATTTTTAGGGTTTAATTTTATGTTTTAGGGTTTTGTTGTATTCAAGTTTAGGGTTTTAGGTTTTAGTTTTTAGGGTTTTTGTTTTAGGTTTTTGGGTTTAGAATTTTAGGGTTTAATTTTTAGTTTTAGGGATGTCGAATAAAAAAAGAAATATTTGTTTGCGAGGGTTTTAGTGTATTAAAGATTAGGGTTTTAGTTTTTAGGGTTTAGGGTTTTGTTTTTAGGTTTTAGTGTTTAGAGTATTAGGAATTATGGTTTAGTTTATTAAAATTTAGGGTTTAGGGTTTTGGTTTTAGCTTTTAGGGTTTATAGTTTTTGGGTTTAATGCTTATTTTTAGGGTTTAATTTTAAGTTTTAGGGTTTTGTTGTATTCAAGTTTAGGGTTTTAGGTTTTAGTTTTTAGGGTTTTTGTTTTAGGTTTTTGGGTTTAGAATTTTAGGGTTTAATTTTTAGTTTTAGGGATTAGGGTTTTAGTGTATTAAAGATTAGGGTTTTAGTTTTTAGGGTTTAGGGTTTTGTTTTTAGGTTTTAGTGTTTAGAGTATTAGGAATTATGGTTTAGTTTATTAAAATTTAGGGTTTAGGGTTTTGGTTTTAGCTTTTAGGGTTTATAGTTTTTGGGTTTAATGCTTACTTTTAGGGTTTAATTTTAAGTTTTAGGGTTTTGTTGTATTCAAGTTTAGGGTTTTAGATTTTAGTTTTTAGAGTTTTGGTTTTAGGTTTTAGGGTTTAGAATTTTAGGGTTTAATGTTAAGTTTTAAGGATTAGGGTTTAAGTGTATTAAAGATTAGGGTTTTAGTTTTCAGGGTTTATGGTTTTGTTTTTAGGTTTTAGTGTTTAGAGTATTAGGACTTTGGGTTTAGTGTATTGGAATTTAGGGTTTAAGATTTAGTTTTTAGGATTTAAGGTTTAGGGTTTTGGTTTTAGGTTTTACGGTTTAGGGTTTAGAATTCTAGGGTTTAATGTTTAGTTTTAGGGATTAGGGTTTTAGTGTATTAAAGATTAGGGTTTTAGTTTTTAGGGTTTAGGGTTTTGTTTTTAGGTTTTAATGTTCAGAGTATTAGGGCTTAGGGTTTAGTGTATTAAAAATTAGGGTTTAATATTTAGTTTTTAAGATTTAGGGTTTAGGGTTTAGGTTTTAGGTTTTAGGGTTTAGAGTTTTTGGGTTTAATGCTAAGTTTTAGGGTTTAATTTTAGGTTTTAGGGTTTTGTTGTATTCATGTTTATGGTTTTTGGTTTTAGTTTTTAGGGTTTTAGGTATTAGTTTTTAGGGTTTAGAATTTTAGGGTTTAATGTTGAGTTTTAAGGATTAGGGTTTTAGTGTATTAAAGATTAGGGATTTAGTTTTTAGGGTTTATGTTTTTGTTTTTAGGCTTTAGTGTTTAGAGTGTTAGGACTTTGGGTTTAGTGTATTAAAATTTAGGGTTTAAGATTTAGTTTTTAGGATTTAGGGTTTAGGGTTTTGGTTTTAGGTTTTAGGGTTTAGAGTTTTTGGGTTTATTGCTTAGTTTTAGGTTTTAATTTTAGGTGTTAGGGTTTTGTTGTATTCAAGTTTATGGTTTTAGTTTTTAAGGTTTCGAGTTTTAGAGTTTAATGTTTAGTTTTAAGGATTAGGGTTTTAGTGTATTAAAGATTATGGTTTTAGTTTTCAGGGTATAGGGTTTTGTTTTTAGGTTTTAGTGTTTAGAGTATTAGGACTTTGGGTTTAGTGTATTAAAATTTAGGGTTTAATATTTAGTTTTAAGGATTTAGGGTTTAGGGTTTTGGTTTTAGGTTTTAGGGTTTAGAGTTTTTTGGATTTAATTCTTAGTTTTAGGTTTTAATTCTAGGTGTTAGGGTTTTGTTGTATTCAAGTTTATGGTTTTAGGTTTTAGTTTTTAGGGTTTTATGTGTTAGATTTTAGTGTTTCGAATTTTAGGGTATAATGTTTAGTTTTAAGGATTAGGGTTTTAGTGTATTAAAGATTAGGGTTTTAGTTTTCAAGGTATAGGGTTTTGTTTTTAGGTTTTAGTGTTTAGAGTATTAGGACTTAGGGTTTAGTGTATTAAAAATTATGGTTTATGATTTAGTTTTTAAGATTTAGGGTTTAGGGTTTTGGTTTTAGGGTTTAGGGTTTGGAGTTTTTGGGTTTAATGCTTTGTTTTAGGGTTTAATTTTAGGTTTTAGGGTTTTGTTGTATTCATGTTTATGGTTTTAGGTTTTAGTTTTTAGGGTTTTAGGTATTAGTTTTTAGGGTTTAGAATTTTAGGGTTTAATGTTGAGTTTTAAGGATTAGGGTTTTAGTGTATTACAGATTAGGGTTTTAGTTTTCAGGGTTTATGGTTTTGTTTTTAGGTTTTAGTGTTTAGAGTATTAGGACTTTGGGTTTAGTGTATTAAAATTTAGGGTTTAAGATTTAGTTTTTAGGATTTAGGGTCTAGGGTTTTGGTTTTAGGTTTTAGAGTTTATAGTTTTTGGGTTTAATCCTTACTTTTAGGGTTTAATTTAAAGTTTTAGGGTTTTTTTGTATTCAAGTTTGGGATTTTAGGTTATAGTTTTTAGGGTTTTTATTTTAGGTTTTAGTGTTTAGAATTTTAGGGTTTAATGTTTAGTTTTAGGGATTAGGGTTTTAGTGTATTAAAGATTAGAGTTTTAGTTTTTAGGGTTTAGGGTTTTGTTTTTAGGTTTTAGTGTTTAGAGTATTAGGACTTAGGGTTTAGTGTATTAAAAATTAGGGTTTAAGATTTAGTTTTTAAGATTTAGGGTTTAGGGTTTTGGTTTTAGGGTTTAGGGTTTAGAGTTTTTGGGTTTAATGCTTAGTTTTAGGGTTTAATTTTAGGTTTAAGGGTTTTGTTGTATTCATGTTTATGGTTTTAGGTTTTAGTTTTTAGGGTTTTAGGTTTTAGTTTTTAGGGTTTAGAATTTTAGGGTTTAATGTTATGTTTTAAGGATTAGGGTTTTAGTGTATTAAAGATTAGGGTTTTAGTTTTCAGGGTTTATGGTTTTGTTTTTAGGTTTTAGTGTTTAGAGTATTAGGACTTTGGGTTTAGTGTATTAAAATTTAGGGTTTATGATTTAGTTTTTCGGATTTAGGGTTTTGGGTTTTGGTTTTAGGTTTAGAGTTTTTGGGTTTAATGCTTAGTTTTAGGTTTTAATTTTAGGTGTTAGGGTTTTGTTGTATTAAATTTTAGGGTTTTAGGTTTTAGTTTTTAGGGTTTTGGGTTTAGGTTGTAGGGTTTAGAACTTTAGGGTTTAATGTTTAGTTTTAGGGTTTAGGGTTTTAGTGTATTAAATATTAGAGTTTTAGTTTTTAGGGTTTAGGGTTTTGTTTTTTGGTTTTGGTGTTTAGAGTATTAGGACTTATGGTTTAGTGTATTAAAATTTAGGTTTTGAGATTGAGTTTTAAGGATTTAAGGTTAAGGGTTTTGGTTTTAGCTTTTAGGGTTTTCTTGTATTCAAGTTTAGGGTTTTAGATTTTAGTTTTTAGGGTTTTGGTTTTAGGTTTTAGGGTTTAGAATTTTTGGGTTTAATTTTTAATTTTAGGGATTAGGGTTTTAGTGTATTAAAGATTAGATTTTTAGTTTTTAGGATTTAGGGTTTCGTTTTAGGTTTTAGTGTTTAGAGTATTAGGACTTAGGGTTTAGTGTATTAAAAATTAGGGTTTAAGATTTAGTTTTTAAGATTTAGGGTTTAGGGTTTTGGTTTTAGGTTTTAGGATTTAGAGTTTTTGGGTTTAATGCTTAGTTTTAGGGTTTAATTTTAGGTTTTAGGGTTTTGTTGTATTCATGTTTATGGTTTTAGTTTTAGTTTTTAGGGTTTTAGGTTTTAGTTTTTAGGGTTTAGAATTTTAGGGTTTAATGTTAAGTTTTAAGGATTAGGGTTTTAGTGTATTAAAGATTAGGGTTTTAGTTTTCAGGGTTTATGGTTTTGTTTTTAGGTTTTAGTGTTTAGAGTATTAGGACTTTGGGTTTAGTGTATTAAAATTTAGGGTTTAAGATTTAGTTTTTAGGATTTAGGGTTTAGGGTTTTGGTTTTAGGTTTTACGGTTTAGAGTTTTTGGGTTTAATGCTTAGTTTTAGGTTTTAATTTTAGGTGTTAGGGTTTTGTTGTATTCATGTTTTGGGTTTTAGGTTTTAGTTTTTAGGGTTTTGGGTTTAGGTTGTAGGGTTTAGAATTTTAGGGTTTAATGTTTAGTTTTAGGGTTTAGGGTTTTAGTGTATTAAATATTAGGGTTTTAGTTTTTAGGGTTTAGGGTTTTGTTTTTTGGTTTTGGTGTTTAGAGTATTAGGACTTATGGTTTAGTGTATTAAAATTTAGGTTTTGAGATTGAGTTTTAAGGATTTAAGGTTTAGGGTTTTGGTTTTAGCTTTTAGGGTTTATAGTTTTTAGGTTTAATGCTTATTTTTAGGGTTTAATTTTAAGTTTTAGGGTTTTGTTGTATTCAAGTTTAGGGTTTTAGGTTTTAGTTTTTAGGGTTTTTGTTTTAGGTTTTTGGGTTTAGAATTTTAGGGTTTAATTTTTAGTTTTAGGGATGTCGAATAAAAAAAGAAATATTTGTTTGCGAGGGTTTTAGTGTATTAAAGATTAGGGTTTTAGTTTTTAGGGTTTAGGGTTTTGTTTTTAGGTTTTAGTGTTTAGAGTATTAGGAATTATGGTTTAGTTTATTAAAATTTAGGGTTTAGGGTTTTGGTTTTAGCTTTTAGGGTTTATAGTTTTTGGGTTTAATGCTTACTTTTAGGGTTTAATTTTAAGTTTTAAAGTTTTGTTGTATTCAAGTTTAGGGTTTTAGATTTTAGTTTTTAGAGTTTTGGTTTTAGGTTTTAGGGTTTAGAATTTTAGGGTTTAATGTTAAGTTTTAAGGATTAGGGTTTAAGTGTATTAAAGATTAGGGTTTTAGTTTTCAGGGTTTATGGTTTTGTTTTTAGGTTTTAGTGTTTAGAGTATTAGGACTTTGGGTTTAGTGTATTGGAATTTAGGGTTTAAGATTTAGTTTTTAGGATTTAAGGTTTAGGGTTTTGGTTTTAGGTTTTACGGTTTAGGGTTTAGAATTCTAGGGTTTAATGTTTAGTTTTAGGGATTAGGGTTTTAGTGTATTAAAGATTAGGGTTTTAGTTTTTAGGGTTTAGGGTTTTGTTTTTAGGTTTTAATGTTCAGAGTATTAGGGCTTAGGGTTTAGTGTATTAAAAATTAGGGTTTAATATTTAGTTTTTAAGATTTAGGGTTTAGGGTTTAGGTTTTAGGTTTTAGGGTTTAGAGTTTTTGGGTTTAATGCTTAGTTTTAGGGTTTAATTTTAGATTTTAGGGTTTTGTTGTATTCATGTTTATGGTTTTTGGTTTTAGTTTTTAGGGTTTTAGGTATTAGTTTTTAGGGTTTAGAATTTTAGGGTTTAAGGTTGAGTTTTAAGGATTAGGGTTTTAGTGTATTAAAGATTAGGGATTTAGTTTTTAGGGTTTATGTTTTTGTTTTTAGGCTTTAGTGTTTAGAGTGTTAGGACTTTGGGTTTAGTGTATTAAAATTTAGGGTTTAAGATTTAGTTTTTAGGATTTAGGGTTTAGGGTTTTGGTTTTAGGTTTTAGGGTTTAGAGTTCTTGGGTTTATTGCTTAGTTTTAGGTTTTAATTTTAGGTGTTAGGGTTTTGTTGTATTCAAGTTTATGGTTTTAGTTTTTAGGGTTTTATGTGTTAGTTTTTAGTGTTTCGAGTTTTAGAGTTTAATGTTTAGTTTTAAGGATTAGGGTTTTAGTGTATTAAAGATTATGGTTTTAGTTTTAAGGTATAGGGTTTTGTTTTTAGGTTTTAGTGTTTAGAGTATTAGGACTTTGGGATAAGTGTATTAAAATTTAGGGTTTAATATTTAGTTTTAAGGATTTAGGGTTTAGGGTTTTGGTTTTAGGTTTTAGGGTTTAGAGTTTTTTGGATTTAATGCTTAGTTTTAGGTTTTAATTCTAGGTGTTAGGGTTTTGTTGTATTCAAGTTTATGGTTTTAGGTTTTAGTTTTTAGGGTTTTATGTGTTAGATTTTAGTGTTTCGAATTTTAGGGTATAATGTTTAGTTTTAAGGATTAGGGTTTTAGTGTATTAAAGATTAGGGTTTTAGTTTTCAAGGTATAGGGTTTTGTTTTTAGGTTTTAGTGTTTAGAGTATTAGGACTTAGGGTTTAGTGTATTAAAAATTATGGTTTATGATTTAGTTTTTAAGATTTAGGGTTTAGGGTTTTGGTTTTAGGGTTTAGGGTTTAGAGTTTTTGGGTTTAATGCTTAGTTTTAGGGTTTAATTTTAGGTTTTAGGGTTTTGTTGTATTCATGTTTATGGTTTTAGGTTTTAGTTTTTAGGGTTTTAGGTATTAGTTTTTAGGGTTTAGAATTTTAGGGTTTAATGTTGAGTTTTAAGGATTAGGGTTTTAGTGTATTACAGATTAGGGTTTTAGTTTTCAGGGTTTATGGTTTTGTTTTTAGGTTTTAGTGTTTAGAGTATTAGGACTTTGGGTTTAGTGTATTAAAATTTAGGGTTTAAGATTTAGTTTTTAGGATTTAGGGTCTAGGGTTTTGGTTTTAGGTTTTAGGGTTTGGAGTTTTTGGGTTTAATGCTTAGTTTTAGGTTTTAATTTTAGGTGTTAGGGATTTGTTGTATTCAAGTTTAGGGTTTTAGGTTTTAGTTTTTAGGGTTTAGGGTTTTGGTTTTAGCTTTTAGGGTTTATACTTTTTGGGTTTAATGCTTACTTTTAGGGTTTAATTTTAAGTTTTAGGGTTTTCTTGTATTCAAGTTTAGGGTTTTAGGTTTTAGTTTTTAGGGTTTAGAATTTGAGGGTTTAATTTTTAGTTTTAGGGATTAGGGTTTTAGTGTATTAAAGATTAGAATTTTAGTTTATAGGGTTTAGGGTTTTGTTTTTAGGTTTTAGTGTTTAGAGTATTAGGACTTAGGGTGTAGTGTATTAAAAATTAGGGTTTAATATTTAGTTTTTATGATTTACGGTTTAGGGTTTTGGTTTTAGGTTTTAGGGTTTAGAGTTTTTGTGTTTAATGCTCATTTTTAGGGTTTAGTTTTAGGTTTTAGGGTTTTGTTGTATTCATGTTTATGGTTTTAGGTTTTAGTTTTTAGGGTTTTAGATTTTAGTTTTTAGGGTTTAGAGTTTTAGGGTTTAATGATTAGTTTTAAGGATTAGGGTTTTAGTGTATTAAAGATTAGGGTTTTAGTTTTCAGGGTTTAGGGTTTTGTTTTTAGGTTTTAGTGTTTAGAGTATTAGAACTTTGGGTTTAGTGTATTAAAATTTAGGGTTTAAGATTTAGTTTTTAGGATTTAGGTTTTAGGGTTTTTGTTTTAGGGTTTAGGGTTTAGAGTTTTTGGGTTTAATGCTTAGTTTTAGGTTTTAATTTTAGGTTAGGGTTTTGTTGTATTCAAGTTTAGGGTTTAGGTTTTAGTTTTTAGGTTTTTGGGTTTAGGTTGTAGGGTTTAGAATTTTAGGGTTTAATCTTTAGTTTTAGGGTTTAGGGTTTTAGTGTATTAAAGATTAGGGTTTTAGTTTTTAGGGTTTAGGGTTTTGTTTTTAGGTTTTGGTGTTTAGAGTATTAGGACTTATGGTTTAGTGTATTAAAATTTAGGGTTTAAGATTTACTTTTTAGGATTTAGGGTTTAAGGTTTTGGTTTTAGGTTTTAGGGTTTGGAGTTTAAGGGTTTAATGCTTACTTTTAGTGTTTAATTTTAAGTTTAAGGGTTTTGTTGTATTCAAGTTTAGGGTTTTAGATTTTAGTTTTTAGGGTTTGGGTTTTAGGTTTTAGGGTTTAAAATTTTAGGGTTTAATATTTAGTTTTAGGGTTTAGGGTTTTAGTTTTAGGTTTTAGGGTTTAGAGTATTAGGACTTATGGTTTAGTGTATTAAAATTTAGAGTTTAAGATTTATTTTTTAGGATTTAGGGTTTAGGGTTTTGGTTTTAGCTTTTAGGGTTTATAGTTTTTGGGTTTAATGCTTACTTTTAGGGTTTAATTTTAAGTTTTAGGGTTTTGTTGTATTCAAGTTTATGGTTTTAGGTTTTAGTTTTTAGGGTTTTTGTTTTAGGTTTTAGGGTTTAGAATTTTAGGGTTTAATGTTTAGTTTTAGGGATTAGGGTTTTAGTGTATTAAATTTTAGGGTTTTAGTTTTTAGGGTTTAGGGTTTTGTTTTTAGGTTTTAGTGTTTAGAGTATTAGGACTTATGGTTTAGTGTATTAAAAATTAGGGTTTAAGATTTAGTTTTTAAGATTTAGGGTTTAAGGTTTTGGTTTTAGGTTTTAGGGTTTAGAGTTTTTGGGTTTAATGCTTAGTTTTAGGGTTTAATTTTAGGTTTTAGGGTTTTGTTGTATTCATGTTTATGGTTTTAGGTTTTAGTTTTTAGGGTTTTAGGTATTAGTTTTTAGGGTTTAGAATTTTAGGGTTTAATGTTGAGTTTTAAGGATTAGGGTTTTAGTGTATTACAGATTAGGGTTTTAGTTTTCAGGGTTTATGGTTTTGTTTTTAGGTTTTAGTGTTTAGAGTATTAGGACTTTGGGTTTAGTGTATTAAAATTTAGGGTTTAAGATTTAGTTTTTAGGATTTAGGGTCTAGGGTTTTGGTTTTAGGTTTTAGGGTTTGGAGTTTTTGGGTTTAATGCTTAGTTTTAGGTTTTAATTTTAGGTGTTAGGGATTTGTTGTATTCAAGTTTAGGGTTTTAGGTTTTAGTTTTTAGGGTTTAGGGTTTTGGTTTTAGATTTTAGGGTTTATACTTTTTGGGTTTAATGCTTACTTTTAGGGTTTAATTTTAAGTTTTAGGGTTTTCTTGTATTCAAATTTAGGGTTTTAGGTTTTAGTTTTTAGGGTTTAGAATTTTAGGGTTTAATTTTTAGTTTTAGGGATTAAGGTTTTAGTGTATTAAAGATTAGAATTTTAGTTTATAGGGTTTAGGGTTTTGTTTTTAGGTTTTAGTGTTTAGAGTATTAGGACTTAGGGTGTAGTGTATTAAAAATTAGGGTTTAAGATTTAGTTTTTATGATTTAGGGTTTAGGGTTTTGGTTTTAGGTTTTAGGGTTTAGAATTTTTGGGTTTAATGCTCATTTTTAGGGTTTAGTTTTAGGTTTTAGGGTTTTGTTGTATTCATGTTTATGGTTTTAGGTTTTAGTTTTTAGGGTTTTAGATTTTAGTTTTTAGGGTTTAGAATTTTAGGGTTTAATGATTAGTTTTAAGGATTAGGGTTTTAGTGTATTAAAGATTAGGGTTTTAGTTTTCAGGGTTTAGGGTTTTGTTTTTAGGTTTTAGTGTTTAGAGTATTAGGATTTAGGGTTTAGGGTTTTGGTTTTAGTTTTTAGGGTTTAGAGTTTTTGGGTTTAATGCTTAGTTTTAGGTTTTAATTTTAGGTGTTAGGGTTTTGATGTATTCAAGTTTAGGGTTTTAGGTTTTAGTTTTTAGGGTTTTGGGTTTAGGTTGTTGGGTTTAGAATTTTAGGGTTTAATGTTTAGTTTTAGGGTTTAGGGTTTTAGTATATTAAACATTAGAGTTTTAGTTTTTAGGGTTTAGGGTTTTGTTTTTAGGTTTTGGTGTTTAGAGTATTAGGACTTATGGTTTAGTGTATTAAAATTTAGGGTTTAAAATTTAGTTTTTAGGATTTAGGGTTTAGGGTTTTGGTTTTAGCTTTTAGGGTTTATAGTTTTGGGGTTTAATGCTTACTTTCGGAGTTTAGTTTTATGTTTTAGGGTTTTGTTGTATTCAAGTTTAGGGTTTTAGGTTTAGGGTTTTAGGTTTTAGTTTTTTGGGTTTTGGATTTAGGTTGTAGGGTTTAGAATTTTGGGGTTTAATGTTTAGTTTTAGGGTTTAGGGTTTTAGTGTATTAAACATTAGAGTTTTAGTTTTTAGGATTTAAGGTATTGTTTTTAGGTTTTGGTGTTTAGAGTATTAGGACTTATGGTTTAGTGTATTAAAATATAGAGTTTAAGATTTAGTTTTTAGGATTTAGGGTTTAGGGTTTTGGTTTTAGCTTTTAGGGTTTATAGTTTTTGTGTTTAATGCTCATTTTTAGGGTTTAGTTTTAGGTTTTAGGGTTTTGTTGTATTCATGTTTATGGTTTTAGGTTTTAGTTTTTAGGGTTTTAGATTTTAGTTTTTAGGGTTTAGAATTTTAGGGTTTAATGATTAGTTTTAAGGATTAGGGTTTTAGTGTATTAAAGATTAGGGTTTTAGTTTTCAGGGTTTAGGGTTTTGTTTTTAGGTTTTAGTGTTTAGAGTATTAGGATTTAGGGTTTAGGGTTTTGGTTTTAGTTTTTAGGGTTTAGAGTTTTTGGGTTTAATGCTTAGTTTTAGGTTTTAATTTTAGGTGTTAGGGTTTTGATGTATTCAAGTTTAGGGTTTTAGGTTTTAGTTTTTAGGGTTTTGGGTTTAGGTTGTTGGGTTTAGAATTTTAGGGTTTAATGTTTAGTTTTAGGGTTTAGGGTTTTAGTATATTAAACATTAGAGTTTTAGTTTTTAGGGTTTAGGGTTTTGTTTTTAGGTTTTGGTGTTTAGAGTATTAGGACTTATGGTTTAGTGTATTAAAATTTAGGGTTTAAAATTTAGTTTTTAGGATTTAGGGTTTAGGGTTTTGGTTTTAGCTTTTAGGGTTTATAGTTTTGGGGTTTAATGCTTACTTTCGGAGTTTAGTTTTATGTTTTAGGGTTTTGTTGTATTCAAGTTTAGGGTTTTAGGTTTAGGGTTTTAGGTTTTAGTTTTTTGGGTTTTGGATTTAGGTTGTAGGGTTTAGAATTTTGGGGTTTAATGTTTAGTTTTAGGGTTTAGGGTTTTAGTGTATTAAACATTAGAGTTTTAGTTTTTAGGATTTAAGGTATTGTTTTTAGGTTTTGGTGTTTAGAGTATTAGGACTTATGGTTTAGTGTATTAAAATATAGAGTTTAAGATTTAGCTTTTAGGATTTAGGGTTTAGGGTTTTGGTTTTAGCTTTTAGGGTTTATAGTTTTTGTGTTTAATGCTCATTTTTAGGGTTTAGTTTTAGGTTTTAGGGTTTTGTTGTATTCATGTTTATGGTTTTAGGTTTTAGTTTTTAGGGTTTTAGATTTTAGTTTTTAGGGTTTAGAATTTTAGGGTTTAATGATTAGTTTTAAGGATTAGGGTTTTAGTGTATTAAAGATTAGGGTTTTAGTTTTCAGGGTTTAGGGTTTTGTTTTTAGGTTTTAGTGTTTAGAGTATTAGGATTTAGGGTTTAGGGTTTTGGTTTTAGTTTTTAGGGTTTAGAGTTTTTGGGTTTAATGCTTAGTTTTAGGTTTTAATTTTAGGTGTTAGGGTTTTGATGTATTCAAGTTTAGGGTTTTAGGTTTTAGTTTTTAGGGTTTTGGGTTTAGGTTGTTGGGTTTAGAATTTTAGGGTTTAATGTTTAGTTTTAGGGTTTAGGGTTTTAGTATATTAAACATTAGAGTTTTAGTTTTTAGGGTTTAGGGTTTTGTTTTTAGGTTTTGGTGTTTAGAGTATTAGGACTTATGGTTTAGTGTATTAAAATTTAGGGTTTAAAATTTAGTTTTTAGGATTTAGGGTTTAGGGTTTTGGTTTTAGCTTTTAGGGTTTATAGTTTTGGGGTTTAATGCTTACTTTCGGAGTTTAGTTTTATGTTTTAGGGTTTTGTTGTATTCAAGTTTAGGGTTTTAGGTTTAGGGTTTTAGGTTTTAGTTTTTTGGGTTTTGGATTTAGGTTGTAGGGTTTAGAATTTTGGGGTTTAATGTTTAGTTTTAGGGTTTAGGGTTTTAGTGTATTAAACATTAGAGTTTTAGTTTTTAGGATTTAAGGTATTGTTTTTAGGTTTTGGTGTTTAGAGTATTAGGACTTATGGTTTAGTGTATTAAAATATAGAGTTTAAGATTTAGTTTTTAGGATTTAGGGTTTAGGGTTTTGGTTTTAGCTTTTAGGGTTTATAGTTTTTGTGTTTAATGCTTACTTTTAGGGTTTAATTTTAAGTTTTAGAGTTTTGTTGTATTCAAGTTTATGGTTTTAGGTTTTAGTTTTTAGGGTTTTTATTTTAGGTTTTAGGGTTTAAAATTTTAGGGTTTAATGTTTAGTTTTAGGGATTAGGGTTTTAGTGTATTAAAGATTAGGGTTTTAGTTTTAGGGTTTAGGGTTTTGTTTTTAGGTTTTAGTGTTTAGAGTATTAGGACTTAGGGTTTAGTGTATTAAAAATTAGGGTTTAAGATTTAGTTTCTAAGATTTAGGGTTTAGGGTTTTGGTTTTAGGGTTTAGGGTTTAGAGTTTTTGGGTTTAATGCTTAGTTTTAGGGTTTAATTTTAGGTTTAAGGGTTTTGTTGTATTCATGTTTATGGTTTTAGGTTTTAGTTTTTAGGGTTTTAGGTTTTAGTTTTTAGGGTTTAGAATTTTAGAGTTTAATGTTATGTTTTAAGGATTAGGGTTTTAGTGTATTAAAGATTAGGGTTTTAGTTTTAAGGGTTTATGGTTTTGTTTTTAGGTTTTAGTGTTTAGAGTATTAGGACTTTGGGTTTAGTGTATTAAAATTTAGGGTTTATGATTTAGTTTTTCGGATTTAGGGTTTTGGGTTTTGGTTTTAGGTTTTAAGGTTTAGAGTTTTTGGGTTTAATGCTTAGTTTTAGGTTTTAATTTTAGGTGTTAGGGTTTTGTTGTATTAAATTTTAGGGTTTTAGGTTTTAGTTTTTAGGGTTTTGGGTTTAGGTTGTAGGGTTTAGAATTTTAGGGTTTAATGTTTAGTTTTAGGGTTTAGGGTTTTAGTGTATTAAATATTAGGGTTTTAGTTTTTAGGGTTTAGGGTTTTGTTTTTTGGTTTTGGTGTTTAGAGTATTAGGACTTATGGTTTAGTGTATTAAAATTTAGGTTTTGAGATTGAGTTTTAAGGATTTAAGGTTAAGGGTTTTGGTTTTAGCTTTTAGGGTTTATAGTTTTTGGGTTTAATGCTTATTTTTAGGGTTTAATTTTAAGTTTTAGGGTTTTGTTGTATTCGAGTTTAGGGTTTTAGGTTTTAGTTTTTAGGGTTTTTGTTTTAGGTTTTAGGGTTTAGAATTTTAGGGTTTAATTTTTAATTTTAGGGATTAGGGTTTTAGTGTATTAGAGATTAGGGTTTTAGTTTTTAGGGTTTAGGGTTTTGTTTTTAGGTTTTAGTGTTTATAGTATTAGGACTTATGGTTTAGTTTATTAAAATTTAGGGTTTAAGATTGAGTTTTAAGGATTTAGGGTTTAGGGTTTTGGGTTTAGCTTTTAGGGTTTTGTTGTATTCAAGTTTAGGGTTTTAGATTTTAGTTTTTAGGGTTTTGGTTTTAGGTTTTAGGGTTTAGAATTTTTGGGTTTAATTTTTAATTTTAGGGATTAGGGTTTTAGTGTATTAAAGATTAGATTTTTAGTTTTTAGGGTCTAGGGTTTCGTTTTAGGTTTTAGTGTTTAGAGTATTAGGACTTAGGGTTTAGTGTATTAAAAATTAGGGTTTAAGATTTAGTTTTTAAGATTTAGGGTTTAGGGTTTTGGTTTTAGGTTTTAGGATTTAGAGTTTTTGGGTTTAATGCTTAGTTTTAGGGTTTAATTTTAGGTTTTAGGGTTTTGTTGTATTCATGTTTATGGTTTTAGTTTTAGTTTTTAGGGTTTTAGGTTTTAGTTTTTAGGGTTTAGAATTTTAGGGTTTAATGTTAAGTTTTAAGGATTAGGGTTTTAGTGTATTAAAGATTAGGGTTTTAGTTTTCAGGGTTTATGGTTTTGTTTTTAGGTTTTAGTGTTTAGAGTATTAGGACTTTGGGTTTAGTGTATTAAAATTTAGGGTTTAAGATTTAGTTTTTATTATTTAGGGTTTAGGGTTTTGGTTTTAGGTTTTACGGTTTAGAGTTTTTGGGTTTAATGCTTAGTTTTAGGTTTTAATTTTAGGTGTTAGGGTTTTGTTGTATTCATGTTTTGGGTTTTAGTTTTTAGTTTTTAGGGTTTTGGGTTTAGGTTGTAGGGTTTAGAATTTTAGGGTTTAATGTTTAGTTTTAGGGTTTAGGGTTTTAGTGTATTAAATATTAGGGTTTTAGTTTTTAGGGTTTAGGGTTTTGTTTTTTGGTTTTGGTGTTTAGAGTATTAGGACTTATGGTTTAGTGTATTAAAATTTAGGTTTTGAGATTGAGTTTTAAGGATTTAAGGTTTAGGGTTTTGGTTTTAGCTTTTAGGGTTTATAGTTTTTAGGTTTAATGCTTATTTTTAGGGTTTAATTTTAAGTTTTAGGGTTTTGTTGTATTCAAGTTTAGGGTTTTAGGTTTTAGTTTTTAGGGTTTTTGTTTTAGGTTTTAGGGCTTAGAATTTTAGGGTTTAATTTTTAGTTTTAGGGATTAGGGTTTTAGTGTATTAAAGATTAGGGTTTTAGTTTTTAGGGTTTAGGGTTTTGTTTTTAGGTTTTAGTGTTTAGAGTATTAGGAATTATGGTTTAGTTTATTAAAATTTAGGGTTTAAGATTGAGTTTTAAGGATTTAGGGTTTAGGGTTTTGGTTTTAGCTTTTAGGGTTTATAGTTTTTGGGTTTAATGCTTACTTTTAGGGTTTAATTTTAAGTTTTAGGGTTTTGTTGTATTCAAGTTTAGGGTTTTAGATTTTAGTTTTTAGAGTTTTGGTTTTAGGTTTTAGGGTTTAGAATTTTAGGGTTTAATGTTAAGTTTTAAGGATTAGGGTTTAAGTGTATTAAAGATTAGGGTTTTAGTTTTCAGGGTTTATGGTTTTGTTTTTAGGTTTTAGTGTTTAGAGTATTAGGACTTTGGGTTTAGTGTATTGGAATTTAGGGTTTAAGATTTAGTTTTTAGGATTTAAGGTTTAGGGTTTTGGTTTTAGGTTTTACGGTTTAGGGTTTATTCTAGGGTTTAATGTTTAGTTTTAGGGATTAGGGTTTTAGTGTATTAAAGATTAGGGTTTTAGTTTTTAGGGTTTAGGGTTTTGTTTTTAGGTTTTAATGTTAAGAGTATTAGGGCTTAGGGTTTAGTGTATTAAAAATTAGGGTTTAATATTTAGTTTTTAAGATTTAGGGTTTAGGGTTTAGGTTTTAGGTTATAGGGTTTAGAGTTTTTGGGTTTAATGCTTAGTTTTAGGGTTTAATTTTAGGTTTTAGGGTTTTGTTGTATTCATGTTTATGGTTTTAGGTTTTAGTTTTTAGGGTTTTAGGTATTAGTTTTTAGGGTTTAGAATTTTAGGGTTTAATGTTGAGTTTTAAGGATTAGGGTTTTAGTGTATTAAAGATTAGGGATTTAGTTTTTAGGGTTTATGTTTTTGTTTTTAGGCTTTAGTGTTTAGAGTGTTAGGACTTTGGGTTTAGTGTATTAAAATTTAGGGTTTAAGATTTAGTTTTTAGGATTTAGGGTTTAGAGTTTTGGTTTTAGGTTTTAGGGTTTAGAGTTTTTGGGTTTATTGCTTAGTTTTAGGTTTTAATTTTAGGTGTTAGGGTTTTGTTGTATTCAAGTTTATGGTTTTAGTTTTTAGGGTTTTATGTGTTAGTTTTTAGTGTTTCGAGTTTTAGAGTTTAATGTTTAGTTTTAAGGATTAGGGTTTTAGTGTATTAAAGATTATGGTTTTAGTTTTCAGGGTATAGGGTTTTGTTTTTAGGTTTTAGTGTTTAGAGTATTAGGACTTTGGGTTTAGTGTATTAAAATTTAGGGTTTAATATTTAGTTTTAAAGATTTAGGGTTTAGGGTTTTGGTTTTAGGTTTTAGGGTTTAGAGTTTTTTGGATTTAATGCTTAGTTTTAGGTTTTAATTCTAGGTGTTAGGGTTTTGTTGTATTCAAGTTTATGGTTTTAGGTTTTAGTTTTTAGGGTTTTATGTGTTAGATTTTAGTGTTTCGAATTTTAGGGTATAATGTTTAGTTTTAAGGATTAGGGTTTTAGTGTATTAAAGATTAGGGTTTTAGTTTTCAAGGTATAGGGTTTTGTTTTTAGGTTTTAGTGTTTAGAGTATTAGGACTTAGGGTTTAGTGTATTAAAAATTATGGTTTATGATTTAGTTTTTAAGATTTAGGGTTTAGGGTTTTGGTTTTAGGTTTTAGGGTTTAGAGTTTTTGGGTTTAATGCTTAGTTTTAGGGTTTAATTTTAGGTTTTTGGGTTTTGTTGTATTCATGTTTATGGTTTTAGGTTTTAGTTTTTAGGGTTTTAGGTATTAGTTTTTAGGGTTTAGAATTTTAGGGTTTAATGTTGAGTTTTAAGGATTAGGGTTTTAGTGTATTACAGATTAGGGTTTTAGTTTTCAGGGTTTATGGTTTTGTTTTTAGGTTTTAGTGTTTAGAGTATTAGGACTTTGGGTTTAGTGTATTAAAATTTAGGGTTTAAGATTTAGTTTTTAGGATTTAGGGTCTAGGGTTTTGGTTTTAGGTTTTAGGGTTTGGAGTTTTTGGGTTTAATGCTTAGTTTTAGGTTTTAATTTTAGGTGTTAGGGATTTGTTGTATTCAAGTTTATGGTTTTAGGTTTTAGTTTTTAGGGTTTAGGGTTTTGGTTTTAGCTTTTAGGGTTTATACTTTTTGGGTTTAATGCTTACTTTTAGGGTTTAATTTTAAGTTTTTGGGTTTTCTTGTATTCAAGTTTAGGGTTTTAGGTTTTAGTTTTTAGGGTTTAGAATTTGAGGGTTTAATTTTTAGTTTTAGGGATTAGGGTTTTAGTGTATTAAAGATTAGAATTTTAGTTTATAGGGTTTAGGGTTTTGTTTTTAGGTTTTAGTGTTTAGAGTATTAGGACTTAGGGTGTAGTGTATTAAAAATTAGGGTTTAAGATTTAGTTTTTATGATTTAGGGTTTAGGGTTTTGGTTTTAGGTTTTAGGGTTTAGAGTTTTTGGGTTTAATGCTCATTTTTAGGGTTTAGTTTTAGGTTTTAGGGTTTTGTTGTATTCATGTTTATGGTTTTAGGTTTTAGTTTTTAGGGTTTTAGATTTTAG
Organism: Euphrasia confusa; assembly: GCA_954870475.1. NCBI lineage: Eukaryota > Viridiplantae > Streptophyta > Magnoliopsida > Lamiales > Orobanchaceae > Euphrasia > Euphrasia confusa. The sequence continues at coordinate 1,351,646 of CATPAB010000182.1, read as the reverse complement.
TTTTTAGGGTTTAGAATTTTAGGGTTTAATGATTAGTTTTAAGGATTAGGGTTTTAGTGTATTAAAGATTAGGGTTTTAGTTTTCAGGGTTTAGGGTTTTGTTTTTAGGTTTTAGTGTTTAGAGTATTAGAACTTTGGGTTTAGTGTATTCAAATTTAGGGTTTAAGATTTAGTTTTTAGGATTTAGGTTTTAGGGTTTTTGTTTTAGGGTTTAGGGTTTAGAGTTTTTGGGTTTAATGCTTAGTTTTAGGTTTTAATTTTAGGTTAGGGTTTTGTTGTATTCAAGTTTAGGGTTTAGGTTTTAGTTTTTAGGGTTTTGGGTTTAGGTTGTAGGGTTTAGAATTTTAGGGTTTAATCTTTAGTTTTAGGGTTTAGGGTTTTAGTGTATTAAAGATTAGGGTTTTAGTTTTTAGGGTTTAGGGTTTTGTTTTTAGGTTTTGGTGTTTAGAGTATTAGGACTTATGGTTTAGTGTATTAAAATTTAGGGTTTAAGATTTACTTTTTAGGATTTAGGGTTTAAGGTTTTGGTTTTAGGTTTTAGGGTTTGGAGTTTAAGGGTTTAATGCTTACTTTTAGGGTTTAATTTTAAGTTTAAGGGTTTTGTTGTATTCAAGTTTAGGGTTTTAGATTTTAGTTTTTAGGGTTTGGGTTTTAGGTTTTAGGGTTTAAAATTTTAGGGTTTAATATTTAGTTTTAGGGTTTAGGGTTTTAGTTTTAGGTTTTAGGGTTTAGAGTATTAGGACTTATGGTTTAGTGTATTAAAATTTAGAGTTTAAGATTTATTTTTTAGGATTTAGGGTTTAGGGTTTTGGTTTTAGCTTTTAGGGTTTATAGTTTTTGGGTTTAATGCTTACTTTTAGGGTTTAATTTTAAGTTTTAGGGTTTTGTTGTATTCAAGTTTATGGTTTTAGGTTTTAGTTTTTAGGGTTTTTGTTTTAGGTTTTAGGGTTTAGAATTTTAGGGTTTAATGTTTAGTTTTAGGGATTAGGGTTTTAGTGTATTAAATTTTAGGGTTTTAGTTTTTAGGGTTTAGGGTTTTGTTTTTAGGTTTTAGTGTTTAGAGTATTAGGACTTAGGGTTTAGTGTATTAAAAATTAGGGTTTAAGATTTAGTTTTTAAGATTTAGGGTTTAAGGTTTTGGTTTTAGGTTTTAGGGTTTAGAGTTTTTGGGTTTAATGCTTAGTTTTAGGGTTTAATTTTAGGTTTTAGGGTTTTGTTGTATTCATGTTTATGGTTTTAGGTTTTAGTTTTTAGGGTTTTAGGTATTAGTTTTTAGGGTTTAGAATTTTAGGGTTTAATGTTGAGTTTTAAGGATTAGGGTTTTAGTGTATTACAGATTAGGGTTTTAGTTTTCAGGGTTTATGGTTTTGTTTTTAGGTTTTAGTGTTTAGAGTATTAGGACTTTGGGTTTAGTGTATTAAAATTTAGGGTTTAAGATTTAGTTTTTAGGATTTAGGGTCTAGGGTTTTGGTTTTATGTTTTAGGGTTTGGAGTTTTTGGGTTTAATGCTTAGTTTTAGATTTTAATTTTAGGTGTTAGGGATTTGTTGTATTCAAGTTTAGGGTTTTAGGTTTTAGTTTTTAGGGTTTAGGGTTTTTGTTTTAGCTTTTAGGGTTTATACTTTTTGGGTTTAATGCTTACTTTTAGGGTTTAATTTTAAGTTTTAGGGTTTTCTTGTATTCAAATTTAGGGTTTTAGGTTTTAGTTTTTAGGGTTTAGAATTTTAGGGTTTAATTTTTAGTTTTAGGGATTAAGGTTTTAGTGTATTAAAGATTAGAATTTTAGTTTATAGGGTTTAGGGTTTTGTTTTTAGGTTTTAGTGTTTAGAGTATTAGGACTTAGGGTGTAGTGTATTAAAAATTAGGGTTTAAGATTTAGTTTTTATGATTTAGGGTTTAGGGTTTTGGTTTTAGGTTTTAGGGTTTAGAATTTTTGGGTTTAATGCTCATTTTTAGGGTTTAGTTTTAGGTTTTAGGGTTTTGTTGTATTCATGTTTATGGTTTTAGGTTTTAGTTTTTAGGGTTTTAGATTTTAGTTTTTAGGGTTTAGAATTTTAGGGTTTAATGATTAGTTTTAAGGATTAGGGTTTTAGTGTATTAAAGATTAGGGTTTTAGTTTTCAGGGTTTAGGGTTTTGTTTTTAGGTTTTAGTGTTTAGAGTATTAGGATTTAGGGTTTAGGGTTTTGGTTTTAGTTTTTAGGGTTTAGAGTTTTTGGGTTTAATGCTTAGTTTTAGGTTTTAATTTTAGGTGTTAGGGTTTTGATGTATTCAAGTTTAGGGTTTTAGGTTTTAGTTTTTAGGGTTTTGGGTTTAGGTTGTTGGGTTTAGAATTTTAGGGTTTAATGTTTAGTTTTAGGGTTTAGGGTTTTAGTATATTAAACATTAGAGTTTTAGTTTTTAGGGTTTAGGGTTTTGTTTTTAGGTTTTGGTGTTTAGAGTATTAGGACTTATGGTTTAGTGTATTAAAATTTAGGGTTTAAAATTTAGTTTTTAGGATTTAGGGTTTAGGGTTTTGGTTTTAGCTTTTAGGGTTTATAGTTTTGGGGTTTAATGCTTACTTTCGGAGTTTAGTTTTATGTTTTAGGGTTTTGTTGTATTCAAGTTTAGGGTTTTAGGTTTAGGGTTTTAGGTTTTAGTTTTTTGGGTTTTGGATTTAGGTTGTAGGGTTTAGAATTTTGGGGTTTAATGTTTAGTTTTAGGGTTTAGGGTTTTAGTGTATTAAACATTAGAGTTTTAGTTTTTAGGATTTATGGTATTGTTTTTAGGTTTTGGTGTTTAGAGTATTAGGACTTATGGTTTAGTGTATTAAAATATAGAGTTTAAGATTTAGTTTTTAGGATTTAGGGTTTAGGGTTTTGGTTTTAGCTTTTAGGGTTTATAGTTTTTGTGTTTAATGCTCATTTTTAGGGTTTAGTTTTAGGTTTTAGGGTTTTGTTGTATTCATGTTTATGGTTTTAGGTTTTAGTTTTTAGGGTTTTAGATTTTAGTTTTTAGGGTTTAGAATTTTAGGGTTTAATGATTAGTTTTAAGGATTAGGGTTTTAGTGTATTAAAGATTAGGGTTTTAGTTTTCAGGGTTTAGGGTTTTGTTTTTAGGATTTAGGGTTTAGGGTTTTGGTTTTAGCCTTTAGGGTTTAGGGTTTTGGTTTTAGTTTTTAGGGTTTAGAGTTTTTGGGTTTAATGCTCAGTTTTAGGTTTTAATTTTAGGTGTTAGGGTTTTGATGTATTCAAGTTTAGGGTTTTAGGTTTTAGTTTTTAGGGTTTTGGGTTTAGGTTGTTGGGTTTAGAATTTTAGGGTTTAATGTTTAGTTTTAGGGTTTAGGGTTTTAGTATATTAAACATTAGAGTTTTAGTTTTTATGGTTTAGGGTTTTGTTTTTAGGTTTTGGTGTTTAGAGTATTAGGACTTATGGTTTAGTGTATTAAAATTTAGGGTTTAAAATTTAGTTTTTAGGATTTAGGGTTTAGGGTTTTGGTTTTAGCTTTTAGGGTTTATAGTTTTGGGGTTTAATGCTTACTTTTAGGGTTTAATTTTAAGTTTTAGGGTTTTGTTGTATTCAAGTTTATGGTTTTAGGTTTTAGTTTTTAGGGTTTTTGTTTTAGGTTTTAGGGTTTAGAATTTTAGGGTTTAATGTTTAGTTTTAGGGATTAGGGTTTTAGTGTATTAAATTTTAGGGTTTTAGTTTTTAGGGTTTAGGGTTTTGTTTTTAGGTTTTAGTGTTTAGAGTATTAGGACTTAGGGTTTAGTGTATTAAAAATTAGGGTTTAAGATTTAGTTTTTAAGATTTAGGGTTTAAGGTTTTGGTTTTAGGTTTTAGGGTTTAGAGTTTTTGGGTTTAATGCTTAGTTTTAGGGTTTAATTTTAGGTTTTAGGGTTTTGTTGTATTCATGTTTATGGTTTTAGGTTTTAGTTTTTAGGGTTTTAGGTATTAGTTTTTAGGGTTTAGAATTTTAGGGTTTAATGTTGAGTTTTAAGGATTAGGGTTTTAGTGAATTACAGATTAGGGTTTTAGTTTTCAGGGTTTATGGTTTTGTTTTTAGGTTTTAGTGTTTAGAGTATTAGGACTTTGGGTTTAGTGTATTAAAATTTAGGGTTTAAGATTTAGTTTTTAGGATTTAGGGTCTAGGGTTTTGGTTTTATGTTTTAGGGTTTGGAGTTTTTGGGTTTAATGCTTAGTTTTAGATTTTAATTTTAGGTGTTAGGGATTTGTTGTATTCAAGTTTAGGGTTTTAGGTTTTAGTTTTTAGGGTTTAGGGTTTTTGTTTTAGCTTTTAGGGTTTATACTTTTTGGGTTTAATGCTTACTTTTAGGGTTTAATTTTAAGTTTTAGGGTTTTCTTGTATTCAAATTTAGGGTTTTAGGTTTTAGTTTTTAGGGTTTAGAATTTTAGGGTTTAATTTTTAGTTTTAGGGATTAAGGTTTTAGTGTATTAAAGATTAGAATTTTAGTTTATAGGGTTTAGGGTTTTGTTTTTAGGTTTTAGTGTTTAGAGTATTAGGACTTAGGGTGTAGTGTATTAAAAATTAGGGTTTAAGATTTAGTTTTTATGATTTAGGGTTTAGGGTTTTGGTTTTAGGTTTTAGGGTTTAGAATTTTTGGGTTTAATGCTCATTTTTAGGGTTTAGTTTTAGGTTTTAGGGTTTTGTTGTATTCATGTTTATGGTTTTAGGTTTTAGTTTTTAGGGTTTTAGATTTTAGTTTTTAGGGTTTAGAATTTTAGGGTTTAATGATTAGTTTTAAGGATTAGGGTTTTAGTGTATTAAAGATTAGGGTTTTAGTTTTCAGGGTTTAGGGTTTTGTTTTTAGGTTTTAGTGTTTAGAGTATTAGGATTTAGGGTTTAGGGTTTTGGTTTTAGTTTTTAGGGTTTAGAGTTTTTGGGTTTAATGCTTAGTTTTAGGTTTTAATTTTAGGTGTTAGGGTTTTGATGTATTCAAGTTTAGGGTTTTAGGTTTTAGTTTTTAGGGTTTTGGGTTTAGGTTGTTGGGTTTAGAATTTTAGGGTTTAATGTTTAGTTTTAGGGTTTAGGGTTTTAGTATATTAAACATTAGAGTTTTAGTTTTTAGGGTTTAGGGTTTTGTTTTTAGGTTTTGGTGTTTAGAGTATTAGGACTTATGGTTTAGTGTATTAAAATTTAGGGTTTAAAATTTAGTTTTTAGGATTTAGGGTTTAGGGTTTTGGTTTTAGCTTTTAGGGTTTATAGTTTTGGGGTTTAATGCTTACTTTCGGAGTTTAGTTTTATGTTTTAGGGTTTTGTTGTATTCAAGTTTAGGGTTTTAGGTTTAGGGTTTTAGGTTTTAGTTTTTTGGGTTTTGGATTTAGGTTGTAGGGTTTAGAATTTTGGGGTTTAATGTTTAGTTTTAGGGTTTAGGGTTTTAGTGTATTAAACATTAGAGTTTTAGTTTTTAGGATTTATGGTATTGTTTTTAGGTTTTGGTGTTTAGAGTATTAGGACTTATGGTTTAGTGTATTAAAATATAGAGTTTAAGATTTAGTTTTTAGGATTTAGGGTTTAGGGTTTTGGTTTTAGTTTTTAGGGTTTATAGTTTTTGTGTTTAATGCTCATTTTTAGGGTTTAGTTTTAGGTTTTAGGGTTTTGTTGTATTCATGTTTATGGTTTTAGGTTTTAGTTTTTAGGGTTTTAGATTTTAGTTTTTAGGGTTTAGAATTTTAGGGTTTAATGATTAGTTTTAAGGATTAGGGTTTTAGTGTATTAAAGATTAGGGTTTTAGTTTTCAGGGTTTAGGGTTTTGTTTTTAGGATTTAGGGTTTAGGGTTTTGGTTTTAGCCTTTAGGGTTTAGGGTTTTGGTTTTAGTTTTTAGGGTTTAGAGTTTTTGGGTTTAATGCTCAGTTTTAGGTTTTAATTTTAGGTGTTAGGGTTTTGATGTATTCAAGTTTAGGGTTTTAGGTTTTAGTTTTTAGGGTTTTGGGTTTAGGTTGTTGGGTTTAGAATTTTAGGGTTTAATGTTTAGTTTTAGGGTTTAGGGTTTTAGTATATTAAACATTAGAGTTTTAGTTTTTATGGTTTAGGGTTTTGTTTTTAGGTTTTGGTGTTTAGAGTATTAGGACTTATGGTTTAGTGTATTAAAATTTAGGGTTTAAAATTTAGTTTTTAGGATTTAGGGTTTAGGGTTTTGGTTTTAGCTTTTAGGGTTTATAGTTTTGGGGTTTAATGCTTACTTTTGGAGTTTAGTTTTATGCTTTAGGGTTTTGTTGTATTCAAGTTTAGGGTTTTAGGTTTAGGGTTGTAGGTTTTAGTTTTTTGGGTTTTGGATTTAGGTTGTAGGGTTTAGAATTTTGGGGTTTAATGTTTAGTTTTAGGGTTTAGGGTTTTAGTGTATTAAACATTAGAGTTTTAGTTTTTAGGATTTAAGGTATTGTTTTTAGGTTTTGGTGTTTAGAGTATTAGGACTTATGGTTTAGTGTATTAAAATATAGAGTTTAAGATTTAGTTTTTAGGATTTAGGGTTTAGGGTTTTGGTTTTAGCTTTTAGGGTTTATAGTTTTTGTGTTTAATGCTCATTTTTAGGGTTTAGTTTTAGGTTTTAGGGTTTTGTTGTATTCATGTTTATGGTTTTAGTTTTTAGTTTTTAGGGTTTTAGATTTTAGTTTTTAGGGTTTAGAATTTTAGGGTTTAATGATTAGTTTTAAGGATTAGGGTTTTAGTGTATTAAAGATTAGGGTTTTAGTTTTCAGGGTTTAGGGTTTTGTTTTTAGGTTTTAGTGTTTAGAGTATTAGGATTTAGGGTTTAGGGTTTTGGTTTTAGTTTTTAGGGTTTAGAGTTTTTGGGTTTAATGCTTAGTTTTAGGTTTTAATTTTAGGTGTTAGGGTTTTGATGTATTCAAGTTTAGGGTTTTAGGTTTTAGTTTTTAGGGTTTTGGGTTTAGGTTGTTGGGTTTAGAATTTTAGGGTTTAATGTTTAGTTTTAGGGTTTAGGGTTTTAGTATATTAAACATTAGAGTTTTAGTTTTTAGGGTTTAGGGTTTTGTTTTTAGGTTTTGGTGTTTAGAGTATTAGGACTTATGGTTTAGTGTATTAAAATTTAGGGTTTAAAATTTAGTTTTTAGGATTTAGGGTTTAGGGTTTTGGTTTTAGCTTTTAGGGTTTATAGTTTTGGGGTTTAATGCTTACTTTCGGAGTTTAGTTTTATGTTTTAGGGTTTTGTTGTATTCAAGTTTAGGGTTTTAGGTTTAGGGTTTTAGGTTTTAGTTTTTTGGGTTTTGGATTTAGGTTGTAGGGTTTAGAATTTTGGGGTTTAATGTTTAGTTTTAGGGTTTAGGGTTTTAGTGTATTAAACATTAGAGTTTTAGTTTTTAGGATTTAAGGTATTGTTTTTAGGTTTTGGTGTTTAGAGTATTAGGACTTATGGTTTAGTGTATTAAAATATAGAGTTTAAGATTTAGTTTTTAGGATTTAGGGTTTAGGGTTTTGGTTTTAGCTTTTAGGGTTTATAGTTTTTGTGTTTAATGCTTACTTTTAGGGTTTAATTTTAAGTTTTAGAGTTTTGTTGTATTCAAGTTTATGGTTTTAGGTTTTAGTTTTTAGGGTTTTTGTTTTAGGTTTTAGGGTTTAAAATTTTAGGGTTTAATGTTTAGTTTTAGGGATTAGGGTTTTAGTGTATTAAAGATTAGGGTTTTAGTTTTAGGGTTTAGGGTTTTGTTTTTAGGTTTTAGTGTTTAGAGTATTAGGACTTAGGGTTTAGTGTATTAAAAATTAGAGTTTAAGATTTAGGGTTTTGGTTTTAGGTTTTAGGGTTTAGAGTTTTGTGGGTTTAATGCTTAGTTTTAGGGTTTAATTTTAGGTTTTAGGGTTTTTTTGTATTCATGTTTATGGTTTTAGGTTTTAGTTTTTGGGGTTTTAGGTATTAGTTTTTAGGGTTTAGAATTTTAGGATATAATGTTGAGTTTAAGGATTAGGGTTTTAGTGTATTACAGATTGGGGTTTTAGTTTTCAGGGTTTATGGTTTTGTTTTAGGTTTTAGTGTTTAGAGTATTAGGACTTTGGGTTTAGTGTATTAAACTTTAGGGTTTAAGATTTAGTTTTTAGGATTTAGGGTTTAGGGTTTTGGTTTTAGGTTTTTGGGTTTAGAGTTTTTTGGTTTAATGCTTAGTTTTAGGTTTTAATTTTAGTTGTTAGGGTTTTGTTGTATTCAAGTTTATGGTTTTAGGTTTTAGTTTTTAGGGTTTTAGGTTTTAGTTTTTAGTGTTTCGAATTTTATGGTTTAATGTTTTGTTTTAAGGATTAGGGTTTTAGTGTATTAATGATTAGGGTTTTAGTTTTCAGGGTTTAGGGTTTTGTTTTTAGGTTTTAGTGTTTAGAGTATTAGGACTTTGGGTTTAGTGTATTAAAATTTAGGGTTTAAGATTTAGTTTTTAGGATTTAAGGTTTAGGGTTTTGGTTTTAGGTTTTAGGGTTTGGAGTTTTTGGGTTTAATGCTTAGTTTTAGGTTTTAATTTTAGGTGTTAGGGATTTTTTGTATTCAAGTTTAGGGTTTTAGGTTTTAGTTTTTAGGGTTTTGGGTTTAGGTTGTAGGGTTTAGAATTTTAGGGTTTAATGTTTAGTTTTAGGGTTTAGGGTTTTAGTGTATTAAAGATTAGGGTTTTGGTTTTTAGGGTTTAGGGTTTTGTTTTTAGGTTTTGGTGTTTAGAGTATTAGGACTTATGGTTTAGTGAATTAAAATTTAGGGTCTAAGATTGAATTATTTTAAGGATTTAGGGTTTAGGGTTTTGGTTTTAGCTTTTAGGGTTTATACTTTTTGGGTTTAATGCTTACTTTTAGGGTTTAATTTTAAGTTTTAGGGTTTTCTTGTATTCAAGTTTAGGGTTTTAGGTTTTAGTTTTTAGGGTTTAGAATTTTAGGGTTTAATTTTTAGTTTTAGGGATTAGGGTTTTAGTGTATTAAAGATTAGAATTTTAGTTTATAGGGTTTAGGGTTTTGTTTTTAGGTTTTAGTGTTTAGAGTATTAGGACTTAGGGTGTAGTGTATTAAAAATTAGGGTTTAAGATTTAGTTTTTATGATTTAGGGTTTAGGGTTTTGGTTTTAGGTTTTAGGGTTTAGAGTTTTTGGGTTTAATGCTCATTTTTAGGGTTTAGTTTTAGGTTTTAGGGTTTTGTTGTATTCATGTTTATGGTTTTAGGTTTTAGTTTTTAGGGTTTTAGATTTTAGTTTTTAGGGTTTAGAATTTTAGTGTTTAATGATTAGTTTTAAGGATTAGGGTTTTAGTGTATTAAAGATTAGGGTTTTAGTTTTCAGGGTTTAGGGTTTTGTTTTTAGGTTTTAGTGTTTAGAGTATTAGAACTTTGGGTTTAGTGTATTAAAATTTAGGGTTTAAGATTTAGTTTTTAGGATTTAGGTTTTAGGGTTTTTGTTTTAGGGTTTAGGGTTTAGAGTTTTTGGGTTTAATGCTTAGTTTTAGGTTTTAATTTTAGGTTAGGGTTTTGTTGTATTCAAGTTTAGGGTTTAAGTTTTAGTTTTTAGGTTTTTGGTTTTAGGTTGTAGGGTTTAGAATTTTAGGGTTTAATCTTTAGTTTTAGGGTTTAGGGTTTTAGTGTATTAAAGATTAGGGTTTTAGTTTTTAGGGTTTAGGGTTTTGTTTTTAGGTTTTGGTGTTTAGAGTATTAGGACTTATGGTTTAGTTTTAGGGTTTAATTTTAGGTTTAAGGGTTTTGTTGTATTCATGTTTATGGTTTTAGGTTTTAGTTTTTAGGGTTTTAGGTTTTAGTTTTTAGGGTTTAGAATTTTAGGGTTTAATGTTATGTTTTAAGGATTAGGGTTTTAGTGTATTAAAGATTAGGGTTTTAGTTTTCAGGGTTTATGGTTTTGTTTTTAGGTTTTAGTGTTTAGAGTATTAGGACTTTGGGTTTAGTGTATTAAAATTTAGGGTTTATGATTTAGTTTTTCGGATTTAGGGTTTTGGGTTTTGGTTTTAGGTTTTAAGGTTTAGAGTTTTTGGGTTTAATGCTTAGTTTTAGGTTTTAATTTTAGGTGTTAGGGTTTTGTTGTATTAAATTTTAGGGTTTTAGGTTTTAGTTTTTAGGGTTTTGGGTTTAGGTTGTAGGGTTTAGAATTTTAGGGTTTAATGTTTAGTTTTAGGGTTTAGGGTTTTAGTGTATAAAATATTAGGGTTTTAGTTTTTAGGGTTTAGGGTTTTGTTTTTTGGTTTTGGTGTTTAGAGTATTAGGACTTATGGTTTAGTGTATTAAAATTTAGGTTTTGAGATTGAGTTTTAAGGATTTAAGGTTAAGGGTTTTGGTTTTAGCTTTTAGGGTTTATAGTTTTTGGGTTTAATGCTTATTTTTAGGGTTTAATTTTAAGTTTTAGGGTTTTGTTGTATTCGAGTTTAGGGTTTTAGGTTTTAGTTTTTAGGGTTTTTGTTTTAGGTTTTAGGGTTTAGAATTTTAGGGTTTAATTTTTAGTTTTAGGGATTAGGGTTTTAGTGTATTAGAGATTAGGGTTTTAGTTTTTAAGGTTTAGGGTTTTGTTTATAGGTTTTAGTGTTTATAGTATTAGGACTTATGGTTTAGTTTATTAAAATTTAGGGTTTAAGATTGAGTTTTAAGGATTTAGGGTTTAGGGTTTTGGTTTTAGCTTTTAGGGTTTTGTTGTATTCAAGTTTAGGGTTTTAGATTTTAGTTTTTAGGGTTTTGGTTTTAGGTTTTAGGGTTTAGAATTTATGGGTTTAATTTTTAATTTTAGGGATTAGGGTTTTAGTGTATTAAAGATTAGATTTTTAGTTTTTAGGGTTTAGGGTTTCGTTTTAGGTTTTAGTGTTTAGAGTATTAGGACTTAGGGTTTAGTGTATTAAAAATTAGGGTTTAAGATTTAGTTTTTAAGATTTAGGATTTAGGGTTTTGGTTTTAGGTTTTAGGATTTAGAGTTTTTGGGTTTAATGCTTAGTTTTAGGGTTTAATTTTAGGTTTTAGGGTTTTGTTGTATTCATGTTTATGGTTTTAGTTTTAGTTTTTAGGGTTTTAGGTTTTAGTTTTTAGGGTTTAGAATTTTAGGGTTTAATGTTAAGTTTTAAGGATTAGGGTTTTAGTGTATTAAAGATTAGGGTTTTAGTTTTCAGGGTTTATGGTTTTGTTTTTAGGTTTTAGTGTTTAGAGTATTAGGACTTTGGGTTTAGTGTATTAAAATTTAGGGTTTAAGATTTAGTTTTTAGGATTTAGGGTTTAGGGTTTTGGTTTTAGGTTTTACGGTTTAGAGTTTTTGGGTTTAATGCTTAGTTTTAGGTTTTAATTTTAGGTGTTAGGGTTTTGTTGTATTCATGTTTTGGGTTTTAGGTTTTAGTTTTTAGGGTTTTGGGTTTAGGTTGTAGGGTTTAGAATTTTAGGGTTTAATGTTTAGTTTTAGGGTTTAGGGTTTTAGTGTATTAAATATTAGGGTTTTAGTTTTTAGGGTTTAGGGTTTTGTTTTTTGGTTTTGGTGTTTAGAGTATTAGGACTTATGGTTTAGTGTATTAAAATTTAGGTTTTGAGATTGAGTTTTAAGGATTTAAGGTTTAGGGTTTTTGTTTTAGCTTTTAGGGTTTATAGTTTTTAGGTTTAATGCTTATTTTTAGGGTTTAATTTTAAGTTTTAGGGTTTTGTTGTATTCAAGTTTAGGGTTTTAGGTTTTAGTTTTTAGGGTTTTTGTTTTAGGTTTTAGGGTTTAGAATTTTAGGGTTTAATTTTTAGTTTTAGGGATTAGGGTTTTAGTGTATTAAAGATTAGGGTTTTAGTTTTTAGGGTTTAAGGTTTTGTTTTTAGGTTTTAGTGTTTAGAGTATTAGGAATTATGGTTTAGTTTATTAAAATTTAGGGTTTAAGATTGAGTTTTAAGGATTTAGGGTTTAGGGTTTTGGTTTTAGCTTTTAGGGTTTATAGTTTTTGGGTTTAATGCTTACTTTTAGGGTTTAATTTTAAGTTTTAGGGTTTTATTGTATTCAAGTTTAGGGTTTTAGATTTTAGTTTTTAGAGTTTTGGTTTTAGGTTTTAGGGTTTAGAATTTTAGGGTTTAATGTTAAGTTTTAAGGATTAGGGTTTAAGTGTATTAAAGATTAGGGTTTTAGTTTTCAGGGTTTATGGTTTTGTTTTTAGGTTTTAGTGTTTAGAGTATTAGGACTTTGGGTTTAGTGTATTGGAATTTAGGGTTTAAGATTTAGTTTTTAGGATTTAAGGTTTAGGGTTTTGGTTTTAGGTTTTACGGTTTAGGGTTTAGAATTCTAGGGTTTAATGTTTAGTTTTAGGGATTAGGGTTTTAGTGTATTAAAGATTAGGGTTTTAGTTTTTAGGGTTTAGGGTTTTGTTTTTAGGTTTTAATGTTAAGAGTATTAGGGCTTAGGGTTTAGTGTATTAAAAATTAGGGTTTAATATTTAGTTTTTAAGATTTAGGGTTTAGGGTTTAGGTTTTAGGTTTTAGGGTTTAGAGTTTTTGGGTTTAATGCTTAGTTTTAGGGTTTAATTTTAGGTTTTAGGGTTTTGTTGTATTCATGTTTATGGTTTTAGGTTTTAGTTTTTAGGGTTTTAGGTATTAGTTTTTAGGGTTTAGAATTTTAGAGTTTAATGTTGAGTTTTAAGGATTAGGGTTTTAGTGTATTAAAGATTAGGGATTTAGTTTTTAGGGTTTATGTTTTTGTTTTTAGGCTTTAGTGTTTAGAGTGTTAGGACTTTGGGTTTAGTGTATTAAAATTTAGGGTTTAAGATTTAGTTTTTAGGATTTAGGGTTTAGGGTTTTGGTTTTAGGTTTTAGGGTTTAGAGTTTTTGGGTTTATTGCTTAGTATTAGGTTTTAATTTTAGGTGTTAGGGTTTTGTTGTATTCAAGTTTATGGTTTTAATTTTTAGGGTTTTATGTGTTAGTTTTTAGTGTTTCGAGTTTTAGAGTTTAATGTTTAGTTTTAAGGATTAGGGTTTTAGTGTATTAAAGATTATGGTTTTAGTTTTCAGGGTATAGGGTTTTGTTTTTAGGTTTTAGTGTTTAGAGTATTAGGACTTATGGTTTAGTGTATTAAAATTTAGGGTTTAAAATTTAGTTTTTAGGATTTAGGGTTTAGGGTTTTGGTTTTAGCTTTTAGGGTTTATAGTTTTGGGGTTTAATGCTTACTTTCGGAGTTTAGTTTTATGTTTTAGGGTTTTGTTGTATTCAAGTTTAGGGTTTTAGGTTTAGGGTTTTAGGTTTTAGTTTTTTGGGTTTTGGATTTAGGTTGTAGGGTTTAGAATTTTGGGGTTTAATGTTTAGTTTTAGGGTTTAGGGTTTTAGTGTATTAAACATTAGAATTTTAGTTTTTAGGATTTAAGGTATTGTTTTTAGGTTTTGGTGTTTAGAGTATTAGGACTTATGGTTTAGTGTATTAAAATATAGAGTTTAAGATTTAGTTTTTAGGATTTAGGGTTTAGGGTTTTGGTTTTAGCTTTTAGGGTTTATAGTTTTTGTGTTTAATGCTTACTTTTAGGGTTTAATTTTAAGTTTTAGAGTTTTGTTGTATTCAAGTTTATGGTTTTAGGTTTTAGTTTTTAGGGTTTTTGTTTTAGGTTTTAGGGTTTAAAATTTTAGGGTTTAATGTTTAGTTTTAGGGATTAGGGTTTTAGTGTATTAAAGATTAGGGTTTTAGTTTTAGGGTTTAGGGTTTTGTTTTTAGGTTTTAGTGTTTAGAGTATTAGGACTTAGGGTTTAGTGTATTAAAAATTAGAGTTTAAGATTTAGGGTTTTGGTTTTAGGTTTTAGGGTTTAGAGTTTTGTGGGTTTAATGCTTAGTTTTAGGGTTTAATTTTAGGTTTTAGGGTTTTTTTGTATTCATGTTTATGGTTTTAGGTTTTAGTTTTTGGGGTTTTAGGTATTAGTTTTTAGGGTTTAGAATTTTAGGATATAATGTTGAGTTTAAGGATTAGGGTTTTAGTGTATTACAGATTGGGGTTTTAGTTTTCAGGGTTTATGGTTTTGTTTTAGGTTTTAGTGTTTAGAGTATTAGGACTTTGGGTTTAGTGTATTAAACTTTAGGGTTTAAGATTTAGTTTTTAGGATTTAGGGTTTAGGGTTTTGGTTTTAGGTTTTTGGGTTTAGAGTTTTTTGGTTTAATGCTTAGTTTTAGGTTTTAATTTTAGTTGTTAGGGTTTTGTTGTATTCAAGTTTATGGTTTTAGGTTTTAGTTTTTAGGGTTTTAGGTTTTAGTTTTTAGTGTTTCGAATTTTATGGTTTAATGTTTTGTTTTAAGGATTAGGGTTTTAGTGTATTAATGATTAGGGTTTTAGTTTTCAGGGTTTAGGGTTTTGTTTTTAGGTTTTAGTGTTTAGAGTATTAGGACTTTGGGTTTAGTGTATTAAAATTTAGGGTTTAAGATTTAGTTTTTAGGATTTAAGGTTTAGGGTTTTGGTTTTAGGTTTTAGGGTTTGGAGTTTTTGGGTTTAATGCTTAGTTTTAGGTTTTAATTTTAGGTGTTAGGGATTTTTTGTATTCAAGTTTAGGGTTTTAGGTTTTAGTTTTTAGGGTTTTGGGTTTAGGTTGTAGGGTTTAGAATTTTAGGGTTTAATGTTTAGTTTTAGGGTTTAGGGTTTTAGTGTATTAAAGATTAGGGTTTTGGTTTTTAGGGTTTAGGGTTTTGTTTTTAGGTTTTGGTGTTTAGAGTATTAGGACTTATGGTTTAGTGAATTAAAATTTAGGGTCTAAGATTGAATTATTTTAAGGATTTAGGGTTTAGGGTTTTGGTTTTAGCTTTTAGGGTTTATACTTTTTGGGTTTAATGCTTACTTTTAGGGTTTAATTTTAAGTTTTAGGGTTTTCTTGTATTCAAGTTTAGGGTTTTAGGTTTTAGTTTTTAGGGTTTAGAATTTTAGGGTTTAATTTTTAGTTTTAGGGATTAGGGTTTTAGTGTATTAAAGATTAGAATTTTAGTTTATAGGGTTTAGGGTTTTGTTTTTAGGTTTTAGTGTTTAGAGTATTAGGACTTAGGGTGTAGTGTATTAAAAATTAGGGTTTAAGATTTAGTTTTTATGATTTAGGGTTTAGGGTTTTGGTTTTAGGTTTTAGGGTTTAGAGTTTTTGGGTTTAATGCTCATTTTTAGGGTTTAGTTTTAGGTTTTAGGGTTTTGTTGTATTCATGTTTATGGTTTTAGGTTTTAGTTTTTAGGGTTTTAGATTTTAGTTTTTAGGGTTTAGAATTTTAGTGTTTAATGATTAGTTTTAAGGATTAGGGTTTTAGTGTATTAAAGATTAGGGTTTTAGTTTTCAGGGTTTAGGGTTTTGTTTTTAGGTTTTAGTGTTTAGAGTATTAGAACTTTGGGTTTAGTGTATTAAAATTTAGGGTTTAAGATTTAGTTTTTAGGATTTAGGTTTTAGGGTTTTTGTTTTAGGGTTTAGGGTTTAGAGTTTTTGGGTTTAATGCTTAGTTTTAGGTTTTAATTTTAGGTTAGGGTTTTGTTGTATTCAAGTTTAGGGTTTAAGTTTTAGTTTTTAGGTTTTTGGTTTTAGGTTGTAGGGTTTAGAATTTTAGGGTTTAATCTTTAGTTTTAGGGTTTAGGGTTTTAGTGTATTAAAGATTAGGGTTTTAGTTTTTAGGGTTTAGGGTTTTGTTTTTAGGTTTTGGTGTTTAGAGTATTAGGACTTATGGTTTAGTTTTAGGGTTTAATTTTAGGTTTAAGGGTTTTGTTGTATTCATGTTTATGGTTTTAGGTTTTAGTTTTTAGGGTTTTAGGTTTTAGTTTTTAGGGTTTAGAATTTTAGGGTTTAATGTTATGTTTTAAGGATTAGGGTTTTAGTGTATTAAAGATTAGGGTTTTAGTTTTCAGGGTTTATGGTTTTGTTTTTAGGTTTTAGTGTTTAGAGTATTAGGACTTTGGGTTTAGTGTATTAAAATTTAGGGTTTATGATTTAGTTTTTCGGATTTAGGGTTTTGGGTTTTGGTTTTAGGTTTTAAGGTTTAGAGTTTTTGGGTTTAATGCTTAGTTTTAGGTTTTAATTTTAGGTGTTAGGGTTTTGTTGTATTAAATTTTAGGGTTTTAGGTTTTAGTTTTTAGGGTTTTGGGTTTAGGTTGTAGGGTTTAGAATTTTAGGGTTTAATGTTTAGTTTTAGGGTTTAGGGTTTTAGTGTATAAAATATTAGGGTTTTAGTTTTTAGGGTTTAGGGTTTTGTTTTTTGGTTTTGGTGTTTAGAGTATTAGGACTTATGGTTTAGTGTATTAAAATTTAGGTTTTGAGATTGAGTTTTAAGGATTTAAGGTTAAGGGTTTTGGTTTTAGCTTTTAGGGTTTATAGTTTTTGGGTTTAATGCTTATTTTTAGGGTTTAATTTTAAGTTTTAGGGTTTTGTTGTATTCGAGTTTAGGGTTTTAGGTTTTAGTTTTTAGGGTTTTTGTTTTAGGTTTTAGGGTTTAGAATTTTAGGGTTTAATTTTTAGTTTTAGGGATTAGGGTTTTAGTGTATTAGAGATTAGGGTTTTAGTTTTTAAGGTTTAGGGTTTTGTTTATAGGTTTTAGTGTTTATAGTATTAGGACTTATGGTTTAGTTTATTAAAATTTAGGGTTTAAGATTGAGTTTTAAGGATTTAGGGTTTAGGGTTTTGGTTTTAGCTTTTAGGGTTTTGTTGTATTCAAGTTTAGGGTTTTAGATTTTAGTTTTTAGGGTTTTGGTTTTAGGTTTTAGGGTTTAGAATTTATGGGTTTAATTTTTAATTTTAGGGATTAGGGTTTTAGTGTATTAAAGATTAGATTTTTAGTTTTTAGGGTTTAGGGTTTCGTTTTAGGTTTTAGTGTTTAGAGTATTAGGACTTAGGGTTTAGTGTATTAAAAATTAGGGTTTAAGATTTAGTTTTTAAGATTTAGGATTTAGGGTTTTGGTTTTAGGTTTTAGGATTTAGAGTTTTTGGGTTTAATGCTTAGTTTTAGGGTTTAATTTTAGGTTTTAGGGTTTTGTTGTATTCATGTTTATGGTTTTAGTTTTAGTTTTTAGGGTTTTAGGTTTTAGTTTTTAGGGTTTAGAATTTTAGGGTTTAATGTTAAGTTTTAAGGATTAGGGTTTTAGTGTATTAAAGATTAGGGTTTTAGTTTTCAGGGTTTATGGTTTTGTTTTTAGGTTTTAGTGTTTAGAGTATTAGGACTTTGGGTTTAGTGTATTAAAATTTAGGGTTTAAGATTTAGTTTTTAGGATTTAGGGTTTAGGGTTTTGGTTTTAGGTTTTACGGTTTAGAGTTTTTGGGTTTAATGCTTAGTTTTAGGTTTTAATTTTAGGTGTTAGGGTTTTGTTGTATTCATGTTTTGGGTTTTAGGTTTTAGTTTTTAGGGTTTTGGGTTTAGGTTGTAGGGTTTAGAATTTTAGGGTTTAATGTTTAGTTTTAGGGTTTAGGGTTTTAGTGTATTAAATATTAGGGTTTTAGTTTTTAGGGTTTAGGGTTTTGTTTTTTGGTTTTGGTGTTTAGAGTATTAGGACTTATGGTTTAGTGTATTAAAATTTAGGTTTTGAGATTGAGTTTTAAGGATTTAAGGTTTAGGGTTTTTGTTTTAGCTTTTAGGGTTTATAGTTTTTAGGTTTAATGCTTATTTTTAGGGTTTAATTTTAAGTTTTAGGGTTTTGTTGTATTCAAGTTTAGGGTTTTAGGTTTTAGTTTTTAGGGTTTTTGTTTTAGGTTTTAGGGTTTAGAATTTTAGGGTTTAATTTTTAGTTTTAGGGATTAGGGTTTTAGTGTATTAAAGATTAGGGTTTTAGTTTTTAGGGTTTAAGGTTTTGTTTTTAGGTTTTAGTGTTTAGAGTATTAGGAATTATGGTTTAGTTTAATAAAATTTAGGGTTTAAGATTGAGTTTTAAGGATTTAGGGTTTAGGGTTTTGGTTTTAGCTTTTAGGGTTTATAGTTTTTGGGTTTAATGCTTACTTTTAGGGTTTAATTTTAAGTTTTAGGGTTTTGTTGTATTCAAGTTTAGGGTTTTAGATTTTAGTTTTTAGAGTTTTGGTTTTAGGTTTTAGGGTTTAGAATTTTAGGGTTTAATGTTAAGTTTTAAGGATTAGGGTTTAAGTGTATTAAAGATTAGGGTTTTAGTTTTCAGGGTTTATGGTTTTGTTTTTAGGTTTTAGTGTTTAGAGTATTAGGACTTTGGGTTTAGTGTATTGGAATTTAGGGTTTAAGATTTATTTTTTAGGATTTAAGGTTTAGGGTTTTGGTTTTAGGTTTTACGGTTTAGGGTTTAGAATTCTAGGGTTTAATGTTTAGTTTTAGGGATTAGGGTTTTAGTGTATTAAAGATTAGGGTTTTAGTTTTTAGGGTTTAGGGTTTTGTTTTTAGGTTTTAATGTTAAGAGTATTAGGGCTTAGGGTTTAGTGTATTAAAAATTAGGGTTTAATATTTAGTTTTTAAGATTTAGGGTTTAGGGTTTAGGTTTTAGGTTTTAGGGTTTAGAGTTTTTGGGTTTAATGCTTAGTTTTAGGGTTTAATTTTAGGTTTTAGGGTTTTGTTGTATTCATGTTTATGGTTTTAGGTTTTAGTTTTTAGGGTTTTAGGTATTAGTTTTTAGGGTTTAGAATTTTAGAGTTTAATGTTGAGTTTTAAGGATTAGGGTTTTAGTGTATTAAAGATTAGGGATTTAGTTTTTAGGGTTTATGTTTTTGTTTTTAGGCTTTAGTGTTTAGAGTGTTAGGACTTTGGGTTTAGTGTATTAAAATTTAGGGTTTAAGATTTAGTTTTTAGGATTTAGGGTTTAGGGTTTTGGTTTTAGGTTTTAGGGTTTAGAGTTTTTGGGTTTATTGCTTAGTATTAGGTTTTAATTTTAGGTGTTAGGGTTTTGTTGTATTCAAGTTTATGGTTTTAATTTTTAGGGTTTTATGTGTTAGTTTTTAGTGTTTCGAGTTTTAGAGTTTAATGTTTAGTTTTAAGGATTAGGGTTTTAGTGTATTAAAGATTATGGTTTTAGTTTTCAGGGTATAGGGTTTTGTTTTTAGGTTTTAGTGTTTAGAGTATTAGGACTTTGGGTTTAGTGTAATAAAATTTAGGGTTTAATATTTAGTTTTAAGGATTTAGGGTTTAGGGTTTTGGTTTTAGGTTTTAGGGTTTAGAGTTTTTTGGATTTAATGCTTAGTTTTAGGTTTTAATTCTAGGTGTTAGGGTTTTGTTGTATTCAAGTTTATGGTTTTAGGTTTTAGTTTTTAGGGTTTTATGTGTTAGATTTTAGTGTTTCGAATTTTAGGGTATAATGTTTAGTTTTAAGGATTAGGGTTTTAGTGTATTAAAGATTAGGGTTTTAGTTTTCAAGGTATAGGGTTTTGTTTTTAGGTTTTAGTGTTTAGAGTATTAGGACTTAGGGTTTAGTGTATTAAAAATTATGGTTTATGATTTAGTTTTTAAGATTTAGGGTTTAGGGTTTTGGTTTTAGGTTTTAGGGTTTAGAGTTTTTGGGTTTAATGCTTAGTTTTAGGGTTTAATTTTAGGTTTTAGGGTTTTGTTGTATTCATGTTTATGGTTTTAGGTTTTAGTTTTTAGGGTTTTAGGTATTAGTTTTTAGGGTTTAGAATTTTAGGGTTTAATGTTGAGTTTTAAGGATTAGGGTTTTAGTGTATTACAAATTAGGGTTTTAGTTTTCAGGGTTTATGGTTTTGTTTTTAGGTTTTAGTGTTTAGAGTATTAGGACTTTGGGTTTAGTGTATTAAAATTTAGGGTTTAAGATTTAGTTTTTAGGATTTAGGGTCTAGGGTTTTGGTTTTAGGTTTTAGGGTTTGGAGTTTTTGGGTTTAATGCTTAGTTTTAGGTTTTAATTTTAGGTGTTAGGGATTTGTTGTATTCAAGTTTAGGGTTTTAGGTTTTAGTTTTTAGGGTTTAGGGTTTTGGTTTTAGCTTTTAGGGTTTATACTTTTTGGGTTTAATGCTTAGTTTTAGGTTTTAATTTTAGGTGTTAGGGTTTTGTTGTATTAAATTTTAGGGTTTTAGGTTTTAGTTTTTAGGGTTTTGGGTTTAGGTTGTAGGGTTTAGAATTTTAGGGTTTAATGTTTAGTTTTAGGGTTTAGGGTTTTAGTGTATTAAACATTAGAGTTTTAGTTTTTAGGATTTAAGGTATTGTTTTTAGGTTTTGGTGTTTAGAGTATTAGGACTTATGGTTTAGTGTATTAAAATATAGAGTTTAAGATTTAGTTTTTAGGATTTAGGGTTTAGGGTTTTGGTTTTAGCTTTTAGGGTTTATAGTTTTTGTGTTTAATGCTTACTTTTAGGGTTTAATTTTAAGTTTTAGAGTTTTGTTGTATTCAAGTTTATGGTTTTAGGTTTTAGTTTTTAGGGTTTTTGTTTTAGGTTTTAGGGTTTAAAATTTTAGGGTTTAATGTTTAGTTTTAGGGATTAGGGTTTTAGTGTATTAAAGATTAGGGTTTTAGTTTTAGGGTTTAGGGTTTTGTTTTTAGGTTTTAGTGTTTAGAGTATTAGGACTTAGGGTTTAGTGTATTAAAAATTAGAGTTTAAGATTTAGGGTTTTGGTTTTAGGTTTTAGGGTTTAGAGTTTTGTGGGTTTAATGCTTAGTTTTAGGGTTTAATTTTAGGTTTTAGGGTTTTTTTGTATTCATGTTTATGGTTTTAGGTTTTAGTTTTTGGGGTTTTAGGTATTAGTTTTTAGGGTTTAGAATTTTAGGATATAATGTTGAGTTTAAGGATTAGGGTTTTAGTGTATTACAGATTGGGGTTTTAGTTTTCAGGGTTTATGGTTTTGTTTTAGGTTTTAGTGTTTAGAGTATTAGGACTTTGGGTTTAGTGTATTAAACTTTAGGGTTTAAGATTTAGTTTTTAGGATTTAGGGTTTAGGGTTTTGGTTTTAGGTTTTTGGGTTTAGAGTTTTTTGGTTTAATGCTTAGTTTTAGGTTTTAATTTTAGTTGTTAGGGTTTTGTTGTATTCAAGTTTATGGTTTTAGGTTTTAGTTTTTAGGGTTTTAGGTTTTAGTTTTTAGTGTTTCGAATTTTATGGTTTAATGTTTTGTTTTAAGGATTAGGGTTTTAGTGTATTAATGATTAGGGTTTTAGTTTTCAGGGTTTAGGGTTTTGTTTTTAGGTTTTAGTGTTTAGAGTATTAGGACTTTGGGTTTAGTGTATTAAAATTTAGGATTTAAGATTTAGTTTTTAGGATTTAAGGTTTAGGGTTTTGGTTTTAGGTTTTAGGGTTTGGAGTTTTTGGGTTTAATGCTTAGTTTTAGGTTTTAATTTTAGGTGTTAGGGATTTTTTGTATTCAAGTTTAGGGTTTTAGGTTTTAGTTTTTAGGGTTTTGGGTTTAGGTTGTAGGGTTTAGAATTTTAGGGTTTAATGTTTAGTTTTAGGGTTTAGGGTTTTAGTGTATTAAAGATTAGGGTTTTGGTTTTTAGGGTTTAGGGTTTTGTTTTTAGGTTTTGGTGTTTAGAGTATTAGGACTTATGGTTTAGTGAATTAAAATTTAGGGTCTAAGATTGAATTATTTTAAGGATTTAGGGTTTAGGGTTTTGGTTTTAGCTTTTAGGGTTTATACTTTTTGGGTTTAATGCTTACTTTTAGGGTTTAATTTTAAGTTTTAGGGTTTTCTTGTATTCAAGTTTAGGGTTTTAGGTTTTAGTTTTTAGGGTTTAGAATTTTAGGGTTTAATTTTTAGTTTTAGGGATTAGGGTTTTAGTGTATTAAAGATTAGAATTTTAGTTTATAGGGTTTAGGGTTTTGTTTTTAGGTTTTAGTGTTTAGAGTATTAGGACTTAGGGTGTAGTGTATTAAAAATTAGGGTTTAAGATTTAGTTTTTATGATTTAGGGTTTAGGGTTTTGGTTTTAGGTTTTAGGGTTTAGAGTTTTTGGGTTTAATGCTCATTTTTAGGGTTTAGTTTTAGGTTTTAGGGTTTTGTTGTATTCATGTTTATGGTTTTAGGTTTTAGTTTTTAGGGTTTTAGATTTTAGTTTTTAGGGTTTAGAATTTTAGGGTTTAATGATTAGTTTTAAGGATTAGGGTTTTAGTGTATTAAAGATTAGGGTTTTAGTTTTCAGGGTTTAGGGTTTTGTTTTTAGGTTTTAGTGTTTAGAGTATTAGAACTTTGGGTTTAGTGTATTAAAATTTAGGGTTTAAGATTTAGTTTTTAGGATTTAGGTTTTAGGGTTTTTGTTTTAGGGTTTAGGGTTTAGAGTTTTTGGGTTTAATGCTTAGTTTTAGGTTTTAATTTTAGGTTAGGGTTTTGTTGTATTCAAGTTTAGGGTTTAAGTTTTAGTTTTTAGGTTTTTGGTTTTAGGTTGTAGGGTTTAGAATTTTAGGGTTTAATCTTTAGTTTTAGGGTTTAGGGTTTTAGTGTATTAAAGATTAGGGTTTTAGTTTTTAGGGTTTAGGGTTTTGTTTTTAGGTTTTGGTGTTTAGAGTATTAGGACTTATGGTTTAGTTTTAGGGTTTAATTTTAGGTTTAAGGGTTTTGTTGTATTCATGTTTATGGTTTTAGGTTTTAGTTTTTAGGGTTTTAGGTTTTAGTTTTTAGGGTTTAGAATTTTAGGGTTTAATGTTATGTTTTAAGGATTAGGGTTTTAGTGTATTAAAGATTAGGGTTTTAGTTTTCAGGGTTTATGGTTTTGTTTTTAGGTTTTAGTGTTTAGAGTATTAGGACTTTGGGTTTAGTGTATTAAAATTTAGGGTTTATGATTTAGTTTTTCGGATTTAGGGTTTTGGGTTTTGGTTTTAGGTTTTAAGGTTTAGAGTTTTTGGGTTTAATGCTTAGTTTTAGGTTTTAATTTTAGGTGTTAGGGTTTTGTTGTATTAAATTTTAGGGTTTTAGGTTTTAGTTTTTAGGGTTTTGGGTTTAGGTTGTAGGGTTTAGAATTTTAGGGTTTAATGTTTAGTTTTAGGGTTTAGGGTTTTAGTGTATAAAATATTAGGGTTTTAGTTTTTAGGGTTTAGGGTTTTGTTTTTTGGTTTTGGTGTTTAGAGTATTAGGACTTATGGTTTAGTGTATTAAAATTTAGGTTTTGAGATTGAGTTTTAAGGATTTAAGGTTAAGGGTTTTGGTTTTAGCTTTTAGGGTTTATAGTTTTTGGGTTTAATGCTTATTTTTAGGGTTTAATTTTAAGTTTTAGGGTTTTGTTGTATTCGACTTTAGGGTTTTAGGTTTTAGTTTTTAGGGTTTTTGTTTTAGGTTTTAGGGTTTAGAATTTTAGGGTTTAATTTTTAGTTTTAGGGATTAGGGTTTTAGTGTATTAGAGATTAGGGTTTTAGTTTTTAAGGTTTAGGGTTTTGTTTATAGGTTTTAGTGTTTATAGTATTAGGACTTATGGTTTAGTTTATTAAAATTTAGGGTTTAAGATTGAGTTTTAAGGATTTAGGGTTTAGGGTTTTGGTTTTAGCTTTTAGGGTTTTGTTGTATTCAAGTTTAGGGTTTTAGATTTTAGTTTTTAGGGTTTTGGTTTTAGGTTTTAGGGTTTAGAATTTTTGGGTTTAATTTTTAATTTTAGGGATTAGGGTTTTAGTGTATTAAAGATTAGATTTTTAGTTTTTAGGGTTTAGGGTTTCGTTTTAGGTTTTAGTGTTTAGAGTATTAGGACTTAGGGTTTAGTGTATTAAAAATTAGGGTTTAAGATTTAGTTTTTAAGATTTAGGATTTAGGGTTTTGGTTTTAGGTTTTAGGATTTAGAGTTTTTGGGTTTAATGCTTAGTTTTAGGGTTTAATTTTAGGTTTTAGGGTTTTGTTGTATTCATGTTTATGGTTTTAGTTTTAGTTTTTAGGGTTTTAGGTTTTAGTTTTTAGGGTTTAGAATTTTAGGGTTTAATGTTAAGTTTTAAGGATTAGGGTTTTAGTGTATTAAAGATTAGGGTTTTAGTTTTCAGGGTTTATGGTTTTGTTTTTAGGTTTTAGTGTTTAGAGTATTAGGACTTTGGGTTTAGTGTATTAAAATTTAGGGTTTAAGATTTAGTTTTTAGGATTTAGGGTTTAGGGTTTTGGTTTTAGGTTTTACGGTTTAGAGTTTTTGGGTTTAATGCTTAGTTTTAGGTTTTAATTTTAGGTGTTAGGGTTTTGTTGTATTCATGTTTTGGGTTTTAGGTTTTAGTTTTTAGGGTTTTGGGTTTAGGTTGTAGGGTTTAGAATTTTAGGGTTTAATGTTTAGTTTTAGGGTTTAGGGTTTTAGTGTATTAAATATTAGGGTTTTAGTTTTTAGGGTTTAGGGTTTTGTTTTTTGGTTTTGGTGTTTAGAGTATTAGGACTTATGGTTTAGTGTATTAAAATTTAGGTTTTGAGATTGAGTTTTAAGGATTTAAGGTTTAGGGTTTTTGTTTTAGCTTTTAGGGTTTATAGTTTTTAGGTTTAATGCTTATTTTTAGGGTTTAATTTTAAGTTTTAGGGTTTTGTTGTATTCAAGTTTAGGGTTTTAGATTTTAGTTTTTAGGGTTTTTGTTTTAGGTTTTAGGGTTTAGAATTTTAGGGTTTAATTTTTAGTTTTAGGGATTAGGGTTTTAGTGTATTAAAGATTAGGGTTTTAGTTTTTAGGGTTTAAGGTTTTGTTTTTAGGTTTTAGTGTTTAGAGTATTAGGAATTATGGTTTAGTTTATTAAAATTTAGAGTTTAAGATTGAGTTTTAAGGATTTAGGGTTTAGGGTTTTGGTTTTAGCTTTTAGGGTTTATAGTTTTTGGGTTTAATGCTTACTTTTAGGGTTTAATTTTAAGTTTTAGGGTTTTGTTGTATTCAAGTTTAGGGTTTTAGATTTTAGTTTTTAGAGTTTTGGTTTTAGGTTTTAGGGTTTAGAATTTTAGGGTTTAATGTTAAGTTTTAAGGATTAGGGTTTAAGTGTATTAAAGATTAGGGTTTTAGTTTTCAGGGTTTATGGTTTTGTTTTTAGGTTTTAGTGTTTAGAGTATTAGGACTTTGGGTTTAGTGTATTGGAATTTAGGGTTTAAGATTTAGTTTTTAGGATTTAAGGTTTAGGGTTTTGGTTTTAGGTTTTACGGTTTAGGGTTTAGAATTCTAGGGTTTAATGTTTAGTTTTAGGGATTAGGGTTTTAGTGTATTAAAGATTAGGGTTTTAGTTTTTAGGGTTTAGGGTTTTGTTTTTAGGTTTTAATGTTAAGAGTATTAGGGCTTAGGGTTTAGTGTATTAAAAATTAGGGTTTAATATTTAGTTTTTAAGATTTAGGGTTTAGGGTTTAGGTTTTAGGTTTTAGGGTTTAGAGTTTTTGGGTTTAATGCTTAGTTTTAGGGTTTAATTTTAGGTTTTAGGGTTTTGTTGTATTCATGTTTATGGTTTTAGGTTTTAGTTTTTAGGGTTTTAGGTATTAGTTTTTAGGGTTTAGAATTTTAGAGTTTAATGTTGAGTTTTAAGGATTAGGGTTTTAGTGTATTAAAGATTAGGGATTTAGTTTTTAGGGTTTATGTTTTTGTTTTTAGGCTTTAGTGTTTAGAGTGTTAGGACTTTGGGTTTAGTGTATTAAAATTTAGGGTTTAAGATTTAGTTTTTAGGATTTAGGGTTTAGGGTTTTGGTTTTAGGTTTTAGGGTTTAGAGTTTTTGGGTTTAATGCTTAGTTTTAGGGTTTAATTTTAGGTTTTAGGGTTTTGTTGTATTCATGTTTATGGTTTTAGTTTTAGTTTTTAGGGTTTTAGGTTTTAGTTTTTAGGGTTTAGAATTTTAGGGTTTAATGTTAAGTTTTAAGGATTAGGGTTTTAGTGTATTAAAGATTAGGGTTTTAGTTTTCAGGGTTTATGGTTTTGTTTTTAGGTTTTAGTGTTTAGAGTATTAGGACTTTGGGTTTAGTGTATTAAAATTTAGGGTTTAAGATTTAGTTTTTAGGATTTAGGGTTTAGGGTTTTGGTTTTAGGTTTTACGGTTTAGAGTTTTTGGGTTTAATGCTTAGTTTTAGGTTTTAATTTTAGGTGTTAGGGTTTTGTTGTATTCATGTTTTGGGTTTTAGGTTTTAGTTTTTAGGGTTTTGGGTTTAGGTTGTAGGGTTTAGAATTTTAGGGTTTAATGTTTAGTTTTAGGGTTTAGGGTTTTAGTGTATTAAATATTAGGGTTTTAGTTTTTAGGGTTTAGGGTTTTGTTTTTTGGTTTTGGTGTTTAGAGTATTAGGACTTATGGTTTAGTGTATTAAAATTTAGGTTTTGAGATTGAGTTTTAAGGATTTAAGGTTTAGGGTTTTTGTTTTAGCTTTTAGGGTTTATAGTTTTTAGGTTTAATGCTTATTTTTAGGGTTTAATTTTAAGTTTTAGGGTTTTGTTGTATTCAAGTTTAGGGTTTTAGATTTTAGTTTTTAGGGTTTTTGTTTTAGGTTTTAGGGTTTAGAATTTTAGGGTTTAATTTTTAGTTTTAGGGATTAGGGTTTTAGTGTATTAAAGATTAGGGTTTTAGTTTTTAAGGTTTAAGGTTTTGTTTTTAGGTTTTAGTGTTTAGAGTATTAGGAATTATGGTTTAGTTTATTAAAATTTAGAGTTTAAGATTGAGTTTTAAGGATTTAGGGTTTAGGGTTTTGGTTTTAGCTTTTAGGGTTTATAGTTTTTGGGTTTAATGCTTACTTTTAGGGTTTAATTTTAAGTTTTAGGGTTTTGTTGTATTCAAGTTTAGGGTTTTAGATTTTAGTTTTTAGAGTTTTGGTTTTAGGTTTTAGGGTTTAGAATTTTAGGGTTTAATGTTAAGTTTTAAGGATTAGGGTTTAAGTGTATTAAAGATTAGGGTTTTAGTTTTCAGGGTTTATGGTTTTGTTTTTAGGTTTTAGTGTTTAGAGTATTAGGACTTTGGGTTTAGTGTATTGGAATTTAGGGTTTAAGATTTAGTTTTTAGGATTTAAGGTTTAGGGTTTTGGTTTTAGGTTTTACGGTTTAGGGTTTAGAATTCTAGGGTTTAATGTTTAGTTTTAGGGATTAGGGTTTTAGTGTATTAAAGATTAGGGTTTTAGTTTTTAGGGTTTAGGGTTTTGTTTTTAGGTTTTAATGTTAAGAGTATTAGGGCTTAGGGTTTAGTGTATTAAAAATTAGGGTTTAATATTTAGTTTTTAAGATTTAGGGTTTAGGGTTTAGGTTTTAGGTTTTAGGGTTTAGAGTTTTTGGGTTTAATGCTTAGTTTTAGGGTTTAATTTTAGGTTTTAGGGTTTTGTTGTATTCATGTTTATGGTTTTAGGTTTTAGTTTTTAGGGTTTTAGGTATTAGTTTTTAGGGTTTAGAATTTTAGAGTTTAATGTTGAGTTTTAAGGATTAGGGTTTTAGTGTATTAAAGATTAGGGATTTAGTTTTTAGGGTTTATGTTTTTGTTTTTAGGCTTTAGTGTTTAGAGTGTTAGGACTTTGGGTTTAGTGTATTAAAATTTAGGGTTTAAGATTTAGTTTTTAGGATTTAGGGTTTAGGGTTTTGGTTTTAGGTTTTAGGGTTTAGAGTTTTTGGGTTTAATGCTTAGTTTTAGGGTTTAATTTTAGGTTTTAGGGTTTTGTTGTATTCATGTTTATGGTTTTAGTTTTAGTTTTTAGGGTTTTAGGTTTTAGTTTTTAGGGTTTAGAATTTTAGGGTTTAATGTTAAGTTTTAAGGATTAGGGTTTTAGTGTATTAAAGATTAGGGTTTTAGTTTTCAGGGTTTATGGTTTTGTTTTTAGGTTTTAGTGTTTAGAGTATTAGGACTTTGGGTTTAGTGTATTAAAATTTAGGGTTTAAGATTTAGTTTTTAGGATTTAGGGTTTAGGGTTTTGGTTTTAGGTTTTACGGTTTAGAGTTTTTGGGTTTAATGCTTAGTTTTAGGTTTTAATTTTAGGTGTTAGGGTTTTGTTGTATTCATGTTTTGGGTTTTAGGTTTTAGTTTTTAGGGTTTTGGGTTTAGGTTGTAGGGTTTAGAATTTTAGGGTTTAATGTTTAGTTTTAGGGTTTAGGGTTTTAGTGTATTAAATATTAGGGTTTTAGTTTTTAGGGTTTAGGGTTTTGTTTTTTGGTTTTGGTGTTTAGAGTATTAGGACTTATGGTTTAGTGTATTAAAATTTAGGTTTTGAGATTGAGTTTTAAGGATTTAAGGTTTAGGGTTTTTGTTCTAGCTTTTAGGGTTTATAGTTTTTAGGTTTAATGCTTATTTTTAGGGTTTAATTTTAAGTTTTAGGGTTTTGTTGTATTCAAGTTTAGGGTTTTAGGTTTTAGTTTTTAGGGTTTAGGGTTTTGGTTTTAGCTTTTAGGGTTTATACTTTTTGGGTTTAATGCTTACTTTTAGGGTTTAATTTTAAGTTTTTGGGTTTTCTTGTATTCAAGTTTAGGGTTTTAGGTTTTAGTTTTTAGGGTTTAGAATTTGAGGGTTTAATTTTTAGTTTTAGGGATTAGGGTTTTAGTGTATTAAAGATTAGAATTTTAGTTTATAGGGTTTAGGGTTTTGTTTTTAGGTTTTAGTGTTTAGAGTATTAGGACTTAGGGTGTAGTGTATTAAAAATTAGGGTTTAAGATTTAGTTTTTATGATTTAGGGTTTAGGGTTTTGGTTTTAGGTTTTAGGGTTTAGAGTTTTTGGGTTTAATGCTCATTTTTAGGGTTTAGTTTTCGGTTTTAGGGTTTTGTTGTATTCATGTTTATGGTTTTAGGTTTTAGTTTTTAGGGTTTTAGATTTTAGTTTTTAGGGTTTAGAATTTTAGGGTTTAATGATTAGTTTTAAGGATTAGGGATTTAGTGTATTAAAGATTAGGGTTTTAGTTTTCAGGGTTTAGGGTTTTGTTTTTAGGTTTTAGTGTTTAGAGTATTAGAACTTTGGGTTTAGTGTATTAAAATTTAGGGTTTAAGATTTAGTTTTTAGGATTTAGGTTTTAGGGTTTTTGTTTTAGGGTTTAGGGTTTAGAGTTTTTGGGTTTAATGCTTAGTTTTAGGTTTTAATTTTAGGTTAGGGTTTTGTTGTATTCAAGTTTAGGGTTTAGGTTTTAGTTTTTAGGGTTTTGGGTTTAGGTTGTAGGGTTTAGAATTTTAGGGTTTAATCTTTAGTTTTAGGGTTTAGGGTTTTAGTGTATTAAAGATTAGGGTTTTAGTTTTTAGGGTTTAGGGTTTTGTTTTTAGGTTTTGGTGTTTAGAGTATTAGGACTTATGGTTTAGTGTATTAAAATTTAGGGTTTAAGATTTACTTTTTAGGATTTAGGGTTTAAGGTTTTGGTTTTAGGTTTTAGGGTTTGGAGTTTAAGGGTTTAATGCTTACTTTTAGGGTTTAATTTTAAGTTTAAGGGTTTTGTTGTATTCAAGTTTAGGGTTTTAGATTTTAGTTTTTAGGGTTTGGGTTTTAGGTTTTAGGGTTTAAAATTTTAGGGTTTAATATTTAGTTTTAGGGTTTAGGGTTTTAGTTTTAGGTTTTAGGGTTTAGAGTATTAGGACTTATGGTTTAGTGTATTAAAATTTAGAGTTTAAGATTTATTTTTTAGGATTTAGGGTTTAGGGTTTTGGTTTTAGCTTTTAGGGTTTATAGTTTTTGGGTTTAATGCTTACTTTTAGGGTTTAATTTTAAGTTTTAGGGTTTTGTTGTATTCAAGTTTATAGTTTTAGGTTTTAGTTTTTAGGGTTTTTGTTTTAGGTTTTAGGGTTTAGAATTTTAGGGTTTAATGTTTAGTTTTAGGGATTAGGGTTTTAGTGTATTAAATTTTAGGGTTTTAGTTTTTAGGGTTTAGGTTTTAGGTGTTAGGGTTTTGTTGTATTCATGTTTTGGGTTTTAGGTTTTAGTTTTTAGGGTTTTGGGTTTTAGGTTTTAGGGTTTATAGTTTTTGGGTTTAATGCTTACTTTTAGGGTTTAATTTTAAGTTTTAGGGTTTTGTGGTATTCAAGTTTAGGGTTTTAGATTTTAATTTTTAGGGTTTTGGTTTTGGGTTTTAGGGTTTAGAATTTTAGGGTTTAATTTTTAGTTTTAGGGATTAGGGTTTTAGTGTATTAAAGATTAGATTTTTAGTTTTTAGGGTTTAGGGTTTCGTTTTAGGTTTTAGTGTTTAGAGTATTAGGACTTAGGGTTTAGTGTATAAAAAATTAGGGTTTAAGATTTAGTTTTTAAGATTTAGGGTTTAGGATTTAGGTTTTAGGTTTTAGGGTTTATAGTTTTTGGGTTTAATGCTTACTTTTAGGGTTTAATTTTAAGTTTTAGGGTTTTGTTGTATTCAAGTTTAGGGTTTTAGATTTTAATTTTTAGGGTTTTGGTTTTGGGTTTTAGGGTTTAGAATTTTAGGGTTTAATTTTTAGTTTTAGGGATTAGGGTTTTAGTGTATTAAAGATTAGATTTTTAGTTTTTAGGGTTTAGGGTTTCGTTTTTAGGTTTTAGTGTTTATAGTATTAGGACTTAGGGTTTAGTGTATTAAAAATTAGGGTTTAAGATATAGTTTTTAAGATTTAGGGTTTAGGGTTTTGGTTTTAGGTTTTAGGATTCAGAGTTTTTGGGTTTAATGCTTAGTTTTAGGGTTTAATTTTAGGTTTTAGGGTTTTGTTGTATTCATGTTTATGGTTTCAGTTTTAGTTTTTAGGGTTTTAGGTTTTAGTTTTTAGGGTTTAGAATTTTAGGGTTTAATGTTAAGTTTTAAGGATTAGGGTTTTAGTGTATTAAAGATTAGGGTTTTAGTTTTCAGGGTTTATGGTTTTGTTTTTAGGTTTGATTGTTTAGAGTATTAGGACTTTGGGTTTAGTGTATTAAAATTTAGGGTTTATGATTGAGTTTTAAGGATTTGGGGTTTAAGGTTTTGGTTTTAGCTTTTAGGGTTTATAGTTTTTGGGTTTAATGCTTACTTTTAGGGTTTAATTTTAAGTTTTAGGGTTTTGTTGTATTAAATTTTAGGGTTTTAGGTTTTAGTTTTTAGGGTTTTGGGTTTAGGTTGTAGGGTTTAGAATTTTAGGGTTTAATGTTTAGTTTTAGGGTTTAGGGTTTTAGTGTATTAAATATTAGGGTTTTAGTTTTTATGGTTTTGGGTTTTGTTTTTTGGTTTTGGTGTTTAGAGTATTAGGACTTATGGTTTAGTGTATTAAAATTTAGGTTTTGAGATTGAGTTTTAAGGATTTAAGGTTTAGGGTTTTGGTTTTAGATTTTAGGGTTTATAGTTTTTGGGTTTAATGCTTATTTTTAGGGTTTAATTTTTAGTTTTAGGGTTTTTTTGTATTCAAGTTTAGGGTTTTAGGTTTTAGTTTTTAGGGTTTTTGTTTTAGGTTTTAGGGTTTAGAATTTTAGGGTTTAATTTTTAGTTTTAGGGATTAGGGTTTTAGTGTATTAAAGATTAGGGTTTTAGTTTTTTGGGTTTAGGGTTTTAATTTTAGGTTTTAGTGTTTAGAGTATTAGGACTTATGGTTTAGTTTATTAAAATTTAGGGTTTAAGATTGAGTTTTAAGGATTTAGGGTTTAGGGTTTTGGTTTTAGCTTTTAGGGTTTATAGTTTTTGGGTTTAATGCTTACTTTTAGGGTTTAATTTTAAGTTTTAGGGTTTTGTTGTATTCAAGTTTAGGGTTTTAGATTTTTGTTTTTAGGGTTTTGGTTTTAGGATTTAGGGTTTAAAATTTTAGGGTTTAATTTTTAGTTTTAGGGATTAGGGTTTTAGTGTATTAAAGATTAGATTTTTAGTTTTTAGGGTTTAGGGTTTCGTTTTTAGGTTTAAGTGTTTAGAGTATTAGGACTTAGGGTTTAGTGTATTACAAATTAGGGTTTAAGATTTAGTTTTTAAGATTTAGGGTTTAGGGTTTTGGTTTTAGGTTTTAGGATTTAGAGTTTTTGGGTTTAATGCTTAGTTTTAGGGTTTAATTTTAGGTTTTAGGGTTTTGTTGTATTCATGTTTATGGTTTTAGTTTTTAGGGTTTTAGGTTTTAGGTTTTAGGGTTTAGAATTTTAGAGTTTAATGTTAAGTTTTAAGGATTAGGGTTTTAGTGTATTAAAGATTAGGGTTTTAGTTTTCAGGGTTTATAGTTTTGTATTTAGGTTTTAGTGTTTAGAGTATTAGGACTTTGGGTTTAGTGTATTAAAATTTAGGGTTTATGATTGAGTTTTAAGTATTTAGGGTTTAAGGTTTTTGTTTTAGCTTTTAGGGTTTATAGTTTTTGGGTTTAATGCTTACTTTTAGGGTTTAATTTTAAGTTTTAGGGTTTTGTTGTATTCAAGTTTGGGATTTTAGGTTATAGTTTTTAGGGTTTTTGTTTTAGGTTTTAGGGTTTAGAATTTTAGGGTTTAATGTTTAGTTTTAGGGATTAGGGTTTTAGTGTATTAAAGATTAGAGTTTTAGTTTTTAGGGTTTAGGGTTTTGTTTTTAGGTTTTAGTGTTTAGAGTATTAGGACTTAGGGTTTAGTGTATTAAAAATTAGGGTTTAAGATTTAGTTTTTAAGATTTAGGGTTTAGGGTTTTGGTTTTAGGGTTTAGGGTTTAGAGTTTTTGGGTTTAATGCTTAGTTTTAGGGTTTAATTTTAGGTTTAAGGGTTTTGTTATATTCATGTTTATGGTTTTAGGTTTTAGTTTTTAGGGTTTTAGGTTTTAGTTTTTAGGGTTTAGAATTTTAGGGTTTAATGTTATGTTTTAAGGATTAGGGTTTTAGTGTATTAAAGATTAGGGTTTTAGTTTTCAGGGTTTATGGTTTTGTTTTTAGGTTTTAGTGTTTAGAGTATTAGGACTTTGGGTTTAGTGTATTAAAATTTAGGGTTTATGATTTAGTTTTTCGGATTTAGGGTTTTGGGTTTTGGTTTTAGGTTTTAAGGTTTAGAGTTTTTGGGTTTAATGCTTAGTTTTAGGTTTTAATTTTAGGTGTTAGGGTTTTGTTGTATTAAATTTTAGGGTTTTAGGTTTTAGTTTTTAGGGTTTTGGGTTTAGGTTGTAGGGTTTAGAATTTTAGGGTTTAATGTTTAGTTTTAGGGTTTAGGGTTTTAGTGTATTAAATATTAGGGTTTTAGTTTTTAGGGTTTAGGGTTTTGTTTTTTGGTTTTGGTGTTTATAGTATTAGGACTTATGGTTTAGTTTATTAAAATTTAGGGTTTAAGATTGAGTTTTAAGGATTTAGGGTTTAGGGTTTTGGTTTTAGCTTTTAGGGTTTTGTTGTATTCAAGTTTAGGGTTTTAGATTTTAGTTTTTAGGGTTTTGGTTTTAGGTTTTAGGGTTTAGAATTTTTGGGTTTAATTTTTAATTTTAGGGATTAGGGTTTTAGTGTATTAAAGATTAGATTTTTAGTTTTTAGGGTTTAGGGTTTCGTTTTAGGTTTTAGTGTTTAGAGTATTAGGACTTAGGGTTTAGTGTATTAAAAATTAGGGTTTAAGATTTAGTTTTTAAGATTTAGGGTTTAGGGTTTTGGTTTTAGGTTTTAGGATTTAGAGTTTTTGGGTTAAATGCTTAGTTTTAGGGTTTAATTTTAGGTTTTAGGGTTTTGTTGTATTCATGTTTATGGTTTTAGTTTTAGTTTTTAGGGTTTTAGGTTTTAGTTTTTAGGGTTTAGAATTTTAGGGTTTAATGTTAAGTTTTAAGGATTAGGGTTTTAGTGTATTAAAGATTAGGGTTTTAGTTTTCAGGGTTTATGGTTTTGTTTTTAGGTTTTAGTGTTTAGAGTATTAGGACTTTGGGTTTAGTGTATTATAATTTAGGGTTTAAGATTTAGTTTTTAGGATTTAGGGTTTAGGGTTTTGGTTTTAGGTTTTACGGTTTAGAGTTTTTGGGTTTAATGCTTAGTTTTAGGTTTTAATTTTAGGTGTTAGGGTTTTGTTGTATTCATGTTTTGGGTTTTAGGTTTTAGTTTTTAGGGTTTTGGGTTTAGGTTGTAGGGTTTAGAATTTTAGGGTTTAATGTTTAGTTTTAGGGTTTAGGGTTTTAGTGTATTAAATATTAGGGTTTTAGTTTTTAGGGTTTAGGGTTTTGTTTTTTGGGTTTGGTGTTTAGAGTATTAGGACTTATGGTTTAGTGTATTAAAATTTAGGTTTTGAGATTGAGTTTTAAGGATTTAAGGTTTAGGGTTTTGGTTTTAGCTTTTAGGGTTTATAGTTTTTAGGTTTAATGCTTATTTTTAGGGTTTAATTTTAAGTTTTAGGGTTTTGTTGTATTCAAGTTTAGGGTATTATGTTTTAGTTTTTTGGGTTTTTGTTTTAGGTTTTAGGGTTTAGAATTTTAGGGTTTAATTTTTAGTTTTAGGGATTAGGGTTTTAGTGTATTAAAGATTAGGGTTTTAGTTTTTAGGGTTTAGGGTTTTGTTTTTAGGTTTTAGTGTTTAGAGTATTAGGAATTATGGTTTAGTTTATTAAAATTTAGGGTTTAAGATTGAGTTTTAAGGATTTAGGGTTTAGGGTTTTGGTTTTAGCTTTTAGGGTTTATAGTTTTTGGGTTTAATGCTTACTTTTAGGGTTTAATTTTAAGTTTTAGGGTTTTTTTGTATTCAAGTTTAGGGTTTTAGATTTTAGTTTTTAG
This sequence comes from Euphrasia confusa, assembly GCA_954870475.1. Classification (NCBI taxonomy): domain Eukaryota; kingdom Viridiplantae; phylum Streptophyta; class Magnoliopsida; order Lamiales; family Orobanchaceae; genus Euphrasia; species Euphrasia confusa. The sequence continues at coordinate 1,317,415 of CATPAB010000182.1, read as the reverse complement.
AGTTTTGGTTTTAGGTTTTAGGGTTTAGAATTTTAGGGTTTAATGTTAAGTTTTAAGGATTAGGGTTTAAGTGTATTAAAGATTAGGGTTTTAGTTTTCAGGGTTTATGGTTTTGTTTTTAGGTTTTAGTGTTTAGAGTATTAGGACTTTGGGTTTAGTGTATTGGAATTTAGGGTTTAAGATTTAGTTTTTAGGATTTAGGGTTTAGGGTTTTGGTTTTAGGTTTTACGGTTTAGGGTTTAGAATTCTAGGGTTTAATGTTTAGTTTTAGGGATTAGGGTTTTAGTGTATTAAAGATTAGGGTTTTAGTTTTTAGGGTTTAGGGTTTTGTTTTTAGGTTTTAATGTTAAGAGTATTAGGGCTTAGGGTTTAGTGTATTAAAAATTAGGGTTTAATATTTAGTTTTTAAGATGTAGGGTTTAGGGTTTAGGTTTTAGGTTTTAGGGTTTAGAGTTTCTGGGTTTAATGCTTAGTTTTAGGGTTTAATTTTAGGTTTTAGGGTTTTGTTGTATTCATGTTTATGGTTTTAGGTTTTAGTTATTAGGGTTTTAGGTATTAGTTTTTAGGGTTTAGAATTTTAGGGTTTAATGTTGAGTTTTAAGGATTAGGGTTTTAGTGTATTAAAGATTAGGGATTTAGTTTTTAGGGTTTATGTTTTTGTTTTTAGGCTTTAGTGTTTAGAGTGTTAGGACTTTGGGTTTAGTGTATTAAAATTTAGGGTTTAAGATTTAGTTTTTAGGATTTAGGGTTTAGGGTTTTGGTTTTAGGTTTTAGGGTTTAGAGTTTTTGGGTTTATTGCTTAGTTTTAGGTTTTAATTTTAGGTGTTAGGGTTTTGTTGTATTCAAGTTTATGGTTTTAGTTTTTAGGGTTTTATGTGTTAGTTTTTAGTGTTTCGAGTTTTAGAGTTTAATGTTTAATTTTAAGGATTAGGGTTTTAGTGTATTAAAGATTATGGTTTTAGTTTTCAGGGTATAGGGTTTTGTTTTTAGGTTTTAGTGTTTAGAGTATTAGGACTTTGGGTTTAGTGTATTAAAATTTAGGGTTTAATATTTAGTTTTAAGGATTTAGGGTTTAGGGTTTTGGTTTTAGGTTTTAGGGTTTAGAGTTTTTGGATTTAATGCTTAGTTTTAGGTTTTAATTCTAGGTGTTAGGGTTTTGTTGTATTCAAGTTTATGGTTTTAGGTTTTAGTTTTTAGGGTTTTATGTGTTAGATTTTAGTGTTTCGAATTTTAGGGTATAATGTTTAGTTTTAAGGATTAGGGTTTTAGTGTATTAAAGATTAGGGTTTTAGTTTTCAAGGTATAGGGTTTTTTTTTTAGGTTTTAGTGTTTAGAGTATTAGGACTTAGGGTTTAGTGTATTAAAAATTATGGTTTAAGATTTAGTTTTTAAGATTTAGGGTTTAGGGTTTTGGTTTTAGGTTTTAGGGTTTAGAGTTTTTGGGTTTAATGCTTAGTTTTAGGGTTTAATTTTAGGTTTTAGGGTTTTGTTGTATTAAATTTTAGGGTTTTAGGTTTTAGTTTTTCGGGTTTTGGGTTTAGGTTGTAGGGTTTAGAATTTTAGGGTTTAATGTTTAGTTTTAGGGTTTAGGGTTTTAGTGTATTAAATATTAGGGTTTTAGTTTTTAGGGTTTAGGGTTTTGTTTTTTGGTTTTGGTGTTTAGAGTATTAGGACTTATGGTTTAGTGTATTAAAATTTAGGTTTTGAGATTGAGTTTTAAGGATTTAAGGTTAAGGGTTTTGGTTTTAGCTTTTAGGGTTTATAGTTTTTGGGTTTAATGCTTATTTTTAGGGTTTAATTTTAAGTTTTAGGGTTTTGTTGTATTCGAGTTTAGGGTTTTAGGTTTTAGTTTTTAGGGTTTTTGTTTTAGGTTTTAGGGTTTAGAATTTTAGGGTTTAATTTTTAGTTTTAGGGATTAGGGTTTTAGTGTATTAAAGATTAGGGTTTTAGTTTTTAGGGTTTAGGGTTTTGTTTTTAGGTTTTAGTGTTTATAGTATTAGGAATTATGGTTTAGTTTATTAAAATTTAGGGTTTAAGATTGAGTTTTAAGGATTTAGGGTTTAGGGTTTTGGGGTTTTTGTTTTAGGTTTTAGGGTTTAGAATTTTTGGGTTTAATTTTTAATTTTAGGGATTAGGGTTTTAGTGTATTAAAGATTAGATTTTTAGTTTTTAGGGTTTAGGGTTTCGTTTTAGGTTTTAGTGTTTAGAGTATTAGGACTTAGGGTTTAGTGTATTAAAAATTAGGGTTTAAGATTTAGTTTTTAAGATTTAGGGTTTAGGGTTTTGGTTTTAGGTTTTAGGATTTAGAGTTTTTGGGTTTAATGCTTAGTTTTAGGGTTTAATTTTAGGTTTTAGGGTTTTGTTGTATTCATGTTTATTGTTTTAGTTTTAGTTTTTAGGGTTTTAGGTTTTAGTTTTTAGGGTTTAGAATTTTAGGGTTTAATGTTAAGTTTTAAGGATTAGGGTTTTAGTGTATTAAAGATTAGGGTTTTAGTTTTCAGGGTTTATGGTTTTGTTTTTAGGTTTTAGTGTTTAGAGTATTAGGACTTTGGGTTTAGTGTATTAAAATTTAGGGTTTAAGATTTAGTTTTTAGGATTTAGGGTTTAGGGTTTTGGTTTTAGGTTTTAGGGTTTAGAGTTTTTGGGTTTAATGCTTAGTTTTAGGTTTTAATTTTAGGTGTTAGGGTTTTGTTGTATTCATGTTTTGGGTTTTAGGTTTTAGTTTTTAGGGTTTTGGGTTTAGGTTGTAGGGTTTAGAATTTTAGGGTTTAATGTTTAGTTTTAGGGTTTAGGGTTTTAGTGTATTAAATATTAGGGTTTTAGTTTTTAGGGTTTAGGGTTTTGTTTTTTGGTTTTGGTGTTTAGAGTATTAGGACTTATGGTTTAGTGTATTAAAATTTAGGTTTTGAGATTGAGTTTTAAGGATTTAAGGTTTAGGGTTTTGGTTTTAGCTTTTAGGGTTTATAGTTTTTAGGTTTAATGCTTATTTTTAGGGTTTAATTTTAAGTTTTAGGGTTTTGTTGTATTCAAGTTTAGGGTTTTAGGTTTTAGTTTTTTGGGTTTTTGTTTTAGGTTTTAGGGTTTAGAATTTTAGGGTTTAATTTTTAGTTTTAGGGATTAGGGTTTTAGTGTATTAAAGATTAGGGTTTTAGTTTTTATGGTTTAGGGTTTTGTTTTTAGGTTTTAGTGTTTAGATTATTAGGAATTATGGTTTAGTTTATTAAAATTTAGGGTTTAAGATTGAGTTTTAAGGATTTAGGGTTTAGGGTTTTGGTTTTAGGTTTTAGGGTTTAGAGTTTTTGGATTTAATGCTTAGTTTTAGGTTTTAATTCTAGGTGTTAGGGTTTTGTTGTATTCAAGTTTATGGTTTTAGGTTTTAGTTTTTAGGGTTTTATGTGTTAGATTTTAGTGTTTCGAATTTTAGGGTATAATGTTTAGTTTTAAGGATTAGGGTTTTAGTGTACTAAAGATTAGGGTTTTAGTTTTCAAGGTATAGGTTTTTTTTTTTAGGTTTTAGTGTTTAGAGTATTAGGACTTAGGGTTTAGTGTATTAAAAATTATGGTTTAAGATTTAGTTTTTAAGATTTAGGGTTTAGGGTTTTGGTTTTAGGTTTTAGGGTTTAGAGTTTTTGGGTTTAATGCTTAGTTTTAGGGTTTAATTTTAGGTTTTAGGGTTTTGTTGTATTAAATTTTAGGGTTTTAGGTTTTAGTTTTTAGGGTTTTGGGTTTAGGTTGTAGGGTTTAGAATTTTAGGGTTTAATGTTTAGTTTTAGGGTTTAGGGTTTTAGTGTATTAAATATTAGGGTTTTAGTTTTTAGGGTTTAGGGTTTTGTTTTTTGGTTTTGGTGTTTAGAGTATTAGGACTTATGGTTTAGTGTATTAAAATTTAGGTTTTGAGATTGAGTTTTAAGGATTTAAGGTTAAGGGTTTTGGTTTTAGCTTTTAGGGTTTATAGTTTTTGGGTTTAATGCTTATTTTTAGGGTTTAATTTTAAGTTTTAGGGTTTTGTTGTATTCGAGTTTAGGGTTTTAGGTTTTAGTTTTTAGGGTTTTTGTTTTAGGTTTTAGGGTTTAGAATTTTAGGGTTTAATTTTTAGTTTTAGGGATTAGGGTTTTAGTGTATTAAAGATTAGGGTTTTAGTTTTTAGGGTTTAGGGTTTTGTTTTTAGGTTTTAGTGTTTATAGTATTAGGACTTATGGTTTAGTTTATTAAAATTTAGGGTTTAAGATTGAGTTTTAAGGATTTAGGGTTTAGGGTTTTGGTTTTAGCTTTTAGGGTTTTGTTGTATTCAAGTTTAGGGTTTTAGATTTTAGTTTTTAGGGTTTTGGTTTTAGGTTTTAGGGTTTAGAATTTTTGGGTTTAATTTTTAATTTTAGGGATAAGGGTTTTAGTGTATTAAAGATTAGATTTTTAGTTTTTAGGGTTTAGGGTTTCGTTTTAGGTTTTAGTGTTTAGAGTATTAGGACTTAGGGATTAGTGTATTAAAAATTAGGGTTTAAGATTTAGTTTTTAAGATTTAGGGTTTAGGGTTTTGGTTTTAGGTTTTAGGATTTAGAGTTTTTGGGTTTAATGCTTAGTTTTAGGGTTTAATTTTAGGTTTTAAGGTTTTGTTGTATTCATGTTTATGGTTTTAGTTTTAGTTTTTAGGGTTTTAGGTTTTAGTTTTTAGGGTTTAGAATTTTAGGGTTTAATGTTAAGTTTTAAGGATTAGGGTTTTAGTGTATTAAAGATTAGGGTTTTAGTTTTCAGGGTTTATGGTTTTGTTTTTAGGTTTTAGTGTTTAGAGTATTAGGACTTTGGGTTTAGTGTATTAAAATTTAGGGTTTAAGATTTAGTTTTTAGGATTTAGGGTTTAGGGTTTTGGTTTTAGGTTTTAGGGTTTAGAGTTTTTGGGTTTAATGCTTAGTTTTAGGTTTTAATTTTAGGTGTTAGGGTTTTGTTGTATTCATGTTTTGGGTTTTAGGTTTTAGTTTTTAGGGTTTTGGGTTTAGGTTGTAGGGTTTAGAATTTTAGGGTTTAATGTTTAGTTTTAGGGTTTAGGGTTTTAGTGTATTAAATATTAGGGTTTTAGTTTTTAGGGTTTAGGGTTTTGTTTTTTGGTTTTGGTGTTTAGAGTATTAGGACTTATGGTTTAGTGTATTAAAATTTAGGTTTTGAGATTGAGTTTTAAGGATTTTAGGTTTAGGGTTTTGGTTTTAGCTTTTAGGGTTTATAGTTTTTAGGTTTAATGCTTATTTTTAGGGTTTAATTTTAAGTTTTAGGGTTTTGTTGTATTCAAGTTTAGGGTTTTAGGTTTTAGTTTTTTGGGTTTTTGTTTTAGGTTTTAGGGTTTAGAATTTTAGGGTTTAATTTTTAGTTTTAGGGATTAGGGTTTTAGTGTATTAAAGATTAGGGTTTTAGTTTTTATGGTTTAGGGTTTTGTTTTTAGGTTTTAGTGTTTAGATTATTAGGAATTATGGTTTAGTTTATTAAAATTTAGGGTTTAAGATTGAGTTTTAAGGATTTAGGGTTTAGGGTTTTGGTTTTAGCTTTTAGGGTTTATAGTTTTTGGGTTTAATGCTTACTGTTAGGGTTTAATTTTAAGTTTTAGGGTTTTGTTGTATTCAAGTTTAGGGTTTTAGATTTTAGTTTTTAGAGTTTTGGTTTTAGGTTTTAGGGTTTAGAATTTTAGGGTTTAATGTTAAGTTTTAAGGATTAGGGTTTAAGTGTATTAAAGATTAGGGTTTTAGTTTTCAGGGTTTATGGTTTTGTTTTTAGGTTTTAGTGTTTAGAGTATTAGGACTTTGGGTTTAGTGTATTGGAATTTAGGGTTTAAGATTTAGTTTTTAGGATTTAGGGTTTAGGGTTTTGGTTTTAGGTTTTACGGTTTAGGGTTTAGAATTCTAGGGTTTAATGTTTAGTTTTAGGGATTAGGGTTTTAGTGTATTAAAGATTAGGGTTTTAGTTTTTAGGGTTTAGGGTTTTGTTTTTAGGTTTTAATGTTAAGAGTATTAGGGCTTAGGGTTTAGTGTATTAAAAATTAGGGTTTAATATTTAGTTTTTAAGATTTAGGGTTTAGGGTTTAGGTTTTAGGTTTTAGGGTTTAGAGTTTTTGGGTTTAATGCTTAGTTTTAGGGTTTAATTTTAGGTTTTAGGGTTTTGTTGTATTCATGTTTATGGTTTTAGGTTTTAGTTTTTAGGGTTTTAGATATTAGTTTTTAGGGTTTAGAATTTTAGGGTTTAATGTTGAGTTTTAAGGATTAGGGTTTTAGTGTATTAAAGATTAGGGATTTAGTTTTTAGGGTTTATGTTTTTTGTTTTTAGGCTTTAGTGTTTAGAGTGTTAGGACTTTGGGTTTAGTGTATTAAAATTTAGGGTTTAAGATTTAGTTTTTAGGATTTAGGGTTTAGGGTTTAGGTTTTAGGTTTTAGGGTTTAGAGTTTTTGGGTTTATTGCTTAGTTTTAGGTTTTAATTTTAGGTGTTAGGGTTTTGTTGTATTCGAGTTTATGGTTTTAGTTTTTAGGGTTTTATGTGTTAGTTTTTAGTGTTTCGAGTTTTAGAGTTTAATGTTTAGTTTTAAGGATTAGGGTTTTAGTGTATTAAAGATTATGGTTTTAGTTTTCAGGGTATAGGGTTTTGTTTTTAGGTTTTAGTGTTTAGAGTATTAGGACTTTGGGTTTAGTGTATTAAAATTTAGGGTTTAATATTTAGTTTTAAGGATTTAGGGTTTAGGGTTTTGGTTTTAGGTTTTAGGGTTTAGAGTTTTTGGATTTAATGCTTAGTTTTAGGTTTTAATTCTAGGTGTTAGGGTTTTGTTGTATTCAAGTTTATGGTTTTAGGTTTTAGTTTTTAGGGTTTTATGTGTTAGATTTTAGTGTTCGAATTTTAGGGTATAATGTTTAGTTTTAAGGATTAGGGTTTTAGTGTATTAAAGATTAGGGTTTTAGTTTTCAAGGTATAGGTTTTTTTTTTAGGTTTTAGTGTTTAGAGTATTAGGACTTAGGGTTTAGTGTATTAAAAATTATGGTTTAAGATTTAGTTTTTAAGATTTAGGGTTTAGGGTTTTGGTTTTAGGTTTTAGGCTTTAGAGTTTTTGGGTTAAATGCTTAGTTTTAGGGTTTAATTTTAGGTTTTAGGGTTTTGTTGTATTAAATTTTAGGGTTTTAGGTTTTAGTTTTTAGGGTTTTGGGTTTAGGTTGTAGGGTTTAGAATTTTAGGGTTTAATGTTTAGTTTTAGGGTTTAGGGTTTTAGTGTATTAAATATTAGGGTTTTAGTTTTTAGGGTTTAGGGTTTTGTTTTTTGGTTTTGGTGTTTAGAGTATTAGGACTTATGGTTTAGTGTATTAAAATTTAGGTTTTGAGATTGAGTTTTAAGGATTTAAGGTTAAGGGTTTTGGTTTTAGCTTTTAGGGTTTATAGTTTTTGGGTTTAATGCTTATTTTTAGGGTTTAATTTTAAGTTTTAGGGTTTTGTTGTATTCGAGTTTAGGGTTTTAGGTTTTAGTTTTTAGGGTTTTTGTTTTAGGTTTTAGGGTTTAGAATTTTAGGGTTTAATTTTTAGTTTTAGGGATTAGGGTTTTAGTGTATTAAAGATTAGGGTTTTAGTTTTTAGGGTTTAGGGTTTTGTTTTTAGGTTTTAGTGTTTATAGTATTAGGACTTATGGTTTAGTTTATTAAAATTTAGGGTTTAAGATTGAGTTTTAAGGATTTAGGGTTTAGGGTTTTGGTTTTAGCTTTTAGGGTTTTGTTGTATTCAAGTTTAGGGTTTTAGATTTTAGTTTTTAGGGTTTTGGTTTTAGGTTTTAGGGTTTAAAATTTTTGGGTTTAATTTTTAATTTTAGGGATTAGGGTTTTAGTGTATTAAAGATTAGATTTTTAGTTTTTAGGGTTTAGGGTTTCATTTTAGGTTTTAGTGTTTAGAGTATTAGGACTTAGGGTTTAGTGTATTAAAAATTAGGGTTTAAGATTTAGTTTTTAAGATTTAGGGTTTAGGGTTTTGGTTTTAGGTTTTAGGATTTAGAGTTTTTGGGTTTAATGCTTAGTTTTAGGGTTTAATTTTAGGTTTTAAGGTTTTGTTGTATTCATGTTTATGGTTTTAGTTTTAGTTTTTAGGGTTTTAGGTATTAGTTTTTAGGGTTTAGAATTTTAGGGTTTAATGTTGAGTTTTAAGGATTACGGTTTTAGTGTATTACAAATTAGGGTTTTAGTTTTCAGGGTTTATGGTTTTGTTTTTAGGTTTTAGTGTTTAGAGTATTAGGACTTTGGGTTTAGTGTATTAAAATTTAGGGTTTAAGATTTAGTTTTTAGGATTTAGGGTCTAGGGTTTTGGTTTTAGGTTTTAGGGTTTGGAGTTTTTGGGTTTAATGCTTAGTTTTAGGTTTTAATTTTAGGTGTTAGGGATTTGTTGTATTCAAGTTTAGGGTTTTAGGTTTTAGTTTTTAGGGTTTAGGGTTTTGGTTTTAGCTTTTAGGGTTTATACTTTTTGGGTTTAATGCTTACTTTTAGGGTTTAATTTTAAGTTTTTGGGTTTTCTTGTATTCAAGTTTAGGGTTTTAGGTTTTAGTTTTTAGGGTTTAGAATTTGAGGGTTTAATTTTTAGTTTTAGGGATTAGGGTTTTAGTGTATTAAAGATTAGAATTTTAGTTTATAGGGTTTAGGGTTTTGTTTTTAGGTTTTAGTGTTTAGAGTATTAGGACTTAGGGTGTAGTGTATTAAAAATTAGGGTTTAAGATTTAGTTTTTATGATTAAGGGTTTAGGGTTTTGGTTTTAGGTTTTAGGGTTTAGAGTTTTTGGGTTTAATGCTCATTTTTAGGGTTTAGTTTTAGGTTTTAGGGTTTTGTTGTATTCATGTTTATGGTTTTAGGTTTTAGTTTTTAGGGTTTTAGATTTTAGTTTTTAGGGTTTAGAATTTTAGGGTTTAATGATTAGTTTTAAGGATTAGGGATTTAGTGTATTAAAGATTAGGGTTTTAGTTTTCAGGGTTTAGGGTTTTGTTTTTAGGTTTTAGTGTTTAGAGTATTAGAACTTTGGGTTTAGTGTATTAAAATTTAGGGTTTAAGATTTAGTTTTTAGGATTTAGGTTTTAGGGTTTTTGTTTTAGGGTTTAGGGTTTAGAGTTTTTGGGTTTAATGCTTAGTTTTAGGTTTTAATTTTAGGTTAGGGTTTTGTTGTATTCAAGTTTAGGGTTTAGGTTTTAGTTTTTAGGGTTTTGGGTTTAGGTTGTAGGGTTTAGAATTTTAGGGTTTAATCTTTAGTTTTAGGGTTTAGGGTTTTAGTGTATTAAAGATTAGGGTTTTAGTTTTTAGGGTTTAGGGTTTTGTTTTTAGGTTTTGGTGTTTAGAGTATTAGGACTTATGGTTTAGTGTATTAAAATTTAGGGTTTAAGATTTACTTTTTAGGATTTAGGGTTTAAGGTTTTGGTTTTAGGTTTTAGGGTTTGGAGTTTAAGGGTTTAATGCTTACTTTTAGGGTTTAATTTTAAGTTTAAGGGTTTTGTTGTATTCAAGTTTAGGGTTTTAGATTTTAGTTTTTAGGGTTTGGGTTTTAGGTTTTAGGGTTTAAAATTTTAGGGTTTAATATTTAGTTTTAGGGTTTAGGGTTTTAGTTTTAGGTTTTAGGGTTTAGAGTATTAGGACTTATGGTTTAGTGTATTAAAATTTAGAGTTTAAGATTTATTTTTTAGGATTTAGGGTTTAGGGTTTTGGTTTTAGCTTTTAGGGTTTATAGTTTTTGGGTTTAATGCTTACTTTTAGGGTTTAATTTTAAGTTTTAGGGTTTTGTTGTATTCAAGTTTATGGTTTTAGGTTTTAGTTTTTAGGGTTTTTGTTTTAGGTTTTAGGGTTTAGAATTTTAGGGTTTAATGTTTAGTTTTAGGGATTAGGGTTTTAGTGTATTAAATTTTAGGGTTTTAGTTTTTAGGGTTTAGGTTTTAGGTGTTAGGGTTTTGTTGTATTCATGTTTTGGGTTTTAGGTTTTCGTTTTTAGGGTTTTGGGTTTTAGGTTTTAGGGTTTATAGTTTTTGGGTTTAATGCTTACTTTTAGGGTTTAATTTTAAGTTTTAGGGTTTTGTGGTATTCAAGTTTAGGGTTTTAGATTTTAATTTTTAGGGTTTTGGTTTTGGGTTTTAGGGTTTAGAATTTTAGGGTTTAATTTTTAGTTTTAGGGATTAGGGTTTTAGTGTATTAAAGATTAGATTTTTAGTTTTTAGGGTTTAGGGTTTCGTTTTTAGGTTTTAGTGTTTAGAGTATTAGGACTTAGGGTTTAGTGTATTAAAAATTAGGGTTTAAGATTTAGTTTTTAAGATTTAGGGTTTAGGGTTTTGGTTTTAGGTTTTAGGATTTAGAGTTTTTGGGTTTAATGCTTAGTTTTAGGGTTTAATTTTAGGTTTTAGGGTTTTGTTGTATTCATGTTTATGGTTTCAGTTTTAGTTTTTAGGGTTTTAGGTTTTAGTTTTTAGGGTTTAGAATTTTAGGGTTTAATGTTAAGTTTTAAGGATTAGGGTTTTAGTGTATTAAAGATTAGGGTTTTAGTTTTCAGGGTTTATGGTTTTGTTTTTAGGTTTGATTGTTTAGAGTATTAGGACTTTGGGTTTAGTGTATTAAAATTTAGGGTTTATGATTGAGTTTTAAGGATTTGGGGTTTAAGGTTTTGGTTTTAGCTTTTAGGGTTTATAGTTTTTGGGTTTAATGCTTACTTTTAGGGTTTAATTTTAAGTTTTAGGGTTTTGTTGTATTCACATTTGTGATTTTAGGTTATAGTTTTTAGGGTTTTTGTTTTAGGTTTTTGGGTTTAGAATTTTAGGGTTTAATGTTTAGTTTTAGGGATTAGGGTTTTAGTGTATTAAAGATTAGAGTTTTAGTTTTTAGGTTTATGGTTTTGTTTTTAGGTTTAGTTGTTTAGAGTATTAGGACTTAGGGTTTAGTGTATTAAAAATTAGGGTTTAAGATTTAGTTTTTAAGATTTAGGGTTTAGGGTTTTGGTTTTAGGTTTTAGGTTTTAGAGTTTTTGGGTTTAATGCTTAGTTTTAGGGTTTAATTTTAGGTTTAAAGGTTTTGTTGTATTCATGTTTATGGTTTTAGGTTTTAGTTTTTAGGGTTTTAGGTTTTAGTTTTTAGGGTTTAGAATTTTAGGGTTTAATGTTAAGTTTTAAGGATTAGGGTTTTAGTGTATTAAAGATTAGGGTTTTAGTTTTCAGGGTTTATGGTTTTGTTTTTAGGTTTTAGTGTTTAGAGTATTAGGACTTTGGGTTTAGTGTTTTAAAATTTAGGGTTTATGATTTAGTTTTACGGATTTAGGGTTTTGGGTTTTGGTTTTAGGTTTTAGGGTTTAGAGTTTTTGGGTTTAATGCTTAGTTTTAGGTTTTAATTTTAGGTGTTAGGGTTTTGTTGTATTAAATTTTAGGGTTTTAGGTTTTAGTTTTTAGGGTTTTGGGTTTAGGTTGTAGGGTTTAGAATTTTAGGGTTTAATGTTTAGTTTTAGGGTTTAGGGTTTTAGTGTATTAAATATTAGGGTTTTAGTTTTTATGGTTTTGGGTTTTGTTTTTTGGTTTTGGTGTTTAGAGTATTAGGACTTATGGTTTAGTGTATTAAAATTTAGGTTTTGAGATTGAGTTTTAAGGATTTAAGGTTTAGGGTTTTGGTTTTAGCTTTTAGGGTTTATAGTTTTTGGGTTTAATGCGTATTTTTAGGGTTTAATTTTTAGTTTTAGGGTTTTTTTGTATTCAAGTTTAGGGTTTTAGGTTTTAGTTTTTAAGGTTTTTGTTTTAGGTTTTAGGGTTTAGAATTTTAGGGTTTAATTTTTAGTTTTAGGGATTAGGGTTTTAGTGTATTAAAGATTAGGGTTTTAGTTTTTTGGGTTTAGGGTTTTAATTTTAGGTTTTAGTGTTTAGAGTATTAGTACTTATGGTTTAGTTTATTAAAATTTAGGGTTTAAGATTGAGTTTTAAGGATTTAGGGTTTAGGGTTTTGGTTTTAGCTTTTAGGGTTTATAGTTTTTGGGTTTAATGCTTACTTTTAGGGTTTAATTTTAAGTTTTAGGGTTTTGTTGTATTCAAGTTTAGGGTTTTAGATTTTTGTTTTTAGGGTTTTGGTTTTAGGATTTAGGGTTTAAAATTTTAGGGTTTAATTTTTAGTTTTAGGGATTAGGGTTTTAGTGTATTAAAGATTAGATTTTTAGTTTTTAGGGTTTAGGGTTTCGTTTTTAGGTTTTAGTGTTTAGAGTATTAGGACTTAGGGTTTAGTGTATTTCAAATTAGGGTTTAAGATTTAGTTTTTAAGATTTAGGGTTTAGGGTTTTGGTTTTAGGTTTTAGGATTTAGAGTTTTTGGGTTTAATGCTTAGTTTTAGGGTTTAATTTTAGGTTTTAGGGTTTTGTTGTATTCATGTTTATGGTTTTAGTTTTTAGGGTTTTAGGTTTTAGGTTTTAGGGTTTAGAATTTCAGAGTTTAATGTTAAGTTTTAAGGATTAGGGTTTTAGTGTATTAAAGATTAGGGTTTTAGTTTTCAGGGTTTATAGTTTTGTATTTAGGTTTTAGTGTTTAGAGTATTAGGACTTTGGGTTTAGTGTATTAAAATTTAGGGTTTATGATTGAGTTTTAAGTATTTAGGGTTTAAGGTTTTTGTTTTAGCTTTTAGGGTTTATAGTTTTTGGGTTTAATGCTTACTTTTAGGGTTTAATTTTAAGTTTTAGGGTTTTGTTGTATTCAAGTTTGGGATTTTAGGTTATAGTTTTTAGGGTTTTTGTTTTAGGTTTTAGGGTTTAGAATTTTAGGGTTTAATGTTTAGTTTTAGGGATTAGGGTTTTAGTGTATTAAAGATTAGAGTTTTAGTTTTTAGGGTTTAGGGTTTTGTTTTTAGGTTTTAGTGTTTAGAGTATTAGGACTTAGGGTTTAGTGTATTAAAATTAGGGTTTAAGATTTAGTTTTTAAGATTTAGGGTTTAGGGTTTTGGTTTTAGGTTTTTGGGTTTAGGGTTTTTGGGTTTAATGCTTAGTTTTACGGTTTAATTTTAGGTTTAAGGGTTTTGTTGTATTCTTGTTTATGGTTTTAGGTTTTAGTTTTTAGGGTTTTAGGTTTTAGTTTTTAGGGTTTAGAATTTTAGAGTTTAATGTTAAGTTTTAAGGATTAGGGTTTTAGTGTATTAAAGATTAGGGTTTTAGTTTTCAGGGTTTATGGTTTTGTTTTTAGGTTTTATTATTTAGAGTATTAGGACTTTGGGTTTAGTGTATTAAAATTTAGGGTTTATGATTTAGTTTTTCGGATTTAGGGTTTTGGGTTTTGGTTTTAGGTTTTAGGGTTTAGAGTTTTTGGGTTTAATGCTTAGTTTTAGGTTTTAATTTTAGGTGTTAGGGTTTTGTTGTATTAAATTTTAGGGTTTTAGGTTTTAGTTTTTAGGGTTTTGGGTTTAGGTTGTAGGGTTTAGAATTTTAGGGTTTAATGTTTAGTTTTAGGGTTTAGGGTTTTAGTGTATTAAATATTAGGGTTTTAGTTTTTAGGGTTTAGGGTTTTGTTTTTTGGTTTTGGTGTTTAGAGTATTAGGAGTTATGGTTTAGTGTATTAAAATTTAGGTTTTGAGACTGAGGTTTAAGGATTTAAGGTTTAGGGCTTTGGTTTTAGCTTTTAGGGTTTATAGTTTTTGGGTTTAATGCTTATTTTTAGGGTTTAATTTTAAGTTTTAGGGTTTTGTTGTATTCAAGTTTAGGGTTTTAGGTTTTAGTTTTTAGGGTTTTTGTTTTAGGTTTTAGGGTTTATAATTTTAGGGTTTAATTTTTAGTTTTAGGGATTAGGGTTTTAGTGTATTAAAGATTAGAGTTTTAGTTTTTATGGTTTAGGGTTTTGTTTTTAGGTTTTAGTGTTTAGACTTATGGTTTAGTGTATTAAAATTTAGGTTTTGAGATTGAGTTTTAAGGATTTAAGGTTTAGGGCTTTGGTTTTAGCTTTTAAGGTTTATAGTTTTTGGGTTTTGTGCTTATTTTTAGAGTTTAATTTTAAGTTTTAGTGTTTTGTTGTATTCAAGTTTAGGGTTTTAGATTTTAGTTTTTAGGGTTTTGGTTTTAGGTTTTAGGGTTTAGGATTTTATGGTTTAATTTTTAGTTTTAGGGATTAGGGTTTTAGTGTATTAAAGATTAGATTTTTAGTTTTTAGGGTTTAGGGTTTCGTTTTTAGGTTTTAGTGTTTAGAGTATTAGGACTTAGGGTTTAGTGTATTAAAAATTAGTGTTTAAGATTTAGTTTTTAAGATTTAGGGTTTAGGGTTATGGTTTTAGGTTTTAGGATTTAGAGTTTTTTGGTTTAATGCTTAGTTTTAGGGTTTAATTTTAGGTTTTAGGGTTTTGTTGTATTGATGTTTATGGTTTTAGTTTTAGTTTTTAGGGTTTTAGGTTTTAGTTTTTAGGGTTTAGAATTTTAGGGTTTAATGTTAAGTTTTAAGGATTATGGTTTTAGTGTATTGAAGATTAGGGTTAGTTTTCAGGGTTTATGGTTTTGTTTTTAGGTTTTAGTGTTTAGAGTATTAGGACTTTGGGTTTAGTGTATTAAAATTTAGGGTTTAAGATTTAGTTTTTAGGAATTAGGGTTTAGGGTTTTGGTTTTAGGTTTTAGGGTTTACAGTTTTGGGGTTTAATGCTTAGTTTTAGGTTTTAATTTTAGGTGTTATGGTTTTGTTGTATTCATGTTTATGGTTTTAGGTTTTAGTTTTTAGGGTTTTAGGTTTTAGTTTTTAGGGTTTAGAATTTTAGGGTTTAATGTTAAGTTTTAATGATTAGGGTTTTAGTATATTAAAGATTAGGGTTTTAGTTTTCAGGTTTTATGGTTTTGTTCTTAGGTTTTAGTGTTTAGAGTATTAGGACTTTGGGTTTAGTGTATTAAAATTTAGGGTTTATGATTGAGTTTTAAGGATTTAGGGTTTAAGGTTTTGGTTTTAGCTTTTAGGGTTTATAGTTTTTGGGTTTAATCCTTACTTTTAGGGTTTAATTTAAGGTTTTAGGGTTTTTTTGTATTCAAGTTTGGGATTTTAGGTTATAGTTTTTAGGGTTTTTATTTTAGGTTTTAGGGTTTAGAATTTTAGGGTTTAATGTTTAGTTTTAGGGATTAGGGTTTTAGTGTATTAAAGATTAGAGTTTTAGTTTTTAGGGTTTAGGGTTTTGTTTTTAGGTTTTAGTGTTTAGAGTATTAGGACTTAGGGTTTAGTGTATTAAAAATTAGGGTTTAAGATTTAGTTTTTAAGATTTAGGGTTTAGGGTTTTGGTTTTAGGGTTTAGGGTTTAGAGTTTTTGGGTTTAATGCTTAGTTTTAGGGTTTAATTTTAGGTTTAAGGGTTTTGTTATATTCATGTTTATGGTTTTAGGTTTTAGTTTTTAGGGTTTTAGGTTTTAGTTTTTAGGGTTTAGAATTTTAGAGTTTAATGTTAAGTTTTAAGGATTAGGGTTTTAGTGTATTAAAGATTAGGGTTTTAGTTTTCAGGGTTTATTGTTTTGTTTTTAGGTTTTATTATTTAGAGTATTAGGACTTTGGGTTTAGTGTATTAAAATTTAGGGTTTATGATTTAGTTTTTCGGATTTAGGGTTTTGGGTTTTGGTTTTAGGTTTTAGGGTTTAGAGTTTTTGGGTTTAATGCTTAGTTTTAGGTTTTAATTTTAGGTGTTAGGGTTTTGTTGTATTAAATTTTAGGGTTTTAGGTTTTAGTTTTTAGGGTTTTGGGTTT
Organism: Euphrasia confusa; assembly: GCA_954870475.1. Taxonomy (NCBI): domain Eukaryota; kingdom Viridiplantae; phylum Streptophyta; class Magnoliopsida; order Lamiales; family Orobanchaceae; genus Euphrasia; species Euphrasia confusa. The sequence goes on along the minus strand of CATPAB010000182.1, from coordinate 1,301,739 downwards.
AGGTTGTAGGGTTTAGAATTTTAGGGTTTAATGTTTAGTTTTAGGGTTTAGGGTTTTAGTGTATTAAATATTAGGGTTTTAGTTTTTAGGGTTTAGGGTTTTGTTTTTTGGTTTTGGTGTTTAGAGTATTAGGAGTTATGGTTTAGTGTATTAAAATTTAGGTTTTGAGACTGAGGTTTAAGGATTTAAGGTTTAGGGCTTTGGTTTTAGCTTTTAGGGTTTATAGTTTTTGGGTTTAATGCTTATTTTTAGGGTTTAATTTTAAGTTTTAGGGTTTTGTTGTATTCAAGTTTAGGGTTTTAGGTTTTAGTTTTTAGGGTTTTTGTTTTAGGTTTTAGGGTTTATAATTTTAGGGTTTAATTTTTAGTTTTAGGGATTAGGGTTTTAGTGTATTAAAGATTAGAGTTTTAGTTTTTATGGTTTAGGGTTTTGTTTTTAGGTTTTAGTGTTTAGACTTATGGTTTAGTGTATTAAAATTTAGGTTTTGAGATTGAGTTTTAAGGATTTAAGGTTTAGGGCTTTGGTTTTAGCTTTTAAGGTTTATAGTTTTTGGGTTTTGTGCTTATTTTTAGAGTTTAATTTTAAGTTTTAGTGTTTTGTTGTATTCAAGTTTAGGGTTTTAGATTTTAGTTTTTAGGGTTTTGGTTTTAGGTTTTAGGGTTTAGGATTTTATGGTTTAATTTTTAGTTTTAGGGATTAGGGTTTTAGTGTATTAAAGATTAGATTTTTAGTTTTTAGGGTTTAGGGTTTCGTTTTTAGGTTTTAGTGTTTAGAGTATTAGGACTTAGGGTTTAGTGTATTAAAAATTAGTGTTTAAGATTTAGTTTTTAAGATTTAGGGTTTAGGGTTATGGTTTTAGGTTTTAGGATTTAGAGTTTTTTGGTTTAATGCTTAGTTTTAGGGTTTAATTTTAGGTTTTAGGGTTTTGTTGTATTGATGTTTATGGTTTTAGTTTTAGTTTTTAGGGTTTTAGGTTTTAGTTTTTAGGGTTTAGAATTTTAGGGTTTAATGTTAAGTTTTAAGGATTATGGTTTTAGTGTATTGAAGATTAGGGTTAGTTTTCAGGGTTTATGGTTTTGTTTTTAGGTTTTAGTGTTTAGAGTATTAGGACTTTGGGTTTAGTGTATTAAAATTTAGGGTTAAAGATTTAGTTTTTAGGAATTAGGGTTTAGGGTTTTGGTTTTAGGTTTTAGGGTTTACAGTTTTGGGGTTTAATGCTTAGTTTTAGGTTTTAATTTTAGGTGTTATGGTTTTGTTGTATTCATGTTTATGGTTTTAGGTTTTAGTTTTTAGGGTTTTAGGTTTTAGTTTTTAGGGTTTAGAATTTTAGGGTTTAATGTTAAGTTTTAATGATTAGGGTTTTAGTATATTAAAGATTAGGGTTTTAGTTTTCAGGTTTTATGGTTTTGTTCTTAGGTTTTAGTGTTTAGAGTATTAGGACTTTGGGTTTAGTGTATTAAAATTTAGGGTTTATGATTGAGTTTTAAGGATTTAGGGTTTAAGGTTTTGGTTTTAGCTTTTAGGGTTTATAGTTTTTGGGTTTAATCCTTACTTTTAGGGTTTAATTTAAGGTTTTAGGGTTTTTTTGTATTCAAGTTTGAGATTTTAGGTTATAGTTTTTAGGGTTTTTATTTTAGGTTTTAGGGTTTAGAATTTTAGGGTTTAATGTTTAGTTTTAGGGATTAGGGTTTTAGTGTATTAAAGATTAGAGTTTTAGTTTTTAGGGTTTAGGGTTTTGTTTTTAGGTTTTAGTGTTTAGAGTATTAGGACTTAGGGTTTAGTGTATTAAAAATTAGGGTTTAAGATTTAGTTTTTAAGATTTAGGGTTTAGGGTTTTGGTTTTAGGGTTTAGGGTTTAGAGTTTTTGGGTTTAATGCTTAGTTTTAGGGTTTAATTTTAGGTTTAAGGGTTTTGTTATATTCATGTTTATGGTTTTAGGTTTTAGTTTTTAGGGTTTTAGGTTTTAGTTTTTAGGGTTTAGAATTTTAGGGTTTAATGTTATGTTTTAAGGATTAGGGTTTTAGTGTATTAAAGATTAGGGTTTTAGTTTTCAGGGTTTATGGTTTTGTTTTTAGGTTTTAGTGTTTAGAGTATTAGGACTTTGGGTTTAGTGTATTAAAATTTAGGGTTTATGATTTAGTTTTTCGGATTTAGGGTTTTGGGTTTTGGTTTTAGGTTTTAAGGTTTAGAGTTTTTGGGTTTAATGCTTAGTTTTAGGTTTTTATTTTAGGTGTTAGGGTTTTGTTGTATTAAATTTTAGGGTTTTAGGTTTTAGTTTTTAGGGTTTTGGGTTTAGGTTGTAGGGTTTAGAATTTTAGGGTTTAATGTTTAGTATTAGGGTTTAGGGTTTTAGTGTATTAAATATTAGGGTTTTAGTTTTTAGGGTTTAGGGTTTTGTTTTTTGGTTTTGGTGTTTAGAGTATTAGGACTTATGGTTTAGTGTATTAAAATTTAGGTTTTGAGATTGAGTTTTAAGGATTTAAGGTTAAGGGTTTTGGTTTTAGCTTTTAGGGTTTATAGTTTTTGGGTTTAATGCTTATTTTTAGGGTTTAATTTTAAGTTTTAGGGTTTTGTTGTATTCGAGTTTAGGGTTTTAGGTTTTAGTTTTTAGGGTTTTTGTTTTAGGTTTTAGGGTTTAGAATTTTAGGGTTTAATTTTTAGTTTTAGGGATTAGGGTTTTAGTGTATTAAAGATTAGGGTTTTAGTTTTTAGGGTTTATGGTTTTGTTTTTAGGTTTTAGTGTTTATAGTATTAGGACTTATGGTTTAGTTTATTAAAATTTAGGGTTTAAGATTGAGTTTTAAGGATTTAGGGTTTAGGGTTTTGGTTTTAGCTTTTAGGGTTTTGTTGTATTCAAGTTTAGGGTTTTAGATTTTAGTTTTTAGGGTTTTGGTTTTAGGTTTTAGGGTTTAGAATTTTTGGGATTAATTTTTAATTTTAGGGATTAGGGTTTTAGTGTATTAAAGATTAGATTTTTAGTTTTTAGGGTTTAGGGTTTCGTTTTAGGTTTTAGTGTTTAGAGTATTAGGACTTAGGGTTTAGTGTATTAAAAATTAGGGTTTAAGATTTAGTTTTTAAGATTTAGGGTTTAGGGTTTTGGTTTTAGGTTTTAGGATTTAGAGTTTTTGGGTTAAATGCTTAGTTTTAGGGTTTAATTTTAGGTTTTAGGGATTTGTTGTATTCATGTTTATGGTTTTAGTTTTAGTTTTTAGGGTTTTAGGTTTTAGTTTTTAGGGTTTAGAATTTTAGGGTTTAATGTTAAGTTTTAAGGATTAGGGTTTTAGTGTATTAAAGATTAGGGTTTTAGTTTTCAGGGTTTATGGTTTTGTTTTTAGGTTTTAGTGTTTAGAGTATTAGGACTTTGGGTTTAGTGTATTATAATTTAGGGTTTAAGATTTAGTTTTTAGGATTTAGGGTTTAGGGTTTTGGTTTTAGGTTTTACGGTTTAGAGTTTTTGGGTTTAATGCTTAGTTTTAGGTTTTAATTTTAGGTGTTAGGGTTTTGTTGTATTCATGTTTTGGGTTTTAGGTTTTAGTTTTTAGGGTTTTGGGTTTAGGTTGTAGGGTTTAGAATTTTAGGGTTTAATGTTTAGTTTTAGGGTTTAGGGTTTTAGTGTATTAAATATTAGGGTTTTAGTTTTTAGGGTTTAGGGTTTTGTTTTTTGGTTTTGGTGTTTAGAGTATTAGGACTTATGGTTTAGTGTATTAAAATTTAGGTTTTGAGATTGAGTTTTAAGGATTGGGTTTTGGTTTTAGCTTTTAGGGTTTATAGTTTTTAGGTTTAATGCTTATTTTTAGGGTTTAATTTTAAGTTTTAGGGTTTTGTTGTATTCAAGTTTAGGGTTTTAGGTTTTAGTTTTTTGGGTTTTTGTTTTAGGTTTTAGGGTTTAGAATTTTAGGGTTTAATTTTTAGTTTTAGGGATTAGGGTTTTAGTGTATTAAAGATTAGGGTTTTAGTTTTTAGGGTTTAGGGTTTTGTTTTTAGGTTTTAGTGTTTAGAGTATTAGGAATTATGGTTTAGTTTATTAAAATTTAGGGTTTAAGATTGAGTTTTAAGGATTTAGGGTTTAGGGTTTTGGTTTTAGCTTTTAGGGTTTATAGTTTTTGGGTTTAATGCTTACTTTTAGGGTTTAATTTTAAGTTTTAGGGTTTTGTTGTATTCAAGTTTAGGGTTTTAGATTTTAGTTTTTAGAGTTTTGGTTTTAGGTTTTAGGGTTTAGAATTTTAGGGTTTAATGTTAAGTTTTAAGGATTAGGGTTTAAGTGTATTAAAGATTAGGGTTTTAGTTTTCAGGGTTTATGGTTTTGTTTTTAGGTTTTAGTGTTTAGAGTATTAGGACTTTGGGTTTAGTGTATTGGAATTTAGGGTTTAAGATTTAGTTTTTAGGATTTAGGGTTTAGGGTTTTGGTTTTAGGTTTTACGGTTTAGGGTTTAGAATTCTAGGGTTTAATGTTTAGTTTTAGGGATTAGGGTTTTAGTGTATTAAAGATTAGGGTTTTAGTTTTTAGGGTTTAGGGTTTTGTTTTTAGGTTTTAATGTTAAGAGTATTAGGGCTTAGGGTTTAGTGTATTAAAAATTAGGGTTTAATATTTAGTTTTTAAGATGTAGGGTTTAGGGTTTAGGTTTTAGGTTTTAGGGTTTAGAGTTTCTGGGTTTAATGCTTAGTTTTAGGGTTTAATTTTAGGTTTTAGGGTTTTGTTGTATTCATGTTTATGGTTTTAGGTTTTAGTTATTAGGGTTTTAGGTATTAGTTTTTAGGGTTTAGAATTTTAGGGTTTAATGTTGAGTTTTAAGGATTAGGGTTTTAGTGTATTAAAGATTAGGGATTTAGTTTTTAGGGTTTATGTTTTTGTTTTTAGGCTTTAGTGTTTAGAGTGTTAGGACTTTGGGTTTAGTGTATTAAAATTTAGGGTTTAAGATTTAGTTTTTAGGATTTAGGGTTTAGGGTTTTGGTTTTAGGTTTTAGGGTTTAGAGTTTTTGGGTTTATTGCTTAGTTTTAGGTTTTAATTTTAGGTGTTAGGGTTTTGTTGTATTCAAGTTTATGGTTTTAGTTTTTAGGGTTTTATGTGTTAGTTTTTAGTGTTTCGAGTTTTAGAGTTTAATGTTTAGTTTTAAGGATTAGGGTTTTAGTGTATTAAAGATTATGGTTTTAGTTTTCAGGGTATAGGGTTTTGTTTTTAGGTTTTAGTGTTTAGAGTATTAGGACTTTGGGTTTAGTGTATTAAAATTTAGGGTTTAATATTTAGTTTTAAGGATTTAGGGTTTAGGGTTTTGGTTTTAGGTTTTAGGGTTTAGAGTTTTTGGATTTAATGCTTAGTTTTAGGTTTTAATTCTAGGTGTTAGGGTTTTGTTGTATTCAAGTTTATGGTTTTAGGTTTTAGTTTTTAGGGTTTTATGTGTTAGATTTTAGTGTTTCGAATTTTAGGGTATAATGTTTAGTTTTAAGGATTAGGGTTTTAGTGTATTAAAGATTAGGGTTTTAGTTTTCAAGGTATAGGGTTTTTTTTTAAGGTTTTAGTGTTTAGAGTTTTAGGACTTAGGGTTTAGTGTATTAAAAATTATGGTTTAAGATTTAGTTTTTAAGATTTAGGGTTTAGGGTTTTGGTTTTAGGTTTTAGGGTTTAGAGTTTTTGGGTTTAATGCTTAGTTTTAGGGTTTAATTTTAGGTTTTAGGGTTTTGTTGTATTAAATTTTAGGGTTTTAGGTTTTAGTTTTTCGGGTTTTGGGTTTAGGTTGTAGGGTTTAGAATTTTAGGGTTTAATGTTTAGTTTTAGGGTTTAGGGTTTTAGTGTATTAAATATTAGGGTTTTAGTTTTTAGGGTTTAGGGTTTTGTTTTTTGGTTTTGGTGTTTAGAGTATTAGGACTTATGGTTTAGTGTATTAAAATTTAGGTTTTGAGATTGAGTTTTAAGGATTTAAGGTTAAGGGTTTTGGTTTTAGCTTTTAGGGTTTATAGTTTTTGGGTTTAATGCTTATTTTTAGGGTTTAATTTTAAGTTTTAGGGTTTTGTTGTATTCGAGTTTAGGGTTTTAGGTTTTAGTTTTTAGGGTTTTTGTTTTAGGTTTTAGGGTTTAGAATTTTAGGGTTTAATTTTTAGTTTTAGGGATTAGGGTTTTAGTGTATTAAAGATTAGGGTTTTAGTTTTTAGGGTTTAGGGTTTTGTTTTTAGGTTTTAGTGTTTATAGTATTAGGAATTATGGTTTAGTTTATTAAAATTTAGGGTTTAAGATTGAGTTTTAAGGATCTAGGGTTTAGGGTTTTGGGGTTTTTGTTTTAGGTTTTAGGGTTTAGAATTTTTGGGTTTAATTTTTAATTTTAGGGATTAGGGTTTTAGTGTATTAAAGATTAGATTTTTAGTTTTTAGGGTTTAGGGTTTCGTTTTAGGTTTTAGTGTTTAGAGTATTAGGACTTAGGGTTTAGTGTATTAAAAATTAGGTTTTAAGATTTAGTTTTTAAGATTTAGGGTTTAGGGTTTTGGTTTTAGGTTTTAGGATTTAGAGTTTTTGGGTTTAATGCTTAGTTTTAGGGTTTAATTTTAGGTTTTAGGGTTTTGTTGTATTCATGTTTATTGTTTTAGTTTTAGTTTTTAGGGTTTTAGGTTTTAGTTTTTAGGGTTTAGAATTTTAGGGTTTAATGTTAAGTTTTAAGGATTAGGGTTTTAGTGTATTAAAGATTAGGGTTTTAGTTTTCAGGGTTTATGGTTTTGTTTTTAGGTTTTAGTGTTTAGAGTATTAGGACTTTGGGTTTAGTGTATTAAAATTTAGGGTTTAAGATTTAGTTTTTAGGATTTAGGGTTTAGGGTTTTGGTTTTAGGTTTTAGGGTTTAGAGTTTTTGGGTTTAATGCTTAGTTTTAGGTTTTAATTTTAGGTGTTAGGGTTTTGTTGTATTCATGTTTTGGGTTTTAGGTTTTAGTTTTTAGGGTTTTGGGTTTAGGTTGTAGGGTTTAGAATTTTAGGGTTTAATGTTTAGTTTTAGGGTTTAGGGTTTTAGTGTATTAAATATTAGGGTTTTAGTTTTTAGGGTTTAGGGTTTTGTTTTTTGGTTTTGGTGTTTAGAGTATTAGGACTTATGGTTTAGTGTATTAAAATTTAGGTTTTGAGATTGAGTTTTAAGGATTTAAGGTTTAGGGTTTTGGTTTTAGCTTTTAGGGTTTATAGTTTTTAGGTTTAATGCTTATTTTTAGGGTTTAATTTTAAGTTTTAGGGTTTTGTTGTATTCAAGTTTAGGGTTTTAGGTTTTAGTTTTTTGGGTTTTTGTTTTAGGTTTTAGGGTTTAGAATTTTAGGGTTTAATTTTTAGTTTTAGGGATTAGGGTTTTAGTGTATTAAAGATTAGGGTTTTAGTTTTTATGGTTTAGGGTTTTGTTTTTAGGTTTTAGTGTTTAGATTATTAGGAATTATGGTTTAGTTTATTAAAATTTAGGGTTTAAGATTGAGTTTTAAGGATTTAGGGTTTAGGGTTTTGGTTTTAGGTTTTAGGGTTTAGAGTTTTTGGATTTAATGCTTAGTTTTAGGTTTTAATTCTAGGTGTTAGGGTTTTGTTGTATTCAAGTTTATGGTTTTAGGTTTTAGTTTTTAGGGTTTTATGTGTTAGATTTTAGTGTTTCGAATTTTAGGGTATAATGTTTAGTTTTAAGGATTAGGGTTTTAGTGTATTAAAGATTAGGGTTTTAGTTTTCAAGGTATAGGGTTTTTTTTTTAGGTTTTAGTGTTTAGAGTATTAGGACTTAGGGTTTAGTGTATTAAAAATTATGGTTTAAGATTTAGTTTTTAAGATTTAGGGTTTAGGGTTTTGGTTTTAGGTTTTAGGGTTTAGAGTTTTTGGGTTTAATGCTTAGTTTTAGGGTTTAATTTTAGGTTTTAGGGTTTTGTTGTATTAAATTTTAGGGTTTTAGGTTTTAGTTTTTAGGGTTTTGGGTTTAGGTTGTAGGGTTTAGAATTTTAGGGTTTAATGTTTAGTTTTAGGGTTTAGGGTTTTAGTGTATTAAATATTAGGGTTTTAGTTTTTAGGGTTTAGGGTTTTGTTTTTTGGTTTTGGTGTTTAGAGTATTAGGACTTATGGTTTAGTGTATTAAAATTTAGGTTTTGAGATTGAGTTTTAAGGATTTAAGGTTAAGGGTTTTGGTTTTAGCTTTTAGGGTTTATAGTTTTTGGGTTTAATGCTTATTTTTAGGGTTTAATTTTAAGTTTTAGGGTTTTGTTGTATTCGAGTTTAGGGTTTTAGGTTTTAGTTTTTAGGGTTTTTGTTTTAGGTTTTAGGGTTTAGAATTTTAGGGTTTAATTTTTAGTTTTAGGGATTAGGGTTTTAGTGTATTAAAGATTAGGGTTTTAGTTTTTAGGGTTTAGGGTTTTGTTTTTAGGTTTTAGTGTTTATAGTATTAGGACTTATGGTTTAGTTTATTAAAATTTAGGGTTTAAGATTGAGTTTTAAGGATTTAGGGTTTAGGGTTTTGGTTTTAGCTTTTAGGGTTTTGTTGTATTCAAGTTTAGGGTTTTAGATTTTAGTTTTTAGGGTTTTGTTTTAGGTTTTAGGGTTTAGAATTTTTGGGTTTAATATTTAATTTTAGGGATTAGGGTTTTAGTGTATTAAAGATTAGATTTTTAGTTTTTAGGGTTTAGGGTTTCGTTTTAGGTTTTAGTGTTTAGAGTATTAGGACTTAGGGTTTAGTGTATTAAAAATTAGGGTTTAAGATTTAGTTTTTAAGATTTAGGGTTTAGGGTTTTGGTTTTAGGTTTTAGGATTTAGAGTTTTTGGGTTTAATGCTTAGTTTTAGGGTTTAATTTTAGGTTTTAAGGTTTTGTTGTATTCATGTTTATGGTTTTAGTTTTAGTTTTTAGGGTTTTAGGTTTTAGTTTTTAGGGTTTAGAATTTTAGGGTTTAATGTTAAGTTTTAAGGATTAGGGTTTTAGTGTATTAAAGATTAGGGTTTTAGTTTTCAGGGTTTATGGTTTTGTTTTTAGGTTTTAGTGTTTAGAGTATTAGGACTTTGGGTTTAGTGTATTAAAATTTAGGGTTTAAGATTTAGTTTTTAGGATTTAGGGTTTAGGGTTTTGGTTTTAGGTTTTAGGGTTTAGAGTTTTTGGGTTTAATGCTTAGTTTTAGGTTTTAATTTTAGGTGTTAGGGTTTTGTTGTATTCATGTTTTGGGTTTTAGGTTTTAGTTTTTAGGGTTTTGGGTTTAGGTTGTAGGGTTTAGAATTTTAGGGTTTAATGTTTAGTTTTAGGGTTTAGGGTTTTAGTGTATTAAATATTAGGGTTTTAGTTTTTAGGGTTTAGGGTTTTATTTTTTGGTTTTGGTGTTTAGAGTATTAGGACTTATGGTTTAGTGTATTAAAATTTAGGTTTTGAGATTGAGTTTTAAGGATTTTAGGTTTAGGGTTTTGGTTTTAGCTTTTAGGGTTTATAGTTTTTAGGTTTAATGCTTATTTTTAGGGTTTAATTTTAAGTTTTAGGGTTTTGTTGTATTCAAGTTTAGGGTTTTAGGTTTTAGTTTTTTGGGTTTTTGTTTTAGGTTTTAGGGTTTAGAATTTTAGGGTTTAATTTTTAGTTTTAGGGATTAGGGTTTTAGTGTATTAAAGATTAGGGTTTTAGTTTTTATGGTTTAGGGTTTTGTTTTTAGGTTTTAGTGTTTAGATTATTAGGAATTATGGTTTAGTTTATTAAAATTTAGGGTTTAAGATTGAGTTTTAAGGATTTAGGGTTTAGGGTTTTGGTTTTAGCTTTTAGGGTTTATAGTTTTTGGGTTTAATGCTTATTTTTAGGGTTTAATTTTAAGTTTTAGGGTTTTGTTGTATTCAAGTTTAGGGTTTTAGATTTTAGTTTTTAGAGTTTTGGTTTTAGGTTTTAGGGTTTAGAATTTTAGGGTTTAATTTTTAGTTTTAAGGATTAGGGTTTAAGTGTATTAAAGATTAGGGTTTTAGTTTTTATGGTTTAGGGTTTTGTTTTTAGGTTTTAGTGTTTAGATTATTAGGAATTATGGTTTAGTTTATTAAAATTTAGGGATTAAGATTGAGTTTTAAGGATTTAGGGTTTAGGGTTTTGGTTTTAGCTTTTAGGGTTTATAGTTTTTGGGTTTAATGCTTACTTTTAGGGTTTAATTTTAAGTTTTAGGGTTTTGTTGTATTCAAGTTTAGGGTTTTAGATTTTAGTTTTTAGAGTTTTGGTTTTAGGTTTTAGGGTTTAGAATTTTAGGGTTTAATGTTAAGTTTTAAGGATTAGGGTTTAAGTGTATTAAAGATTAGGGTTTTAGTTTTCAGGGTTTATGGTTTTGTTTTTAGGTTTTAGTGTTTAGAGTATTAGGACTTTGGGTTTAGTGTATTGGAATTTAGGGTTTAAGATTTAGTTTTTAGGATTTAGGGTTTAGGGTTTTGGTTTTAGGTTTTACGGTTTAGGGTTTAGAATTCTAGGGTTTAATGTTTAGTTTTAGGGATTAGGGTTTTAGTGTATTAAAGATTAGGGTTTTAGTTTTTAGGGTTTAGGGTTTTGTTTTTAGGTTTTAATGTTAAGAGTATTAGGGCTTAGGGTTTAGTGTATTAAAAATTAGGGTTTAATATTTAGTTTTTAAGATTTAGGGTTTAGGGTTTAGGTTTTAGGTTTTAGGGTTTAGAGTTTTTGGGTTTAATGCTTAGTTTTAGGGTTTAATTTTAGGTTTTAGGGTTTTGTTGTATTCATGTTTATGGTTTTAGGTTTTAGTTTTTAGGGTTTTAGGTATTAGTTTTTAGGGTTTAGAATTTTAGGGTTTAATGTTGAGTTTTAAGGATTAGGGTTTTAGTGTATTAAAGATTAGGGATTTAGTTTTTAGGGTTTATGTTTTTGTTTTTAGGCTTTAGTGTTTAGAGTGTTAGGACTTTGGGTTTAGTGTATTAAAATTTAGGGTTTAAGATTTAGTTTTTAGGATTTAGGGTTTAGGGTTTTGGTTTTAGGTTTTAGGGTTTAGAGTTTTTGGGTTTATTGCTTAGTTTTAGGTTTTAATTTTAGGTGTTAGGGTTTTGTTGTATTCAAGTTTATGGTTTTAATTTTTAGGGTTTTATGTGTTAGTTTTTAGTATTTCGAGTTTTAGAGTTTAATGTTTAGTTTTAAGGATTAGGGTTTTAGTGTATTAAAGATTATGATTTTAGTTTTCAGGGTATAGGGTTTTGTTTTTAGGTTTTAGTGTTTAGAGTATTAGGACTTTGGGTTTAGTGTATTAAAATTTAGGGTTTAATATTTAGTTTTAAGGATTTAGGGTTTAGGGTTTTGGTTTTAGGTTTTAGGGTTTAGAGTTTTTGGATTTAATGCTTAGTTTTAGGTTTTAATTCTAGGTGTTAGGGTTTTGTTGTATTCAAGTTTATGGTTTTAGGTTTTAGTTTTTAGGGTTTTATGTGTTAGATTTTAGTGTTTCGAATTTTAGGGTATAATGTTTAGTTTTAAGGATTAGGGTTTTAGTGTATTAAAGATTAGGGTTTTAGTTTTCAAGGTATAGGGTTTTGTTTTTAGGTTTTAGTGTTTAGAGTATTAGGACTTAGGGTTTAGTGTATTAAAAATTATGGTTTAAGATTTAGTTTTTAAGATTTAGGGTTTAGGGTTTAGGTTTTAGGTTTTAGGGTTTAGAGTTTTTGGGTTTAATGCTTAGTTTTAGGGTTTAATTTTAGGTTTTAGGGTTTTGTTGTATTCATGTTTATGGTTTTAGGTTTTAGTTTTTAGGGTTTTAGGTATTAGTTTTTAGGGTTTAGAATTTTAGGGTTTAATGTTGAGTTTTAAGGATTAGGGTTATAGTGTATTAAAGATTAGGGATTTAGTTTTTAGGGTTTATGTTTTTTGTTTTTAGGCTTTAGTGTTTAGAGTGTTAGGACTTTGGGTTTAGTGTATTAAAATTTAGGGTTTAAGATTTAGTTTTTAGGATTTAGGGTTTAGGGTTTAGGTTTTAGGTTTTAGGGTTTAGAATTTTTGGGTTTATTGCTTAGTTTTAGGTTTTAATTTTAGGTGTTAGGGTTTTGTTGTATTCAAGTTTATGGTTTTAGTTTTTAGGGTTTTATGTGTTAGTTTTTAGTGTTTCGAGTTTTAGAGTTTAATGTTTAGTTTTAAGGATTAGGTTTTTAGTGTATTAAAGATTATGGTTTTAGTTTTCAGGGTATAGGGTTTTGTTTTTAGGTTTTAGTGTTTAGAGTATTAGGACTTTGGGTTTAGTGTATTAAAATTTAGGGTTTAATATTTAGTTTTAAGGATTTAGGGTTTAGGGTTTTGGTTTTAGGTTTTAGGGTTTAGAGTTTTTGGATTTAATGCTTAGTTTTAGGTTTTAATTCTAGGTGTTAGGGTTTTGTTGTATTCAAGTTTATGGTTTTAGGTTTTAGTTTTTAGGGTTTTATGTGTTAGATTTTAGTGTTTCGAATTTTAGGGTATAATGTTTAGTTTTAAGGATTAGGGTTTTAGTGTATTAAAGATTAGGGTTTTAGTTTTCAAGGTATAGGGTTTTTTTTTTAGGTTTTAGTGTTTAGAGTATTAGGACATAGGGTTTAGTGTATTAAAAATTATGGTTTAAGATTTAGTTTTTAAGATTTAGGGTTTAGGGTTTTGGTTTTAGGTTTTAGGCTTTAGAGTTTTTGGGTTAAATGCTTAGTTTTAGGGTTTAATTTTTAGGTTTTAGGGTTTTGTTGTATTAAATTTTAGGGTTTTAGGTTTTAGTTTTTAGGGTTTTGGGTTTAGGTTGTAGGGTTTAGAATTTTAGGGTTTAATGTTTAGTTTTAGGGTTTAGGGTTTTAGTGTATTAAATATTAGGGTTTTAGTTTTTAGGGTTTAGGGTTTTGTTTTTTGGTTTTGGTGTTTAGAGTATTAGGACTTATGGTTTAGTGTATTAAAATTTAGGTTTTGAGATTGAGTTTTAAGGATTTAAGGTTAAGGGTTTTGGTTTTAGCTTTTAGGGTTTATAGTTTTTGGGTTTAATGCTTATTTTTAGGGTTTAATTTTAAGTTTTAGGGTTTTGTTGTATTCGAGTTTAGGGTTTTAGGTTTTAGTTTTTAGGGTTTTTGTTTTAGGTTTTAGGGTTTAGAATTTTAGGGTTTAATTTTTAGTTTTAGGGATTAGGGTTTTAGTGTATTAAAGATTAGGGTTTTAGTTTTTAGGGTTTAGGGTTTTGTTTTTAGGTTTTAGTGTTTATAGTATTAGGACTTATGGTTTAGTTTATTAAAATTTAGGGTTTAAGATTGAGTTTTAAGGATTTAGGGTTTAGGGTTTTGGTTTTAGCTTTTAGGGTTTTGTTGTATTCAAGTTTAGGGTTTTAGATTTTAGTTTTTAGGGTTTTGGTTTTAGGTTTTAGGGTTTAGAATTTTTGGGTTTAATTTTTAATTTTAGGGATTAGGGTTTTAGTGTATTAAAGATTAGATTTTTAGTTTTTAGGGTTTAGGGTTTCATTTTAGGTTTTAGTGTTTAGAGTATTAGGACTTAGGGTTTAGTGTATTAAAAATTAGGGTTTAAGATTTAGTTTTTAAGATTTAGGGTTTAGGGTTTTGGTTTTAGGTTTTAGGATTTAGAGTTTTTGGGTTTAATGCTTAGTTTTAGGGTTTAATTTTAGGTTTTAGGGTTTTGTTGTATTCATGTTTATGGTTTTAGTTTTAGTTTTTAGGGTTTTAGGTTTTAGTTTTTAGGGTTTAGAATTTTAGGGTTTAATGTTAAGTTTTAAGGATTAGGGTTTTAGTGTATTAAAGATTATGGTTTTAGTTTTCAGGGTTTATGGTTTTGTTTTTAGGTTTTAGTGTTTAGAGTATTAGGACTTTGGGTTTAGTGTATTAAAATTTAGGGTTTAAGATTTAGTTTTTAGGATTTAGGGTTTAGGGTTTTGGTTTTAGGTTTTACGGTTTAGAGTTTTTGGGTTTAATGCTTAGTTTTAGGTTTTAATTTTAGGTGTTAGGGTTTTGTTGTATTCATGTTTTGGGATTTAGGTTTTAGTTTTTAGGGTTTTGGGTTTAGGTTGTAGGGTTTAGAATTTTAGGGTTTAATGTTTAGTTTTAGGGTTTAGGGTTTTAGTGTATTAAATATTAGGGTTTTAGTTTTTAGGGTTTAGGGTTTTGTTTTTTGGTTTTGGTGTTTAGAGTATTAGGACTTATGGTTTAGTGTAATAAAATTTAGGTTTTGAGATTGAGTTTTAAGGATTTAAGGTTTAGGGTTTTGGTTTTAGCTTTTAGGGTTTATAGTTTTTAGGTTTAATGCTTATTTTTAGGGTTTAATTTTAAGTTTTAGGGTTTTGTTGTATTCAAGTTTAGGGTTTTAGGTTTTAGTTTTTAGGGTTTTTGTTTTAGGTTTTAGGGTTTAGAATTTTAGGGTTTAATTTTTAGTTGTAGGGATTAGGGTTTTAGTGTATTAAAGATTAGGGTTTTAGTTTTTAGGGTTTAGGGTTTTGTTTTTAGGTTTTAGTGTTTAGAGTATTAGGAATTATGGTTTAGTTTATTAAAATTTAGGGTTTAAGATTGAGTTTTAAGGATTTAGGGTTTAGGGTTTTGGTTTTAGCTTTTAGGGTTTATAGTTTTTGGGTTTAATGCTTACTTTTAGGGTTTAATTTTAAGTTTTAGGGTTTTGTTTTATTCAAGTTTAGGGTTTTAGATTTTAGTTTTTAGAGTTTTGGTTTTAGGTTTTAGGGTTTAGAATTTTAGGGTTTAATGTTAAGTTTTAAGGATTAGGGTTTAAGTGTATTAAAGATTAGGGTTTTAGTTTTCAGGGTTTATGGTTTTGTTTTTAGGTTTTAGTGTTTAGAGTATTAGGACTTTGGGTTTAGTGTATTGGAATTTAGGGTTTAAGATTTAGTTTTTAGGATTTAGGGTTTAGGGTTTTGGTTTTAGGTTTTACGGTTTAGGGTTTAGAATTCTAGGGTTTAATGTTTAGTTTTAGGGATTAGGGTTTTAGTGTATTAAAGATTAGGGTTTTAGTTTTTAAGGTTTAGGGTTTTGTTTTTAGGTTTTAATGTTAAGAGTATTAGGGCTTAGGGTTTAGTGTATTAAAAATTAGGGTTTAATATTTAGTTTTTAAGATTTAGGGTTTAGGGTTTAGGTTTTAGGTTTTAGGGTTTAGAGTTTTTGGGTTTAATGCTTAGTTTTAGGGTTTAATTTTAGGTTTTAGGGTTTTGTTGTATTCATGTTTATGGTTTTAGGTTTTAGTTTTTAGGGTTTTAGGTATTAGTTTTTAGGGTTTAGAATTTTAGGGTTTAATGTTGAGTTTTAAGGATTAGGGTTTTAGTGAATTAAAGATTAGGGATTTAGTTTTTAGGGTTTATGTTTTTGTTTTTAGGCTTTAGTGTTTAGAGTGTTAGGACTTTGGGTTTAGTGTATTAAAATTTAGGGTTTAAGATTTAGTTTTTAGGATTTAGGGTTTAGGGTTTTGGTTTTAGGTTTTAGGGTTTAGAGTTTTTGGGTTTATTGCTTAGTTTTAGGTTTTAATTTTAGGTGTTAGGGTTTTGTTGTATTCAAGTTTATGGTTTTAATTTTTAGGGTTTTATGTGTTAGTTTTTAGTGTTTCGAGTTTTAGAGTTTAATGTTTAGTTTTAAGGATTAGGGTTTTAGTGTATTAAAGATTATGATTTTAGTTTTCAGGGTATAGGGTTTTGTTTTTAGGTTTTAGTGTTTAGAGTATTAGGACTTTGGGTTTAGTGTATTAAAATTTAGGGTTTAATATTTAGTTTTAACGATTTAGGGTTTAGGGTTTTGGTTTTAGGTTTTAGGGTTTAGAGTTTTTGGATTTAATGCTTAGTTTTAGGTTTTAATTCTAGGTGTTAGGGTTTTGTTGTATTCAAGTTTATGGTTTTAGGTTTTAGTTTTTAGGGTTTTATGTGTTAGATTTTAGTGTTTCGAATTTTAGGGTATAATGTTTAGTTTTAAGGATTAGGGTTTTAGTGTATTAAAGATTAGGGTTTTAGTTTTCAAGGTATAGGGTTTTGTTTTTAGGTTTTAGTGTTTAGAGTATTAGGACTTAGGGTTTAGTGTATTAAAAATTATGGTTTAAGATTTAGTTTTTAAGATTTAGGGTTTAGGGTTTTGGTTTTAGGTTTTAGGGTTTAGAGTTTTTGGGTTTAATGCTTAGTTTTAGGGTTTAATTTTAGGTGTTAGGGTTTTGTTGTATTCATGATTATGGTTTTAGGTTATAGTTTTTAGGGTTTTAGGTATTGGTTTTTAGGGTTTAGAATTTAAGGGTTTAATGTTGAGTTTTAAGGATTAGGGTTTTAAGGTATTAAAGATTAGGGTTTTAGTTTTCAGGGTTTATGGTTTTGTTTTTAGGTTTTAGTGTTTAGAGTATTAGGACTTTGGGTTTAGTGTATTAAAATTTAGGGTTTAAGATTAAGTTTTTAGGATTTAGGGTTTAGGGTTTTGGTTTTAGGTTTTAGGGTTTAGAGTTTTTGGGTTTAATGCTTGGTTTTAGGTTTTAATTTTAGGTGTTATGGTTTTGTTGTATTCAAGTTTATGGTTTTAGGTTTTAGTTTTTAGGGTTTTAGGTTTTAGTTTTTAGTGTTTCGAATTTTAGGGTTTAATGTTTAGTTTTAAGGATTAGGGTTTTAGTGTATTAAAGATTAGGGTTTTAGTTTTCAGGGTTTAGGGTTTTGTTTTTAGGTTTTAGTATTTAGAGTATTAGGACTTTGGGTCTAGTGTATTAAAAATTAGGGTTTAAGATTTAGTTTTTAAGTTTAGGGTTTAGGGTTTAGGTTTTAGGTTTTAGGGTTTATAGTTTTTGGGTTTAATGCTTACTTTTAGGGTTTAATTTTAAGTTTTAGGGTTTTGTTGTATTCAAGTTTAGGGTTTTAGATTTTAATTTTTAGGGTTTTTGTTTTGGGTTTTAGGGTTTATAATTTTAGGGTTTAATTTTTAGTTTTAGGGATTAGGGTTTTAGTGTATTAAAGATTAGATTTTTAGTTTTTAGGGTTTAGGGTTTCGTTTTTAGGTTTTAGTGTTTAGAGTATTAGGACTTAGGGTTTATTGTATTAAAAATTAGGGTTTAAGATTTAGTTTTTAAGATTTAGGGTTTAGGGTTTTGGTTTTAGGTTTTAGGATTTAGAGTTTTTTGGGTTTAATGCTTAGTTTTAGGGTTTAATTTTAGGTTTTAGGGTTTTGTTGTATTCATGTTTATGGTTTCAGTTTTAGTTTTTAGGGTTTTAGGTTTTAGTTTTTAGGGTTTAGAATTTTAGGGTTTAATTTTAAGTTTTAAGGATTAGGGTTTTAGTGTATTAAAGATTAGGGTTTTAGTTTTCAGGGTTTATGGTTTTGTTTTTAGGTTTGATTGTTTAGAGTATTAGGACTTTGGGTTTAGTGTATTAAAATTTAGGGTTTATTATTGAGTTTTAAGGATTTGGGGTTTAAGGTTTTGGTTTTAGCTTTTAGGGTTTATAGTTTTTGGGTTTAATGCTTACTTTTAGGGTTTAATTTTAAGTTTTAGGGTTTTGTTGTATTCAAGTTTGTGATTTTAGGTTATAGTTTTTAGGGTTTTTGTTTTAGGTTTTTGGGTTTAGAATTTTAGGGTTTAATGTTTAGTTTTAGGGATTAGGGTTTTAGTGTATTAAAGATTAGAGTTTTAGTTTTCAGGGTTTATGGTTTTGTTTTTTGGTTTTAGTGTTTAGAGTATTAGGACTTAGGGTTTAGTGTATTAAAAATTAGGGTTTAAGATTTAGTTTTTAAGATTTAGGGTTTAGGGTTTTGGTTTTAGGTTTTAGGGTTTAGAGTTTTTGGGTTTAATGCTTAGTTTTAGGGTTTAATTTTAGGTTTAAAGGTTTTGTTGTATTCATGTTTATGGTTTTAGGTTTTAGTTTTTAGGGTTTTAGGTTTTAGTTTTTAGGGTTTAGAATTTTAGGGTTTAATGTTAAGTTTTAAGGATTAGGGTTTTAGTGTATTGAAGATTAGGGTTAGTTTTCAGGGTTTATGGTTTTGTTTTTAGGTTTTAGTGTTTAGAGTATTAGGACTTTGGGTTTAGTGTATTAAAATTTAGGGTTTAAGATTAAGTTTTTAGGATTTAGGGTTTAGGGTTTTGGTTTTAGGTTTTAGGGTTTACAGTTTTGGGGTTTAATGTTTAGTTTTAGGTTTTAATTTTAGGTGTTATTGTTTTGTTGTATTCAAGTTTATGGTTTTAGGTTTTAGTTTTTAGGGTTTTAGGTTTTAGTTTTTAGTGTTTCGAATTTTAGGGTTTAATGATTAGTTTTAAGGATTAGGGTTTTAGTGTATTAAAGATTAGGGTTTTAGTTTTCAGGGTTTAGGGTTTTGTTTTTAGGTTTTAGTATTTAGAGTATTAGGACTTTGGGTCTAGTGTATTAAAAATTAGGGTTTAAGATTTAGTTTTTAAGATTTAGGGTTTAGGGATTAGGTTTTAGGTTTTAGGGTTTATAGTTTTTGGGTTTAATGCTTACTTTTAGGGTTTAATTTTAAGTTTTAGGGTTTTGTTGTATTCAAGTTTAGGGTTTTAGATTTTAATTTTTAGGGTTTTGGTTTTGGGTTTTAGGGTTTAGAATTTTAGGGTTTAATTTTTAGTTTTAGGGATTAGGGTTTTAGTGTATTAAAGATTAGATTTTTAGTTTTTAGGGTTTAGGGTTTCATTTTTAGGTTTTAGTGTTTAGAGTATTAGGACTTAGGGTTTAGTGTATTAAAAATTAGGGTTTAAGATTTAGTTTTTAAGATTTAGGGTTTAGGGTTTTGGTTTTAGGTTTTAGGAATTAGAGTTTTTGGGTTTAATGCTTAGTTTTAGGGTTTAATTTTAGGTTTTAGGGTTTTGTTGTATTCATGTTTATGGTTTCAGTTTTAGTTTTTAGGGTTTTAGGTTTTAGTTTTTAGGGTTTAGAATTTTAGGGTTTAATGTTAAGTTTTAAGGATTAGGGTTTTAGTGTATTAAAGATTAGGGTTTTAGTTTTCAGGGTTTATGGTTTTGTTTTTAGGTTTGATTGTTTAGAGTATTAGGACTTTGGGTTTAGTGTATTAAAATTTAGGGTTTATGATTGAGTTTTAAGGATTTGGGGTTTAAGGTTTTGGTTTTAGCTTTTAGGGTTTATAGTTTTTGGGTTTAATGCTTACTTTTAGGGTTTAATTTTAAGTTTTAGGGTTTTGTTGTATTCAAGTTTGTGATTTTAGGTTATAGTTTTTAGGGTTTTTGTTTTAGGTTTTTGGGTTTAGAATTTTAGGGTTTAATGTTTAGTTTTAGGGATTAGGGTTTTAGTGTATTAAAGATTAGAGTTTTAGTTTTCAGGGTTTATGGTTTTGTTTTTTGGTTTTAGTGTTTAGAGTATTAGGACTTAGGGTTTAGTGTATTAAAAATTAGGGTTTAAGATTTAGTTTTTAAGATTTAGGGTTTAGGGTTTTGGTTTTAGGTTTTAGGGTTTAGAGTTTTTGGGTTTAATGCTTAGTTTTAGGGTTTAATTTTAGGTTTAAAGGTTTTGTTGTATTCATGTTTATGGTTTTAGGTTTTAGTTTTTAGGGTTTTAGGTTTTAGTTTTTAGGGTTTAGAATTTTAGGGTTTAATGTTAAGTTTTAAGGATTAGGGTTTTAGTGTATTGAAGATTAGGGTTAGTTTTCAGGGTTTATGGTTTTGTTTTTAGGTTTTAGTGTTTAGAGTATTAGGACTTTGGGTTTAGTGTATTAAAATTTAGGGTTTAAGATTAAGTTTTTAGGATTTAGGGTTTAGGGTTTTGGTTTTAGGTTTTAGGGTTTACAGTTTTGGGGTTTAATGTTTAGTTTTAGGTTTTAATTTTAGGTGTTATTGTTTTGTTGTATTCAAGTTTATGGTTTTAGGTTTTAGTTTTTAGGGTTTTAGGTTTTAGTTTTTAGTGTTTCGAATTTTAGGGTTTAATGATTAGTTTTAAGGATTAGGGTTTTAGTGTATTAAAGATTAGGGTTTTAGTTTTCAGGGTTTAGGGTTTTGTTTTTAGGTTTTAGTATTTAGAGTATTAGGACTTTGGGTCTAGTGTATTAAAAATTAGGGTTTAAGATTTAGTTTTTAAGATTTAGGGTTTAGGGATTAGGTTTTAGGTTTTAGGGTTTATAGTTTTTGGGTTTAATGCTTACTTTTAGGGTTTAATTTTAAGTTTTAGGGTTTTGTTGTATTCAAGTTTAGGGTTTTAGATTTTAATTTTTAGGGTTTTGGTTTTGGGTTTTAGGGTTTAGAATTTTAGGGTTTAATTTTTAGTTTTAGGGATTAGGGTTTTAGTGTATTAAAGATTAGATTTTTAGTTTTTAGGGTTTAGGGTTTCATTTTTAGGTTTTAGTGTTTAGAGTATTAGGACTTAGGGTTTAGTGTATTAAAAATTAGGGTTTAAGATTTAGTTTTTAAGATTTAGGGTTTAGGGTTTTGGTTTTAGGTTTTAGGAATTAGAGTTTTTGGGTTTAATGCTTAGTTTTAGGGTTTAATTTTAGGTTTTAGGGTTTTGTTGTATTCATGTTTATGGTTTCAGTTTTAGTTTTTAGGGTTTTAGGTTTTAGTTTTTAGGGTTTAGAATTTTAGGGTTTAATGTTAAGTTTTAAGGATTAGGGTTTTAGTGTATTAAAGATTAGGGTTTTAGTTTTCAGGGTTTATGGTTTTGTTTTTAGGTTTGATTGTTTAGAGTATTAGGACTTTGGGTTTAGTGTATTAAAATTTAGGGTTTATGATTGAGTTTTAAGGATTTGGGGTTTAAGGTTTTGGTTTTAGCTTTTAGGGTTTATAGTTTTTGGGTTTAATGCTTACTTTTAGGGTTTAATTTTAAGTTCTAGGGTTTTGTTGTATTCACGTTTGTGATTTTAGTTTATAGTTTTTAGGGTTTTTGTTTTAGGTTTTTGGGTGTAGAATTTTAGGGTTTAATGTTTAGTTTTAGGGATTAGGGTTTTAGTGTATTAAAGATTAGAGTTTTAGTTTTTAGGTTTATGGTTTTGTTTTTAGGTTTTAGTGTTTATAGTATTAGGACTTAGGGTTTAGTGTATTAAAAATTAGGGTTTAAGATTTAGTTTTTAAGATTTAGGGTTTTGGTTTTAGGTTTTAGGTTTTAGAGTTTTTGGGTTTAATGCTTAGTTTTAGGGTTTAATTTTAGGTTTAAAGGTTTTGTTGTATTCATGTTTATGGTTTTAGGTTTTAGTTTTTAGGGTTTTAGGTTTTAGTTTTTAGGGTTTAGAATTTTAGGGTTTAATGTTAAGTTTTAAGGATTAGGGTTTTAGTGTATTAAAGATTAGGGTTTTAGTTTTCAGGGTTTATGGTTTTGTTTTTAGGTTTTAGTGTTTAGAGTATTAGGACTTTGGGTTTAGTGTTTTAAAATTTAGGGTTTATGATTTAGTTTTACGGATTTAGGGTTTTGGGTTTTGGTTTTAGGTTTTAGGGTTTAGAGTTTTTGGGTTTAATGCTTAGTTTTAGGTTTTAATTTTAGGTGTTAGGGTTTTGTTGTATTAAATTTTAGGGTTTTAGGTTTTAGTTTTTAGGGTTTTGGGTTTAGGTTGTAGGGTTTAGAATTTTAGGGTTTAATGTTTAGTTTTAGGGTTTAGGGTTTTAGTGTATTAAATATTAGGGTTTTAGTTTTTAGGGTTTTGGGTTTTGTTTTTTGGTTTTGGTGTTTAGAGTATTAGGACTTATGGTTTAGTGTATTAAAATTTAGGTTTTGAGATTGAGTTTTAAGGATTTAAGGTTTAGGGTTTTGGTTTTAGCTTTTAGGGTTTATAGTTTTTGAGTTTAATGCTTATTTTTAGGGTTTAATTTTAAGTTTTAGGGTTTTGTTGTATTCAAGTTTAGGGTTTTAGGTTTTAGTTTTTAGGGTTTTTGTTTTAGGTTTTAGGGTTTAGAATTTTAGGGTTTAATTTTTAGTTTTAGGGATTAGGGTTTTAGTGTATTAAAGATTAGGGTTTTAGGTTTTTGGGTTTAGGGTTTTAATTTTAGGTTTTAGTGTTTAGAGTATTAGAACTTATGGTTTAGTTTATTAAAATTTAGGGTTTAAGATTGAGTTTTAAAGATTTAGGGTTTAGGGTTTTGGTTTTATCTTTTAGGGTTTATAGTTTTTGGGTTTAATGCTTACTTTTAGGGTTTAATTTTAAGTTTTAGGGTTTTGTTGTATTCAAGTTTAGGGTTTTAGATTTTTGCTTTTAGGGTTTTGGTTTTAGGATTTAGGGTTTAAAATTTTAGGGTTTAATTTTTAGTTTTAGGGATTAGGGTTTTAGTGTATTAAAGATTAGATTTTTAGTTTTTAGGGTTTAGGGTTTCGTTTTTAGGTTTTAGTGTTTAGAGTATTAGGACTTAGGGTTTAGTGTATTAAAAATTAGGGTTTAAGATTTAGTTTTTAAGATTTAGGGTTTAGGGTTTTGGTTTTAGGTTTTAGGATTTAGAGTTTTTGGGTTTAATGCTTAGTTTTAGGGTTTAATTTTAGGTTTTAGGGTTTTGTTGTATTCATGTTTATGGTTTTAGTTTTAGTTTTTAGGGTTTTAGGTTTTAGTTTTTAGGGTTTAGAATTTTAGAGTTTAATGTTAAGTTTTAAGAATTAGGGTTTTAGTGTATTAAAGATTAGGGTTTTAGTTTTCAGGGTTTATAGTTTTGTTTTTAGGTTTTAGTGTTTAGAGTATTAGGACTTTGGGTTTAGTGTATTAAAATTTAGGGTTTATGATTGAGTTTTAAGTATTTAGGGTTTAAGGTTTTTGTTTTAGCTTTTAGGGTTTATAGTTTTTGGGTTTAATGCTTACTTTTAGGGTTTAATTTTAAGTTTTAGGGTTTTGTTGTATTCAAGTTTGGGATTTTAGGTTATAGTTTTTAGGGTTTTTGTTTTAGGTTTTAGGGTTTAGAATTTTAGGGTTTAATGTTTAGTTTTAGGGATTAGGGTTTTAGTGTATTAAAGATTAGAGTTTTAGTTTTTAGGGTTTAGGGTTTTGTTTTTAGGTTTTAGTGTTTAGAGTATTAGGACTTAGGGTTTAGTGTATTAAAATTAGGGTTTAAGATTTAGTTTTTAAGATTTAGGGTTTAGGGTTTTGGTTTTAGGTTTTAGGGTTTAGAGTTTTTGGGTTTAATGCTTAGTTTTAGGGTTTAATTTTAGGTTTAAGGGTTTTGTTGTATTCATGTTTATGGTTTTAGGTTTTAGTTTTTAGGGTTTTAGGTTTTAGTTTTTAGGGTTTAGAATTTTAGGGTTTAATGTTAAGTTTTAAGGATTAGGGTTTTAGTGTATTAAAGATTAGGGTTTTAGTTTTCAGGGTTTATGGTTTTGTTTTTAGGTTTTATTATTTAGAGTATTAGGACTTTGGGTTTAGTGTATTAAAATTTAGGGTTTATGATTTAGTTTTTCGGATTTAGGGTTTTGGGTTTTGGTTTTAGGTTTTAGGGTTTAGAGTTTTTGGGTTTAATGCTTAGTTTTAGGTTTTAATTTTAGGTGTTAGGGTTTTGTTGTATTAAATTTTAGGGTTTTAGGTTTTAGTTTTTAGGGTTTTGGGTTTAGGTTGTAGGGTTTAGAATTTTAGGGTTTAATGTTTAGTTTTAGGGTTTAGGGTTTTAGTGTATTAAATATTAGGGTTTTAGTTTTTAGGGTTTAGGGTTTTGTTTTTTGGTTTTGGTGTTTAGAGTATTAGGAGTTATGGTTTAGTGTATTAAAATTTAGGTTTTGAGATTGAGGTTTAAGGATTTAAGGTTTAGGGCTTTGGTTTTAGCTTTTAGGGTTTATAGTTTTTGGGTTTAATGCTTATTTTTAGGGTTTAATTTTAAGTTTTAGGGTTTTGTTGTATTCAAGTTTAGGGTTTTAGGTTTTAGTTTTTAGGGTTTTTGTTTTAGGTTTTAGGGTTTAGAATTTTAGGGTTTAATTTTTAGTTTTAGGGATTAGGGTTTTAGTGTATTAAAGATTAGAGTTTTAGTTTTTATGGTTTAGGGTTTTGTTTTTAGGTTTTAGTGTTTAGACTTATGGTTTAGTGTATTAAAATTTAGGTTTTTAGATTGAGTTTTAAGGATTTAAGGTTTAGGGCTTTGGTTTTAGCTTTTAGGGTTTATAGTTTTTGGGTTTAATGCTTATTTTTAGAGTTTAATTTTAAGTTTTAGGGTTTTGTTGTATTCAAGTTTAGGGTTTTAGATTTTAGTTTTTAGGGTTTTGGTTTTAGGTTTTAGGGTTTAGAATTTTAGGGTTTAATTTTTAGTTTTAGGGATTAGGGTTTTAGTGTATTAAAGATTAGATTTTTAGTTTTTAGGGTTTAGGGTTTCGTTTTTAGGTTTTAGTGTTTAGAGTATTAGGACTTAGGGTTTAGTGTATTAAAAATTAGGGTTTAAGATTTAGTTTTTAAGATTTAGGGTTTAGGATTATGGTTTTAGGTTTTAGGATTTAGAGTTTTTTGGTTTAATGCTTAGTTTTAGGGTTTAATTTTAGGTTTTAGGGTTTTGTTGTATTGATGTTTATGGTTTTAGTTTTAGTTTTTAGGGTTTTAGGTTTTAGTTTTTAGGGTTTAGAATTTTAGGGTTTAATGTTAAGTTTTAACGATTATGGTTTTAGTGTATTGAAGATTAGGGTTAGTTTTCAGGGTTTATGGTTTTGTTTTTAGGTTTTAGTGTTTAGAGTATTAGGACTTTGGGTTTAGTGTATTAAAATTTAGGGTTTAAGATTTAGTTTTTAGGAATTAGGGTTTAGGGTTTTGGTTTTAGGTTTTAGGGTTTATAGTTTTGGGGTTTAATGCTTAGTTTTAGGTTTTAATTTTAGGTGTTATGGTTTTGTTGTATTCATGTTTATGGTTTTAGGTTTTAGTTTTTAGGGTTTTAGGTTTTAGTTTTTAGGGTTTAGAATTTTAGAGTTTAATGTTAAGTTTTAAGAATTAGGGTTTTAGTGTATTAAAGATTAGGGTTTTAGTTTTCAGGGTTTATAGTTTTGTTTTTAGGTTTTAGTGTTTAGAGTATTAGGACTTTGGGTTTAGTGTATTAAAATTTAGGGTTTATGATTGAGTTTTAAGTATTTAGGGTTTAAGGTTTTTGTTTTAGCTTTTAGGGTTTATAGTTTTTGGGTTTAATGCTTACTTTTAGGGTTTAATTTTAAGTTTTAGGGTTTTGTTGTATTCAAGTTTGGGATTTTAGGTTATAGTTTTTAGGGTTTTTGTTTTAGGTTTTAGGGTTTAGAATTTTAGGGTTTAATGTTTAGTTTTAGGGATTAGGGTTTTAGTGTATTAAAGATTAGAGTTTTAGTTTTTAGGGTTTAGGGTTTTGTTTTTAGGTTTTAGTGTTTAGAGTATTAGGACTTAGGGTTTAGTGTATTAAAATTAGGGTTTAAGATTTAGTTTTTAAGATTTAGGGTTTAGGGTTTTGGTTTTAGGTTTTAGGGTTTAGAGTTTTTGGGTTTAATGCTTAGTTTTAGGGTTTAATTTTAGGTTTAAGGGTTTAGAATTTTAGGGTTTAATGTTAAGTTTTAAGGATTAGGGTTTTAGTGTATTAAAGATTAGGGTTTTAGTTTTCAGGGTTTATGGTTTTGTTTTTAGGTTTTATTATTTAGAGTATTAGGACTTTGGGTTTAGTGTATTAAAATTTAGGGTTTATGATTTAGTTTTTCGGATTTAGGGTTTTGGGTTTTGGTTTTAGGTTTTAGGGTTTAGAGTTTTTGGGTTTAATGCTTAGTTTTAGGTTTTAATTTTAGGTGTTAGGGTTTTGTTGTATTAAATTTTAGGGTTTTAGGTTTTAGTTTTTAGGGTTTTGGGTTTAGGTTGTAGGGTTTAGAATTTTAGGGTTTAATGTTTAGTTTTAGGGTTTAGGGTTTTAGTGTATTAAATATTAGGGTTTTAGTTTTTAGGGTTTAGGGTTTTGTTTTTTGGTTTTGGTGTTTAGAGTATTAGGAGTTATGGTTTAGTGTATTAAAATTTAGGTTTTGAGATTGAGGTTTAAGGATTTAAGGTTTAGGGCTTTGGTTTTAGCTTTTAGGGTTTATAGTTTTTGGGTTTAATGCTTATTTTTAGGGTTTAATTTTAAGTTTTAGGGTTTTGTTGTATTCAAGTTTAGGGTTTTAGGTTTTAGTTTTTAGGGTTTTTGTTTTAGGTTTTAGGGTTTAGAATTTTAGGGTTTAATTTTTAGTTTTAGGGATTAGGGTTTTAGTGTATTAAAGATTAGAGTTTTAGTTTTTATGGTTTAGGGTTTTGTTTTTAGGTTTTAGTGTTTAGACTTATGGTTTAGTGTATTAAAATTTAGGTTTTTAGATTGAGTTTTAAGGATTTAAGGTTTAGGGCTTTGGTTTTAGCTTTTAGGGTTTATAGTTTTTGGGTTTAATGCTTATTTTTAGAGTTTAATTTTAAGTTTTAGGGTTTTGTTGTATTCAAGTTTAGGGTTTTAGATTTTAGTTTTTAGGGTTTTGGTTTTAGGTTTTAGGGTTTAGAATTTTAGGGTTTAATTTTTAGTTTTAGGGATTAGGGTTTTAGTGTATTAAAGATTAGATTTTTAGTTTTTAGGGTTTAGGGTTTCGTTTTTAGGTTTTAGTGTTTAGAGTATTAGGACTTAGGGTTTAGTGTATTAAAAATTAGGGTTTAAGATTTAGTTTTTAAGATTTAGGGTTTAGGGTTATGGTTTTAGGTTTTAGGATTTAGAGTTTTTTGGTTTAATGCTTAGTTTTAGGGTTTAATTTTAGGTTTTAGGGTTTTGTTGTATTGATGTTTATGGTTTTAGTTTTAGTTTTTAGGGTTTTAGGTTTTAGTTTTTAGGGTTTAGAATTTTAGGGTTTAATGTTAAGTTTTAAGGATTATGGTTTTAGTGTATTGAAGATTAGGGTTAGTTTTCAGGGTTTATGGTTTTGTTTTTAGGTTTTAGTGTTTAGAGTATTAGGACTTTGGGTTTAGTGTATTAAAATTTAGGGTTTAAGATTTAGTTTTTAGGAATTAGGGTTTAGGGTTTTGGTTTTAGGTTTTAGGGTTTATAGTTTTGGGGTTTAATGCTTAGTTTTAGGTTTTAATTTTAGGTGTTATGGTTTTGTTGTATTCATGTTTATGGTTTTAGGTTTTAGTTTTTAGGGTTTTAGGTTTTAGTTTTTAGGGTTTAGAATTTTAGGGTTTAATGTTACGTTTTAAGGATTAGGGTTTTAGTGTATTAAAGATTAGGGTTTTAGTTTTCAGGGTTTATGGTTTTGTTTTTAGGTTTTATTATTTAGAGTATTAGGACTTTGGGTTTAGTGTATTAAAATTTAGGGTTTATGATTTAGTTTTTCGGATTTAGGGTTTTGGGTTTTGGTTTTAGGTTTTAGGGTTTAGAGTTTTTGGGTTTAATGCTTAGTTTTAGGTTTTAATTTTAGGTGTTAGGGTTTTGTTGTATTAAATTTTAGGGTTTTAGGTTTTAGTTTTTAGGGTTTTGGGTTTAGGTTGTAGGGTTTAGAATTTTAGGGTTTAATGTTTAGTTTTAGGGTTTAGGGTTTTAGTGTATTAAATATTAGGGTTTTAGTTTTTAGGGTTTAGGGTTTTGTTTTTTGGTTTTGGTGTTTAGAGTATTAGGAGTTATGGTTTAGTGTATTAAAATTTAGGTTTTGAGATTGAGGTTTAAGGATTTAAGGTTTAGGGGTTTGGTTTTAGCTTTTAGGGTTTATAGTTTTTGGGTTTAATGCTTATTTTTAGAGTTTAATTTTAAGTTTTAGGGTTTTGTTGTATTCAAGTTTAGGGTTTTAGGTTTTAGTTTTTAGGGTTTTTGTTTTAGGTTTTAGGGTTTAGAATTTTAGGGTTTAATTTTTAGTTTTAGGGATTAGGGTTTTAGTGTATTAAAGATTAGAGTTTTTGTTTTTATGGTTTAGGGTTTTGTTTTTAGGTTTTAGTGTTTAGACTTATGGTTTAGTTTATTAAAATTTAGGTTTTGAGATTGAGTTTTAAGGATTTAAGGTTTAGGGCTTTGGTTTTAGCTTTTAGGGTTTATAGTTTTTGGGTTTAATGCTTACTTTTAGGGTTTAATTTTAAGTTTTAGGGTTTTGTTGTATTCAAGTTTAGGGTTTTAGATTTTAGTTTTTAGGGTTTTGGTTTTAGGTTTTAGGGTTTAGAATTTTAGGGTTTAATTTTTAGTTTTAGGGATTAGGGTTTTAGTGTATTAAAGATTAGATTTTTAGTTTTTAGGGTTTAGAGTATTAGAACTTATGGTTTAGTTTATTAAAATTTAGGGTTTAAGATTGAGTTTTAAGGATTTAGGGTTTAGGGTTTTGGTTTTAGCTTTTAGGGTTTATAGTTTTTGGGTTTAATGCTTACTTTTAGGGTTTAATTTTAAGTTTTAGGGTTTTGTTGTATTCAAGTTTAGGGTTTTAGATTTTAGTTTTTAGGGTTTTGGTTTTAGGTTTTAGGGTTTAGAATTTTAGGGTTTAATTTTTAGTTTTAGGGATTAGGGTTTTAGTGTATTAAAGATTAGATTTTTAGTTTTTAGGGTTTAGGGTTTCGTTTTTAGGTTTTAGTGTTTAGAGTATTAGGACTTAGGGTTTAGTGTATTAAAAATTAGGGTTTAAGATTTAGTTTTTAAGATTTAGGGTTTAGGGTTATGGTTTTAGGTTTTAGGATTTAGAGTTTTTTGGTTTAATGCTTAGTTTTAGGGTTTAATTTTAGGTTTTAGGGTTTTTTTGTATTCATGTTTATGGTTTTAGTTTTAGTTTTTAGGGTTTTAGGTTTTAGTTTTTAGGGTTTAGAATTTTAGGGTTTAATGTTAAGTTTTAAGGATTAGGGTTTTAGTATATTAAAGATTAGGGTTTTAGTTTTCAGGGTTTATGGTTTTGTTCTTAGGTTTAAGTGTTTAGAGTATTAGGACTTTGGGTTTAGTGTATTAAAATTTAGGGTTTATGATTGAGTTTTAAGGATTTAGGGTTTAAGGTTTTGGTTTTAGCTTTTAGAGTTTATAGTTTTTGGGTTTAATCCTTACTTTTAGGGTTTAATTTAAAGTTTTAGGGTTTTGTTGTATTCAAGTTTAGGGTTTTAGATTTTAGTTTTTAGGGTTTTGGTTTTAGGTTTTAGGGTTTAGAATTTTAGGGTTTAATTTTTAGTTTTAGGGATTAGGGTTTTAGTGTATTAAAGATTAGATTTTTAGTTTTTAGGGTTTAGGGTTTTGTTTTTAGGTTTTAGTGTTTAGAGTATTAGGACTTAGGGTTTAGTGTATTAAAAATTAGGGTTTAAGATTTAGTTTTTAAGATTTAGGGTTTAGGGTTTTGGTTTTAGGGTTTAGGGTTTAGAGTTTTTGGGTTTAATGCTTAGTTTTAGGGTTTAATTTTAGGTTTAAGGGTTTTGTTGTATTCATGTTTATGGTTTTAGGTTTTAGTTTTTAGGGTTTTAGGTTTTAGTTTTTAGGGTTTAGAATTTTAGGGTTTAATGTTATGTTTTAAGGATTAGGGTTTTAGTGTATTAAAGATTAGGGTTTTAGTTTTCAGGGTTTATGGTTTTGTTTTTAGGTTTTAGTGTTTAGAGTATTAGGACTTTGGGTTTAGTGTATTAAAATTTAGGGTTTATGATTTAGTTTTTCGGATTTAGGGTTTTGGTTTTAGGTTTTAAGGTTTAGAGTTTTTGGGTTTAATGCTTAGTTTTAGGTTTTAATTTTAGGTGTTAGGGTTTTGTTGTATTAAATTTTAGGGTTTTAGGTTTTAGTTTTTAGGGTTTGGGGTTTAGGTTGTAGGGTTTAGAATTTTAGGGTTTAATGTTTAGTTTTAGGGTTTAGGGTTTTAGTGTATTAAATATTAGGGTTTTAGTTTTTAGGGTTTAGGGTTTTGTTTTTTGGTTTTGGTGTTTAGAGTATTAGGACTTATGGTTTAGTGTATTAAAATTTAGGTTTTGAGATTGAGTTTTAAGGATTTAAGGTTAAGGGTTTTGGTTTTAGCTTTTAGGGTTTATAGTTTTTGGGTTTAATGCTTATTTTTAGGGTTTAATTTGAAGTTTTAGGGTTTTGTTGTATTCGAGTTTAGGGTCTTAGGTTTTAGTTTTTAGGGTTTTTGTTTTCGGTTTTAGGGTTTAGAATTTTAGGGTTTAATTTTTAGTTTTAGGGATTAGGGTTTTAGTGTATTAAAGATTAGGGTTTTAGTTTTTAGGGTTTAGGGTTTTGTTTTTAGGTTTTAGTGTTTATAGTATTAGGACTTATGGTTTAGTTTATTAAAATTTAGGGTTTAAGATTGAGTTTTAAGGATTTAGGGTTTAGGGTTTTGGTTTTAGCTTTTAGGGTTTTGTTGTATTCAAGTTTAGGGTTTTAGATTTTAGTTTTTAGGGTTTTGGTTTTAGGTTTTAGGGTTTAGAATTTTTGGGTTTAATTTTTAATTTTAGGGATTAGGGTTTTAGTGTATTAAAGATTAGATTTTTAGTTTTTAGGGTTTAGGGTTTCGTTTTAGGTTTTAGTGTTTAGAGTATTAGGACTTAGGGTTTAGTGTATTAAAAATTAGGGTTTAAGATTTAGTTTTTAAGATTTAGGGTTTAGGGTTTTGGTTTTAGGTTTTAGGATTTAGAGTTTTTGGGTTTAATGCTTAGTTTTAGGGTTTAATTTTAGGTTTTAGGGTTTTGTTGTATTCATGTTTATGGTTTTAGTTTTAGTTTTTAGGGTTTTAGGTTTTAGTTTTTAGGGTTTAGAATTTTAGGGTTTAATGTTAAGTTTTAAGGATTAGGGTTTTAGTGTATTAAAGATTAGGGTTTTAGTTTTCAGGGTTTATGGTTTTGTTTTTAGGTTTTAGTGTTTAGAGTATTAGGACTTTGGGTTTAGTGTATTAAAATTTAGGGTTTAAGATTTAGTTTTTAGGATTTAGGGTTTAGGGTTTTGGTTTTAGGTTTTACGGTTTAGAGTTTTTGGGTTTAATGCTTAGTTTTAGGTTTTAATTTTAGGTGTTAGGGTTTTGTTGTATTCATGTTTTGGGTTTTAGGTTTTAGTTTTTAGGGTTTTGGGTTTAGGTTGTAGGGTTTAGAATTTTAGGGTTTAATGTTTAGTTTTAGGGTTTAGGGTTTTAGTGTATTAAATATTAGGGTTTTAGTTTTTAGGGTTTAGGGTTTTGTTTTTTGGTTTTGGTGTTTAGAGTATTAGGACTTATGGTTTAGTGTATTAAAATTTAGGTTTTGAGATTGAGTTTTAAGGATTTAAGGTTTAGGGTTTTGGTTTTAGCTTTTAGGGTTTATAGTTTTTAGGTTTAATGCTTATTTTTAGGGTTTAATTTTAAGTTTTAGGGTTTTGTTGTATTCAAGTTTAGGGTTTTAGGTTTTAGTTTTTAGGGTTTTTGTTTTAGGTTTTTGGGTTTAGAATTTTAGGGTTTAATTTTTAGTTTTAGGGATTAGGGTTTTAGTGTATTAAAGATTAGGGTTTTAGTTTTTAGGGTTTAGGGTTTTGTTTTTAGGTTTTAGTGTTTACAGTATTAGGAATTATGGTTTAGTTTATTAAAATTTAGGGTTTAGGGTTTTGGTTTTAGCTTTTAGGGTTTATAGTTTTTGGGTTTAATGCTTACTTTTAGGGTTTAATTTTAAGTTTTAGGGTTTTGTTGTATTCAAGTTTAGGGTTTTAGATTTTAGTTTTTAGAGTTTTGGTTTTAGGTTTTAGGGTTTAGAATTTTAGGGTTTAATGTTAAATTTTAAGGATTAGGGTTTAAGTGTATTAAAGATTAGGGTTTTAGTTTTCAGGGTTTATGGTTTTGTTTTTAGGTTTTAGTGTTTAGAGTATTAGGACTTTGGGTTTAGTGTATTGGAATTTAGGGTTTAAGATTTAGTTTTTAGGATTTAAGGTTTAGGGTTTTGGTTTTAGGTTTTACGGTTTAGGGTTTAGAATTCTAGGGTTTAATGTTTAGTTTTAGGGATTAGGGTTTTAGTGTATTAAAGATTAGGGTTTTAGTTTTTAGGGTTTAGGGTTTTGTTTTTAGGTTTTAATGTTAAGAGTATTAGGGCTTAGGGTTTAGTGTATTAAAAATTAGGGTTTAATATTTAGTTTTTAAGATTTAGGGTTTAGGGTTTAGGTTTTAGGTTTTAGGGTTTAGAGTTTCTGGGTTTAATGCTTAGTTTTAGGGTTTAATTTTAGGTTTTAGGGTTTTGTTGTATTCATGTTTATGGTTTTAGGTTTTAGTTATTAGGGTTTTAGGTATTAGTTTTTAGGGTTTAGAATTTTAGGGTTTAATGTTGAGTTTTAAGGATTAGGGTTTTAGTGTATTAAAGATTAGGGATTTAGTTTTTAGGGTTTATGTTTTTGTTTTTAGGCTTTAGTGTTTAGAGTGTTAGGACTTTGGGTTTAGTGTATTAAAATTTAGGGTTTAAGATTTAGTTTTTAGGATTTAGGGTTTAGGGTTTTGGTTTTAGGTTTTAGGGTTTAGAGTTTTTGGGTTTATTGCTTAGTTTTAGGTTTTAATTTTAGGTGTTAGGGTTTTGTTGTATTCAAGTTTATGGTTTTAGTTTTTAGGGTTTTATGTGTTAGTTTTTAGTGTTTCGAGTTTTAGAGTTTAATGTTTAGTTTTAAGGATTAGGGTTTTAGTGTATTAAAGATTATGGTTTTAGTTTTCAGGGTATAGGGTTTTGTTTTTAGGTTTTAGTGTTTAGAGTATTAGGACTTTGGGTTTAGTGTATTAAAATTTAGGGTTTAATATTTAGTTTTAAGGATTTAGGGTTTAGGGTTTTGGTTTTAGGTTTTAGGGTTTAGAGTTTTTTGGATTTAATGCTTAGTTTTAGGTTTTAATTCTAGGTGTTAGGGTTTTGTTGTATTCAAGTTTATGGTTTTAGGTTTTAGTTTTTAGGGTTTTATGTGTTAGATTTTAGTGTTTCGAATTTTAGGGTATAATGTTTAGTTTTAAGGATTAGGGTTTTAGTGTATTAAAGATTAGGGTTTTAGTTTTCAAGGTATAGGGTTTTGTTTTTAGGTTTTAGTGTTTAGAGTATTAGGACTTAGGGTTTAGTGTATTAAAAATTATGGTTTATGATTTAGTTTTTAAGATTTAGGGTTTAGGGTTTTGGTTTTAGGGTTTAGGGTTTAGAGTTTTTGGGTTTAATGCTTAGTTTTAGGGTTTAATTTTAGGTTTTAGGGTTTTGTTGTATTCATGTTTATGGTTTTAGGTTTTAGTTTTTAGGGTTTTAGGTATTAGTTTTTAGGGTTTAGAATTTTAGGGTTTAATGTTGAGTTTTAAGGATTAGGGTTTTAGTGTATTACAGATTAGGGTTTTAGTTTTCAGGGTTTATGGTTTTATTTTTAGGTTTTAGTGTTTAGAGTATTAGGACTTTGGGTTTAGTGTATTAAACTTTAGGGTTTAAGATTTAGTTTTTAGGATTTAGGGTCTAGGGTTTTGGTTTTAGGTTTTAGAGTTTATAGTTTTTGGGTTTAATCCTTACTTTTAGGGTTTAATTTAAAGTTTTAGGGTTTTTTTGTATTCAAGTTTGGGATTTTAGGTTATAGTTTTTAGGGTTTTTATTTTAGGTTTTAGTGTTTAGAATTTTAGGGTTTAATGTTTAGTTTTAGGGATTAGGGTTTTAGTGTATTAAAGATTAGAGTTTTAGTTTTTAGGGTTTAGGGTTTTGTTTTTAGGTTTTAGTGTTTAGAGTATTAGGACTTAGGGTTTAGTGTATTAAAAATTAGGGTTTAAGATTTAGTTTTTAAGATTTAGGGTTTAGGGTTTTGGTTTTAGGGTTTAGGGTTTAGAGTTTTTGGGTTTAATGCTTAGTTTTAGGGTTTAATTTTAGGTTTAAGGGTTTTGTTGTATTCATGTTTATGGTTTTAGGTTTTAGTTTTTAGGGTTTTAGGTTTTAGTTTTTAGGGTTTAGAATTTTAGGGTTTAATGTTATGTTTTAAGGATTAGGGTTTTAGTGTATTAAAGATTAGGGTTTTAGTTTTCAGGGTTTATGGTTTTGTTTTTAGGTTTTAGTGTTTAGAGTATTAGGACTTTGGGTTTAGTGTATTAAAATTTAGGGTTTATGATTTAGTTTTTCGGATTTAGGGTTTTGGGTTTTTGTTTTAGGTTTTAAGGTTTAGAGTTTTTGGGTTTAATGCTTAGTTTTAGGTTTTAATTTTAGGTGTTAGGTTTTTGTTGTATTAAATTTTAGGGTTTTAGGTTTTAGTTTTTAGGGTTTTGGGTTTAGGTTGTAGGGTTTAGAATTTTAGGGTTTAATGTTTAGTTTTAGGGTTTAGGGTTTTAGTGTATTAAATATTAGGGTTTTAGTTTTTAGGGTTTAGGGTTTTGTTTTTTGGTTTTGGTGTTTAGAGTATTAGGACTTATGGTTTAGTGTATTAAAATTTAGGTTTTGAGATTGAGTTTTAAGGATTTAAGGTTAAGGGTTTTGGTTTTAGCTTTTAGGGTTTATAGTTTTTGGGTTTAATGCTTATTTTTAGGGTTTAATTTGAAGTTTTAGGGTTTTGTTGTATTCGAGTTTAGGGTCTTAGGTTTTAGTTTTTAGGGTTTTTGTTTTCGGTTTTAGGGTTTAGAATTTTAGGGTTTAATTTTTAGTTTTAGGGATTAGGGTTTTAGTGTATTAAAGATTAGGGTTTTAGTTTTTAGGGTTTAGGGTTTTGTTTTTAGGTTTTAGTGTTTATAGTATTAGGACTTATGGTTTAGTTTATTAAAATTTAGGGTTTAAGATTGAGTTTTAAGGATTTAGGGTTTAGGGTTTTGGTTTTAGCTTTTAGGGTTTTGTTGTATTCAAGTTTAGGGTTTTAGATTTTAGTTTTTAGGGTTTTGGTTTTAGGTTTTAGGGTTTAGAATTTTTGGGTTTAATTTTTAATTTTAGGGATTAGGGTTTTAGTGTATTAAAGATTAGATTTTTAGTTTTTAGGGTTTAGGGTTTCGTTTTAGGTTTTAGTGTTTAGAGTATTAGGACTTAGGGTTTAGTGTATTAAAAATTAGGGTTTAAGATTTAGTTTTTAAGATTTAGGGTTTAGGGTTTTGGTTTTAGGTTTTAGGATTTAGAGTTTTTGGGTTTAATGCTTAGTTTTAGGGTTTAATTTTAGGTTTTAGGGTTTTGTTGTATTCATGTTTATGGTTTTAGTTTTAGTTTTTAGGGTTTTAGGTTTTAGTTTTTAGGGTTTAGAATTTTAGGGTTTAATGTTAAGTTTTAAGGATTAGGGTTTTAGTGTATTAAAGATTAGGGTTTTAGTTTTCAGGGTTTATGGTTTTGTTTTTAGGTTTTAGTGTTTAGAGTATTAGGACTTTGGGTTTAGTGTATTAAAATTTAGGGTTTAAGATTTAGTTTTTAGGATTTAGGGTTTAGGGTTTTGGTTTTAGGTTTTACGGTTTAGAGTTTTTGGGTTTAATGCTTAGTTTTAGGTTTTAATTTTAGGTGTTAGGGTTTTGTTGTATTCATGTTTTGGGTTTTAGGTTTTAGTTTTTAGGGTTTTGGGTTTAGGTTGTAGGGTTTAGAATTTTAGGGTTTAATGTTTAGTTTTAGGGTTTAGGGTTTTAGTGTATTAAATATTAGGGTTTTAGTTTTTAGGGTTTAGGGTTTTGTTTTTTGGTTTTGGTGTTTAGAGTATTAGGACTTAGGGTTTAGTGTATTAAAATTTAGGTTTTGAGATTGAGTTTTAAGGATTTAAGGTTTAGGGTTTTGGTTTTAGCTTTTAGGGTTTATAGTTTTTAGGTTTAATGCTTATTTTTAGGGTTTAATTTTAAGTTTTAGGGTTTTGTTGTATTCAAGTTTAGGGTTTTAGGTTTTAGTTTTTAGGGTTTTTGTTTTAGGTTTTTGGGTTTAGAATTTTAGGGTTTAATTTTTAGTTTTAGGGATTAGGGTTTTAGTGTATTAAAGATTAGGGTTTTAGTTTTTAGGGTTTAGGGTTTTGTTTTTAGGTTTTAGTGTTTAGAGTATTAGGAATTATGGTTTAGTTTATTAAAATTTAGGGTTTAGGGTTTTGGTTTTAGCTTTTAGGGTTTATAGTTTTTGGGTTTAATGCTTACTTTTAGGGTTTAATTTTAAGTTTTAGGGTTTTGTTGTATTCAAGTTTAGGGTTTTAGATTTTAGTTTTTAGAGTTTTGGTTTTAGGTTTTAGGGTTTAGAATTTTAGGGTTTAATGTTAAGTTTTAAGGATTAGGGTTTAAGTGTATTAAAGATTAGGGTTTTAGTTTTCAGGGTTTATGGTTTTGTTTTTAGGTTTTAGTGTTTAGAGTATTAGGACTTTGGGTTTAGTGTATTGGAATTTAGGGTTTAAGATTTAGTTTTTAGGATTTAAGGTTTAGGGTTTTGGTTTTAGGTTTTACGGTTTAGGGTTTAGAATTCTAGGGTTTAATGTTTAGTTTTAGGGATTAGGGTTTTAGTGTATTAAAGATTAGGGTTTTAGTTTTTAGGGTTTAGGGTTTTGTTTTTAGGTTTTAATGTTCAGAGTATTAGGGCTTAGGGTTTAGTGTATTAAAAATTAGGGTTTAATATTTAGTTTTTAAGATTTAGGGTTTAGGGTTTAGGTTTTAGGTTTTAGGGTTTAGAGTTTTTGGGTTTAATGCTTAGTTTTAGGGTTTAATTTTAGGTTTTAGGGTTTTGTTGTATTCATGTTTATGGTTTTTGGTTTTAGTTTTTAGGGTTTTAGGTATTAGTTTTTAGGGTTTAGAATTTTAGGGTTTAATGTTGAGTTTTAAGGATTAGGGTTTTAGTGTATTAAAGATTAGGGATTTAGTTTTTAGGGTTTATGTTTTTGTTTTTAGGCTTTAGTGTTTAGAGTGTTAGGACTTTGGGTTTAGTGTATTAAAATTTAGGGTTTAAGATTTAGTTTTTAGGATTTAGGGTTTAGGGTTTTGGTTTTAGGTTTTAGGGTTTAGAGTTTTTGGGTTTATTGCTTAGTTTTAGGTTTTAATTTTAGGTGTTAGGGTTTTGTTGTATTCAAGTTTATGGTTTTAGTTTTTAGGGTTTTATGTGTTAGTTTTTAGTGTTTCGAGTTTTAGAGTTTAATGTTTAGTTTTAAGGATTAGGGTTTTAGTGTATTGAAGATTATGGTTTTAGTTTTCAGGGTATAGGGTTTTGTTTTTAGGTTTTAGTGTTTAGAGTATTAGGACTTTGGGTTTAGTGTATTAAAATTTAGGGTTTAATATTTAGTTTTAAGGATTTAGGGTTTAGGGTTTTGGTTTTAGGTTTTAGGGTTTAGAGTTTTTTGGATTTAATGCTTAGTTTTAGGTTTTAATTCTAGGTGTTAGGGTTTTGTTGTATTCAAGTTTATGGTTTTAGGTTTTAGTTTTTAGGGTTTTATGTGTTAGATTTTAGTGTTTCGAATTTTAGGGTATAATGTTTAGTTTTAAGGATTAGGGTTTTAGTGTATTAAAGATTAGGGTTTTAGTTTTCAAGGTATAGGGTTTTGTTTTTAGGTTTTAGTGTTTAGAGTATTAGGACTTAGGGTTTAGTGTATTAAAAATTATGGTTTATGATTTAGTTTTTAAGATTTAGGGTTTAGGGTTTTGGTTTTAGGGTTTAGGGTTTAGAGTTTTTGGGTTTAATGCTTAGTTTTAGGGTTTAATTTTAGGTTTTAGGGTTTTGTTGTATTCATGTTTATGGTTTTAGGTTTTAGTTTTTAGGGTTTTAGGTATTAGTTTTTAGGGTTTAGAATTTTAGGGTTTAATGTTGAGTTTTAAGGATTAGGGTTTTAGTGTATTACAGATTAGGGTTTTAGTTTTCAGGGTTTATGGTTTTGTTTTTAGGTTTTAGTGTTTAGAGTATTAGGACTTTGGGTTTAGTGTATTAAAATTTAGGGTTTAAGATTTAGTTTTTAGGATTTAGGGTCTAGGGTTTTGGTTTTAGGTTTTAGAGTTTATAGTTTTTGGGTTTAATCCTTACTTTTAGGGTTTAATTTAAAGTTTTAGGGTTTTTTTGTATTCAAGTTTGGGATTTTAGGTTATAGTTTTTAGGGTTTTTATTTTAGGTTTTAGTGTTTAGAATTTTAGGGTTTAATGTTTAGTTTTAGGGATTAGGGTTTTAGTGTATTAAAGATTAGAGTTTTAGTTTTTAGGGTTTAGGGTTTTGTTTTTAGGTTTTAGTGTTTAGAGTATTAGGACTTAGGGTTTAGTGTATTAAAAATTAGGGTTTAAGATTTAGTTTTTAAGATTTAGGGTTTAGGGTTTTGGTTTTAGGGTTTAGGGTTTAGAGTTTTTGGGTTTAATGCTTAGTTTTAGGGTTTAATTTTAGGTTTAAGGGTTTTGTTGTATTCATGTTTATGGTTTTAGGTTTTAGTTTTTAGGGTTTTAGGTTTTAGTTTTTAGGGTTTAGAATTTTAGGGTTTAATGTTATGTTTTAAGGATTAGGGTTTTAGTGTATTAAAGATTAGGGTTTTAGTTTTCAGGGTTTATGGTTTTGTTTTTAGGTTTTAGTGTTTAGAGTATTAGGACTTTGGGTTTAGTGTATTAAAATTTAGGGTTTATGATTTAGTTTTTCGGATTTAGGGTTTTGGGTTTTGGTTTTAGGTTTTAAGGTTTAGAGTTTTTGGGTTTAATGCTTAGTTTTAGGTTTTAATTTTAGGTGTTAGGGTTTTGTTGTATTAAATTTTAGGGTTTTAGGTTTTAGTTTTTAGGGTTATGGGTTTAGGTTGTAGGGTTTAGAATTTTAGGGTTTAATGTTTAGTTTTAGGGTTTAGGGTTTTAGTGTATTAAATATTAGGGTTTTAGTTTTTAGGGTTTAGGGTTTTGTTTTTTGGTTTTGGTGTTTAGAGTATTATGACTTATGGTTTAGTGTATTAAAATTTAGGTTTTGAGATTGAGTTTTAAGGATTTAAGGTTAAGGGTTTTGGTTTTAGCTTTTAGGGTTTATAGTTTTTGGGTTTAATGCTTATTTTTAGGGTTTAATTTGAAGTTTTAGGGTTTTGTTGTATTCGAGTTTAGGGTCTTAGGTTTTAGTTTTTAGGGTTTTTGTTTTCGGTTTTAGGGTTTAGAATTTTAGGGTTTAATTTTTAGTTTTAGGGATTAGGGTTTTAGTGTATTAAAGATTAGGGTTTTAGTTTTTAGGGTTTAGGGTTTTGTTTTTAGGTTTTAGTGTTTATAGTATTAGGACTTATGGTTTAGTTTATTAAAATTTATGGTTTAAGATTGAGTTTTAAGGATTTAGGGTTTTGGTTTTAGCTTTTAGGGTTTTGTTGTATTCAAGTTTAGGGTTTTAGATTTTAGTTTTTAGGGTTTTGGTTTTAGGTTTTAGGGTTTAGAATTTTTGGGTTTAATTTTTAATTTTAGGGATTAGGGTTTTAGTGTATTAAAGATTAGATTTTTAGTTTTTAGGGTTTAGGGTTTCGTTTTAGGTTTTAGTGTTTAGAGTATTAGGACTTAGGGTTTAGTGTATTAAAAATTAGGGTTTAAGATTTAGTTTTTAAGATTTAGGGTTTAGGGTTTTGGTTTTAGGTTTCAGGATTTAGAGTTTTTGGGTTTAATGCTTAGTTTTAGGGTTTAATTTTAGGTTTTAGGGTTTTGTTGTATTCATGTTTATGGTTTTAGTTTTAGTTTTTAGGGTTTTAGGTTTTAGTTTTTAGGGTTTAGAATTTTAGGGTTTAATGTTAAGTTTTAAGGATTAGGGTTTTAGTGTATTAAAGATTAGGGTTTTAGTTTTCAGGGTTTATGGTTTTGTTTTTAGGTTTTAGTGTTTAGAGTATTAGGACTTTGGGTTTAGTGTATTAAAATTTAGGGTTTAAGATTTAGTTTTTAGGATTTAGGGTTTAGGGTTTTGGTTTTAGGTTTTACGGTTTAGAGTTTTTGGGTTTAATGCTTAGTTTTAGGTTTTAATTTTAGGTGTTAGGGTTTTGTTGTATTCATGTTTTGGGTTTTAGGTTTTAGTTTTTAGGGTTTTGGGTTTAGGTTGTAGGGTTTAGAATTTTAGGGTTTAATGTTTAGTTTTAGGGTTTAGGGTTTTAGTGTATTAAATATTAGGGTTTTAGTTTTTAGGGTTTAGGGTTTTGTTTTTTGGTTTTGGTGTTTAGAGTATTAGGACTTATGGTTTAGTGTATTAAAATTTAGGTTTTGAGATTGAGTTTTAAGGATTTAAGGTTTAGGGTTTTGGTTTTAGCTTTTAGGGTTTATAGTTTTTAGGTTTAATGCTTATTTTTAGGGTTTAATTTTAAGTTTTAGGGTTTTGTTGTATTCAAGTTTAGGGTTTTAGGTTTTAGTTTTTAGGGTTTTTGTTTTAGGTTTTTGGGTTTAGAATTTTAGGGTTTAATTTTTAGTTTTAGGGATTAGGGTTTTAGTGTATTAAAGATTATGGTTTTAGTTTTTAGGGTTTAGGGTTTTGTTTTTAGGTTTTAGTGTTTAGAGTATTAGGAATTATGGTTTAGTTTATTAAAATTTAGGGTTTAGGGTTTTGGTTTTAGCTTTTAGGGTTTATAGTTTTTGGGTTTAATGCTTACTTTTAGGGTTTAATTTTAAGTTTTAGGGTTTTGTTGTATTCAAGTTTAGGGTTTTAGATTTTAGTTTTTAGAGTTTTGGTTTTAGGTTTTAGGGTTTAGAATTTTAGGGTTTAATGTTAAGTTTTAAGGATTAGGGTTTAAGTGTATTAAAGATTAGGGTTTTAGTTTTCAGGGTTTATGGTTTTGTTTTTAGGTTTTAGTGTTTAGAGTATTAGGACTTTGGGTTTAGTGTATTGGAATTTAGGGTTTAAGATTTAGTTTTTAGGATTTAAGGTTTAGGGTTTTGGTTTTAGGTTTTACGGTTTAGGGTTTAGAATTCTAGGGTTTAATGTTTAGTTTTAGGGATTAGGGTTTTAGTGTATTAAAGATTAGGGTTTTAGTTTTTAGGGTTTAGGGTTTTGTTTTTAGGTTTTAATGTTCAGAGTATTAGGGCTTAGGGTTTAGTGTATTAAAAATTAGGGTTTAATATTTAGTTTTTAAGATTTAGGGTTTAGGGTTTAGGTTTTAGGTTTTAGGGTTTAGAGTTTTTGGGTTTAATGCTTAGTTTTAGGGTTTAATTTTAGGTTTTAGGGTTTTGTTGTATTCATGTTTATGGTTTTTGGTTTTAGTTTTTAGGGTTTTAGGTATTAGTTTTTAGGGTTTAGAATTTTAGGGTTTAATGTTGAGTTTTAAGGATTAGGGTTTTAGTGTATTAAAGATTAGGGATTTAGTTTTTAGGGTTTATGTTTTTGTTTTTAGGCTTTAGTGTTTAGAGTGTTAGGACTTTGGGTTTAGTGTATTAAAATTTAGGGTTTAAGATTTAGTTTTTAGGATTTAGGGTTTAGGGTTTTGGTTTTAGGTTTTAGGGTTTAGAGTTTTTGGGTTTATTGCTTAGTTTTAGGTTTTAATTTTAGGTGTTAGGGTTTTGTTGTATTCAAGTTTATGGTTTTAGTTTTTAGGGTTTTATGTGTTAGTTTTTAGTGTTTCGAGTTTTAGAGTTTAATGTTTAGTTTTAAGGATTAGGGTTTTAGTGTATTAAAGATTATGGTTTTAGTTTTCAGGGTATAGGGTTTTGTTTTTAGGTTTTAGTGTTTAGAGTATTAGGACTTTGGGTTTAGTGTATTAAAATTTAGGGTTTAATATTTAGTTTTAAGGATTTAGGGTTTAGGGTTTTGGTTTTAGGTTTTAGGGTTTAGAATTTTTTGGATTTAATGCTTAGTTTTAGGTTTTAATTCTAGGTGTTAGGGTTTTGTTGTATTCAAGTTTATGGTTTTAGGTTTTAGTTTTTAGGGTTTTATGTGTTAGATTTTAGTGTTTCGAATTTTAGGGTATAATGTTTAGTTTTAAGGATTAGGGTTTTAGTGTATTAAAGATTAGGGTTTTAGTTTTCAAGGTATAGGGTTTTGTTTTTAGGTTTTAGTGTTTAGAGTATTAGGACTTAGGGTTTAGTGTATTAAAAATTATGGTTTATGATTTAGTTTTTAAGATTTAGGGTTTAGGGTTTTGGTTTTAGGGTTTAGGGTTTAGAGTTTTTGGGTTTAATGCTTAGTTTTAGGGTTTAATTTTAGGTTTTAGGGTTTTGTTGTATTCATGTTTATGGTTTTAGGTTTTAGTTTTTAGGGTTTTAGGTATTAGTTTTTAGGGTTTAGAATTTTAGGGTTTAATGTTGAGTTTTAAGGATTAGGGTTTTAGTGTATTACAGATTAGGGTTTTAGTTTTCGGGTTTATGGTTTTGTTTTTAGGTTTTAGTGTTTAGAGTATTAGGACTTTGGGTTTAGTGTATTAAAATTTAGGGTTTAAGATTTAGTTTTTAGGATTTAGGGTCTAGGGTTTTGGCTTTAGGTTTTAGGGTTTGGAGTTTTTGGGTTTAATGCTTAGTTTTAGGTTTTAATTTTAGGTGTTAGGGATTTGTTGTATTCAAGTTTAGGGTTTTAGGTTTTAGTTTTTAGGGTTTAGGGTTTTGGTTTTAGCTTTTAGGGTTTATACTTTTTGGGTTTAATGCTTACTTTTAGGGTTTAATTTTAAGTTTTAGGGTTTTCTTGTATTCAAGTTTAGGGTTTTAGGTTTTAGTTTTTAGGGTTTAGAATTTGAGGGTTTAATTTTTAGTTTTAGGGATTAGGGTTTTAGTGTATTAAAGATTAGAATTTTAGTTTATAGGGTTTAGGGTTTTGTTTTTAGGTTTTAGTGTTTAGAGTATTAGGACTTAGGGTGTAGTGTATTAAAAATTAGTGTTTAAGATTTAGTTTTTATGATTTAGGGTTTAGGGTTTTGGTTTTAGGTTTTAGGGTTTAGAGTTTTTGG
Source organism: Euphrasia confusa (assembly GCA_954870475.1). Taxonomy (NCBI): domain Eukaryota; kingdom Viridiplantae; phylum Streptophyta; class Magnoliopsida; order Lamiales; family Orobanchaceae; genus Euphrasia; species Euphrasia confusa. Next base: position 1,259,368 of record CATPAB010000182.1, on the reverse strand, counting down.
GTTTAATGCTCATTTTTAGGGTTTAGTTTTAGGTTTTAGGGTTTTGTTGTATTCATGTTTATGGTTTTAGGTTTTAGTTTTTAGGGTTTTAGATTTTAGTTTTTAGGGTTTAGAATTTTAGGGTTTAATGATTAGTTTTAAGGATTAGGGTTTTAGTGTATTAAAGATTAGGGTTTTAGTTTTCAGGGTTTAGGGTTTTGTTTTTAGGTTTTAGTGTTTAGAGTATTAGAACTTTGGGTTTAGTGTATTAAAATTTAGGGTTTAAGATTTAGTTTTTAGGATTTAGGTTTTAGGGTTTTTGTTTTAGGGTTTAGGGTTTAGAGTTTTTGGGTTTAATGCTTAGTTTTAGGTTTTAATTTTAGGTTAGGGTTTTGTTGTATTCAAGTTTAGGGTTTAGGTTTTAGTTTTTAGGTTTTTGGGTTTAGGTTGTAGGGTTTAGAATTTTAGGGTTTAATCTTTAGTTTTAGGGTTTTGTTGTATTCATGTTTATGGTTTTAGGTTTTAGTTTTTAGGGTTTTAGATTTTAGTTTTTAGGGTTTAGAATTTTAGGGTTTAATGATTAGTTTTAAGGATTAGGGTTTTAGTATATTAAAGATTAGGGTTTTAGTTTTCAGGGTTTAGGGTTTAGAGTTTTTGGGTTTAATGCTTAGTTTTAGGGTTTAATTTTAGGTTTTAGGGTTTTGTTGTATTCATGTTTATGGTTTTAGGTTTTAGTTTTTAGGGTTTTAGGTATTAGTTTTTAGGGTTTAGAATTTTAGGGTTTAATGTTGAGTTTTAAGGATTAGGGTTTTAGTGTATTACAGATTAGGGTTTTAGTTTTCGGGTTTATGGTTTTGTTTTTAGGTTTTAGTGTTTAGAGTATTAGGACTTTGGGTTTAGTGTATTAAAATTTAGGGTTTAAGATTTAGTTTTTAGGATTTAGGGTCTAGGGTTTTGGTTTTAGGTTTTAGGGTTTGGAGTTTTTGGGTTTAATGCTTAGTTTTAGGTTTTAATTTTAGGTGTTAGGGATTTGTTGTATTCATGTTTAGGGTTTTAGGTTTTAGTTTTTAGGGTTTAGGGTTTTGGTTTTAGCTTTTAGGGTTTATACTTTTTGGGTTTAATGCTTACTTTTAGGGTTTAATTTTAAGTTTTAGGGTTTTCTTGTATTCAAGTTTAGGGTTTTAGGTTTTAGTTTTTAGGGTTTAGAATTTGAGGGTTTAATTTTTAGTTTTAGGGATTAGGGTTTTAGTGTATTAAAGATTAGAATTTTAGTTTATAGGGTTTAGGGTTTTGTTTTTAGGTTTTAGTGTTTAGAGTATTAGGACTTAGGGTGTAGTGTATTAAAAATTAGTGTTTAAGATTTAGTTTTTATGATTTAGGGTTTAGGGTTTTGGTTTTAGGTTTTAGGGTTTAGAGTTTTTGGGTTTAATGCTCATTTTTAGGGTTTAGTTTTAGGTTTTAGGGTTTTGTTGTATTCATGTTTATGGTTTTAGGTTTTAGTTTTTAGGGTTTTAGATTTTAGTTTTTAGGGTTTAGAATTTTAGGGTTTAATGATTAGTTTTAAGGATTAGGGTTTTAGTGTATTAAAGATTAGGGTTTTAGTTTTCAGGGTTTAGGGTTTTGTTTTTAGGTTTTAGTGTTTAGAGTATTAGAACTTTGGGTTTAGTGTATTAAAATTTAGGGTTTAAGATTTAGTTTTTAGGATTTAGGTTTTAGGGTTTTTGTTTTAGGGTTTAGGGTTTAGAGTTTTTGGGTTTAATGCTTAGTTTTAGGTTTTAATTTTAGGTTAGGGTTTTGTTGTATTCAAGTTTAGGGTTTAGGTTTTAGTTTTTAGGTTTTTGGGTTTAGGTTGTAGGGTTTAGAATTTTAGGGTTTAATCTTTAGTTTTAGGGTTTAGGGTTTTAGTGTATTAAATATTAGAGTTTTAGTTTTTAGGGTTTAGGGTTTTGTTTTTTGGTTTTGGTGTTTAGAGTATTAGGACTTATGGTTTAGTGTATTAAAATTTAGGTTTTGAGATTGAGTTTTTAGGATTTAGGGTTTAGGGTTTTGGTTTTAGCTTTTAGGGTTTAGAGTTTTTGGGTTTAATGCTTAGTTTTAGGGTTTAATTTTAGGTTTTAGGGTTTTGTTGTATTCATGTTTATGGTTTTAGTTTTAGTTTTTAGGGTTTTAGGTTTTAGTTTTTAGGGTTTAGAATTTTAGGGTTTAATGTTAAGTTTTAAGGATTAGGGTTTTAGTGTATTAAAGATTAGGGTTTTAGTTTTCAGGGTTTATGGTTTTGTTTTTAGGTTTTAGTGTTTAGAGTATTAGGACTTTGGGTTTAGTGTATTAAAATTTAGGGTTTAAGATTTAGTTTTTAGGATTTAGGGTTTAGGGTTTTGGTTTTAGGTTTTACGGTTTAGAGTTTTTGGGTTTAATGCTTAGTTTTAGGTTTTAATTTTAGGTGTTAGGGTTTTGTTGTATTCATGTTTTGGGTTTTAGGTTTTAGTTTTTAGGGTTTTGGGTTTAGGTTGTAGGGTTTAGAATTTTAGGGTTTAATGTTTAGTTTTAGGGTTTAGGGTTTTAGTGTATTAAATATTAGGGTTTTAGTTTTTAGGGTTTAGGGTTTTGTTTTTTGGTTTTGGTGTTTAGAGTATTAGGACTTATGGTTTAGTGTATTAAAATTTAGGTTTTGAGATTGAGTTTTAAGGATTTAAGGTTAAGGGTTTTGGTTTTAGCTTTTAGGGTTTATAGTTTTTGGGTTTAATGCTTATTTTTAGGGTTTAATTTGAAGTTTTAGGGTTTTGTTGTATTCGAGTTTAGGGTCTTAGGTTTTAGTTTTTAGGGTTTTTGTTTTCGGTTTTAGGGTTTAGAATTTTAGGGTTTAATTTTTAGTTTTAGGGATTAGGGTTTTAGTGTATTAAAGATTAGGGTTTTAGTTTTTAGGGTTTAGGGTTTTGTTTTTAGGTTTTAGTGTTTATAGTATTAGGACTTATGGTTTAGTTTATTAAAATTTAGGGTTTAAGATTGAGTTTTAAGGATTTAGGGTTTAGGGTTTTTGTTTTAGCTTTTAGGGTTTTGTTGTATTCAAGTTTAGGGTTTTAGATTTTAGTTTTTAGGGTTTTGGTTTTAGGTTTTAGGGTTTAGAATTTTTGGGTTTAATTTTTAATTTTAGGGATTAGGGTTTTAGTGTATTAAAGATTAGATTTTTAGTTTTTAGGGTTTAGGGTTTCGTTTTAGGTTTTAGTGTTTAGAGTATTAGGACTTAGGGTTTAGTGTATTAAAAATTAGGGTTTAAGATTTAGTTTTTAAGATTTAGGGTTTAGGGTTTTGGTTTTAGGTTTTAGGATTTAGAGTTTTTGGGTTTAATGCTTAGTTTTAGGGTTTAATTTTAGGTTTTAGGGTTTTGTTGTATTCATGTTTATGGTTTTAGTTTTAGTTTTTAGGGTTTTAGGTTTTAGTTTTTAGGGTTTAGAATTTTAGGGTTTAATGTTAAGTTTTAAGGATTAGGGTTTTAGTGTATTAAAGATTAGGGTTTTAGTTTTCAGGGTTTATGGTTTTGTTTTTAGGTTTTAGTGTTTAGAGTATTAGGACTTTGGGTTTAGTGTATTAAAATTTAGGGTTTAAGATTTAGTTTTTAGGATTTAGGGTTTAGGGTTTTGGTTTTAGGTTTTACGGTTTAGAGTTTTTGGGTTTAATGCTTAGTTTTAGGTTTTAATTTTAGGTGTTAGGGTTTTGTTGTATTCATGTTTTGGGTTTTAGGTTTTAGTTTTTAGGGTTTTGGGTTTAGGTTGTAGGGTTTAGAATTTTAGGGTTTAATGTTTAGTTTTAGGGTTTAGGGTTTTAGTGTATTAAATATTAGGGTTTTAGTTTTTAGGGTTTAGGGTTTTGTTTTTTGGTTTTGGTGTTTAGAGTATTAGGACTTATGGTTTAGTGTATTAAAATTTAGGTTTTGAGATTGAGTTTTAAGGATTTAAGGTTTAGGGTTTTGGTTTTAGCTTTTAGGGTTTATAGTTTTTAGGTTTAATGCTTATTTTTAGGGTTTAATTTTAAGTTTTAGGGTTTTGTTGTATTCAAGTTTAGGGTTTTAGGTTTTAGTTTTTAGGGTTTTTGTTTTAGGTTTTTGGGTTTAGAATTTTAGGGTTTAATTTTTAGTTTTAGGGATTAGGGTTTTAGTGTATTAAAGATTATGGTTTTAGTTTTTAGGGTTTAGGGTTTTGTTTTTAGGTTTTAGTGTTTAGAGTATTAGGAATTATGGTTTAGTTTATTAAAATTTAGGGTTTAGGGTTTTGGTTTTAGCTTTTAGGGTTTATAGTTTTTGGGTTTAATGCTTACTTTTAGGGTTTAATTTTAAGTTTTAGGGTTTTGTTGTATTCAAGTTTAGGGTTTTAGATTTTAGTTTTTAGAGTTTTGGTTTTAGGTTTTAGGGTTTAGAATTTTAGGGTTTAATGTTAAGTTTTAAGGATTAGGGTTTAAGTGTATTAAAGATTAGGGTTTTAGTTTTCAGGGTTTATGGTTTTGTTTTTAGGTTTTAGTGTTTAGAGTATTAGGACTTTGGGTTTAGTGTATTGGAATTTAGGGTTTAAGATTTAGTTTTTAGGATTTAAGGTTTAGGGTTTTGGTTTTAGGTTTTACGGTTTAGGGTTTAGAATTCTAGGGTTTAATGTTTAGTTTTAGGGATTAGGGTTTTAGTGTATTAAAGATTAGGGTTTTAGTTTTTAGGGTTTAGGGTTTTGTTTTTAGGTTTTAATGTTCAGAGTATTAGGGCTTAGGGTTTAGTGTATTAAAAATTAGGGTTTAATATTTAGTTTTTAAGATTTAGGGTTTAGGGTTTAGGTTTTAGGTTTTAGGGTTTAGAGTTTTTGGGTTTAATGCTTAGTTTTAGGGTTTAATTTTAGGTTTTAGGGTTTTGTTGTATTCATGTTTATGGTTTTTGGTTTTAGTTTTTAGGGTTTTAGGTATTAGTTTTTAGGGTTTAGAATTTTAGGGTTTAATGTTGAGTTTTAAGGATTAGGGTTTTAGTGTATTAAAGATTAGGGATTTAGTTTTTAGGGTTTATGTTTTTGTTTTTAGGCTTTAGTGTTTAGAGTGTTAGGACTTTGGGTTTAGTGTATTAAAATTTAGGGTTTAAGATTTAGTTTTTAGGATTTAGGGTTTAGGGTTTTGGTTTTAGGTTTTAGGGTTTAGAGTTTTTGGGTTTATTGCTTAGTTTTAGGTTTTAATTTTAGGTGTTAGGGTTTTGTTGTATTCAAGTTTATGGTTTTAGTTTTTAGGGTTTTATGTGTTAGTTTTTAGTGTTTCGAGTTTTAGAGTTTAATGTTTAGTTTTAAGGATTAGGGTTTTAGTGTATTAAAGATTATGGTTTTAGTTTTCAGGGTATAGGGTTTTGTTTTTAGGTTTTAGTGTTTAGAGTATTAGGACTTTGGGTTTAGTGTATTAAAATTTAGGGTTTAATATTTAGTTTTAAGGATTTAGGGTTTAGGGTTTTGGTTTTAGGTTTTAGGGTTTAGAGTTTTTTGGATTTAATGCTTAGTTTTAGGTTTTAATTCTAGGTTTTAGGGTTTTGTTGTATTCAAGTTTATGGTTTTAGGTTTTAGTTTTTAGTGTTTTATGTGTTAGATTTTAGTGTTTCGAATTTTATGGTATAATGTTTAGTTTTAAGGATTAGGGTTTTAGTGTATTAAAGATTAGGGTTTTAGTTTTCAAGGTATAGGGTTTTGTTTTTAGGTTTTAGTGTTTAGAGTATTAGGACTTAGGGTTTAGTGTATTAAAAATTATGGTTTATGATTTAGTTTTTAAGATTTAGGGTTTAGGGTTTTGGTTTTAGGGTTTAGGGTTTAGAGTTTTTGGGTTTAATGCTTAGTTTTAGGGTTTAATTTTAGGTTTTAGGGTTTTGTTGTATTCATGTTTATGGTTTTAGGTTTTAGTTTTTAGGGTTTTAGGTATTAGTTTTTAGGGTTTAGAATTTTAGGGTTTAATGTTGAGTTTTAAGGATTAGGGTTTTAGTGTATTACAGATTAGGGTTTTAGTTTTCGGGTTTATGGTTTTGTTTTTAGGTTTTAGTGTTTAGAGTATTAGGACTTTGGGTTTAGTGTATTAAAATTTAGGGTTTAAGATTTAGTTTTTAGGATTTAGGGTCTAGGGTTTTGGTTTTAGGTTTTAGGGTTTGGAGTTTTTGGGTTTAATGCTTAGTTTTAGGTTTTAATTTTAGGTGTTAGGGATTTGTTGTATTCAATTTTAGGGTTTTAGGTTTTAGTTTTTAGGGTTTAGGGTTTTGGTTTTAGCTTTTAGGGTTTATACTTTTTGGGTTTAATGCTTACTTTTAGGGTTTAATTTTAAGTTTTAGGGTTTTCTTGTATTCAAGTTTAGGGTTTTAGGTTTTAGTTTTTAGGGTTTAGAATTTGAGGGTTTAATTTTTAGTTTTAGGGATTAGGGTTTTAGTGTATTAAAGATTAGAATTTTAGTTTATAGGGTTTAGGGTTTTGTTTTTAGGTTTTAGTGTTTAGAGTATTAGGACTTAGGGTGTAGTGTATTAAAAATTAGGGTTTAAGATTTAGTTTTTATGATTTAGGGTTTAGGGTTTTGGTTTTAGGTTTTAGGGTTTAGAGTTTTTGGGTTTAATGCTCATTTTTAGGGTTTAGTTTTAGGTTTTAGGGTTTTGTTGTATTCATGTTTATGGTTTTAGGTTTTAGTTTTTAGGGTTTTAGATTTTAGTTTTTAGGGTTTAGAATTTTAGGGTTTAATGATTAGTTTTAAGGATTAGGGTTTTAGTGTATTAAAGATTAGGGTTTTAGTTTTCAGGGTTTAGGGTTTTGTTTTTAGGTTTTAGTGTTTAGAGTATTAGAACTTTGGGTTTAGTGTATTAAAATTTAGGGTTTAAGATTTAGTTTTTAGGATTTAGGTTTTAGGGTTTTTGTTTTAGGGTTTAGGGTTTAGAGTTTTTGGGTTTAATGCTTAGTTTTAGGTTTTAATTTTAGGTTAGGGTTTTGTTGTATTCAAGTTTAGGGTTTAGGTTTTAGTTTTTAGGTTTTTGGGTTTAGGTTGTAGGGTTTAGAATTTTAGGGTTTAATCTTTAGTTTTAGGGTTTAGGGTTTTAGTGTATTAAAGATTAGGGTTTTAGTTTTTAGGGTTTAGGGTTTTGTTTTTAGGTTTTGGTGTTTAGAGTATTAGGACTTATGGTTTAGTGTATTAAAATTTAGGGTTTAAGATTTACTTTTTAGGATTTAGGGTTTAAGGTTTTGGTTTTAGGTTTTAGGGTTTGGAGTTTAAGGGTTTAATGCTTACTTTTAGTGTTTAATTTTAAGTTTAAGGGTTTTGTTGTATTCAAGTTTAGGGTTTTAGATTTTAGTTTTTAGGGTTTGGGTTTTAGGTTTTAGGGTTTAAAATTTTAGGGTTTAATATTTAGTTTTAGGGTTTAGGGTTTTAGTTTTAGGTTTTAGGGTTTAGAGTATTAGGACTTATGGTTTAGTGTATTAAAATTTAGAGTTTAAGATTTATTTTTTAGGATTTAGGGTTTAGGGTTTTGGTTTTAGCTTTTAGGGTTTATAGTTTTTGGGTTTAATGCTTACTTTTAGGGTTTAATTTTAAGTTTTAGGGTTTTGTTGTATTCAAGTTTATGGTTTTAGGTTTTAGTTTTTAGGGTTTTTGTTTTAGGTTTTAGGGTTTAGAATTTTAGGGTTTAATGTTTAGTTTTAGGGATTAGGGTTTTAGTGTATTAAATTTTAGGGTTTTAGTTTTTAGGGTTTAGGGTTTTGTTTTTAGGTTTTAGTGTTTAGAGTATTAGGACTTAGGGTTTAGTGTATTAAAAATTAGGGTTTAAGATTTAGTTTTTAAGATTTAGGGTTTAAGGTTTTGGTTTTAGGTTTTAGGGTTTAGAGTTTTTGGGTTTAATGCTTAGTTTTAGGGTTTAATTTTAAGTTTTAGGGTTTTGTTGTATTCATGTTTATGGTTTTAGGTTTTAGTTTTTAGGGTTTTAGGTATTAGTTTTTAGGGTTTAGAATTTTAGGGTTTAATGTTGAGTTTTAAGGATTAGGGTTTTAGTGTATTACAGATTAGGGTTTTAGTTTTCAGGGTTTATGGTTTTGTTTTTAGGTTTTAGTGTTTAGAGTATTAGGACTTTGGGTTTAGTGTATTAAAATTTAGGGTTTAAGATTTAGTTTTTAGGATTTAGGGTCTAGGGTTTTGGTTTTAGGTTTTAGGGTTTGGAGTTTTTGGGTTTAATGCTTAGTTTTAGGTTTTAATTTTAGGTGTTAGGGATTTGTTGTATTCAAGTTTAGGGTTTTAGGTTTTAGTTTTTAGGGTTTAGGGTTTTGGTTTTAGCTTTTAGGGTTTATACTTTTTGGGTTTAATGCTTACTTTTAGGGTTTAATTTTAAGTTTTAGGGTTTTCTTGTATTCAAATTTAGGGTTTTAGGTTTTAGTTTTTAGGGTTTAGAATTTTAGGGTTTAATTTTTAGTTTTAGGGGTTAAGGTTTTAGTGTATTAAAGATTAGAATTTTAGTTTATAGGGTTTAGGGTTTTGTTTTTAGGTTTTAGTGTTTAGAGTATTAGGACTTAGGGTGTAGTGTATTAAAAATTAGGGTTTAAGATTTAGTTTTTATGATTTAGGGTTTAGGGTTTTGGTTTTAGGTTTTAGGGTTTAGAATTTTTGGGTTTAATGCTCATTTTTAGGGTTTAGTTTTAGGTTTTAGGGTTTTGTTGTATTCATGTTTATGGTTTTAGGTTTTAGTTTTTAGGGTTTTAGATTTTAGTTTTTAGGGTTTAGAATTTTAGGGTTTAATGATTAGTTTTAAGGATTAGGGTTTTAGTGTATTAAAGATTAGGGTTTTAGTTTTCAGGGTTTAGGGTTTTGTTTTTAGGTTTTAGTGTTTAGAGTATTAGGATTTAGGGTTTAGGGTTTTGGTTTTAGTTTTTAGGGTTTAGAGTTTTTGGGTTTAATGCTTAGTTTTAGGTTTTAATTTTAGGTGTTAGGGTTTTGATGTATTCAAGTTTAGGGTTTTAGGTTTTAGTTTTTAGGGTTTTGGGTTTAGGTTGTTGGGTTTAGAATTTTAGGGTTTAATGTTTAGTTTTAGGGTTTAGGGTTTTAGTATATTAAACATTAGAGTTTTAGTTTTTAGGGTTTAGGGTTTTGTTTTTAGGTTTTGGTGTTTAGAGTATTAGGACTTATGGTTTAGTGTATTAAAATTTAGGGTTTAAAATTTAGTTTTTAGGATTTAGGGTTTAGGGTTTTGGTTTTAGCTTTTAGGGTTTATAGTTTTGGGGTTTAATGCTTACTTTCGGAGTTTAGTTTTATGTTTTAGGGTTTTGTTGTATTCAAGTTTAGGGTTTTAGGTTTAGGGTTTTAGGTTTTAGTTTTTTGGGTTTTGGATTTAGGTTGTAGGGTTTAGAATTTTGGGGTTTAATGTTTAGTTTTAGGGTTTAGGGTTTTAGTGTATTAAACATTAGAGTTTTAGTTTTTAGGATTTAAGGTATTGTTTTTAGGTTTTGGTGTTTAGAGTATTAGGACTTATGGTTTAGTGTATTAAAATATAGAGTTTAAGATTTAGTTTTTAGGATTTAGGGTTTAGGGTTTTGGTTTTAGCTTTTAGGGTTTATAGTTTTTGTGTTTAATGCTCATTTTTAGGGTTTAGTTTTAGGTTTTAGGGTTTTGTTGTATTCATGTTTATGGTTTTAGGTTTTAGTTTTTAGGGTTTTAGATTTTAGTTTTTAGGGTTTAGAATTTTAGGGTTTAATGATTAGTTTTAAGGATTAGGGTTTTAGTGTATTAAAGATTAGGGTTTTAGTTTTCAGGGTTTAGGGTTTTGTTTTTAGGTTTTAGTGTTTAGAGTATTAGGATTTAGGGTTTAGGGTTTTGGTTTTAGTTTTTAGGGTTTAGAGTTTTTGGGTTTAATGCTTAGTTTTAGGTTTTAATTTTAGGTGTTAGGGTTTTGATGTATTCAAGTTTAGGGTTTTAGGTTTTAGTTTTTAGGGTTTTGGGTTTAGGTTGTTGGGTTTAGAATTTTAGGGTTTAATGTTTAGTTTTAGGGTTTAGGGTTTTAGTATATTAAACATTAGAGTTTTAGTTTTTAGGGTTTAGGGTTTTGTTTTTAGGTTTTGGTGTTTAGAGTATTAGGACTTATGGTTTAGTGTATTAAAATTTAGAGTTTAAAATTTAGTTTTTAGGATTTAGGGTTTAGGGTTTTGGTTTTAGCTTTTAGGGTTTATAGTTTTGGGGTTTAATGCTTACTTTCGGAGTTTAGTTTTATGTTTTAGGGTTTTGTTGTATTCAAGTTTAGGGTTTTAGGTTTAGGGTTTTAGGTTTTAGTTTTTTTGGTTTTGGATTTAGGTTGTAGGGTTTAGAATTTTGGGGTTTAATGTTTAGTTTTAGGGTTTAGGGTTTTAGTGTATTAAACATTAGAGTTTTAGTTTTTAGGATTTAAGGTATTGTTTTTAGGTTTTGGTGTTTAGAGTATTAGGACTTTGGGTTTAGTGTATTAAAATTTAGGGTTTAAGATTTAGTTTTTAGGATTTAAGGTTTAGGGTTTTGGTTTTAGGTTTTAGGGTTTGGAGTTTTTGGGTTTAATGCTTAGTTTTAGGTTTTAATTTTAGGTGTTAGGGATTTTTTGTATTCAAGTTTAGGGTTTTAGGTTTTAGTTTTTAGGGTTTTGGGTTTAGGTTGTAGGGTTTAGAATTTTAGGGTTTAATGTTTAGTTTTAGGGTTTAGGGTTTTAGTGTATTAAAGATTAGGGTTTTGGTTTTTAGGGTTTAGGGTTTTGTTTTTAGGTTTTGGTGTTTAGAGTATTAGGACTTATGGTTTAGTGAATTAAAATTTAGGGTCTAAGATTGAATTATTTTAAGGATTTAGGGTTTAGGGTTTTGGTTTTAGCTTTTAGGGTTTATACTTTTTGGGTTTAATGCTTACTTTTAGGGTTTAATTTTAAGTTTTAGGGTTTTCTTGTATTCAAGTTTAGGGTTTTAGGTTTTAGTTTTTAGGGTTTAGAATTTTAGGGTTTAATTTTTAGTTTTAGGGATTAGGGTTTTAGTGTATTAAAGATTAGAATTTTAGTTTATAGGGTTTAGGGTTTTGTTTTTAGGTTTTAGTGTTTAGAGTATTAGGACTTAGGGTGTAGTGTATTAAAAATTAGGGTTTAAGATTTAGTTTTTATGATTTAGGGTTTAGGGTTTTGGTTTTAGGTTTTAGGGTTTAGAGTTTTTGGGTTTAATGCTCATTTTTAGGGTTTAGTTTTAGGTTTTAGGGTTTTGTTGTATTCATGTTTATGGTTTTAGGTTTTAGTTTTTAGGGTTTTAGATTTTAGTTTTTAGGGTTTAGAATTTTAGGGTTTAATGATTAGTTTTAAGGATTAGGGTTTTAGTGTATTAAAGATTAGGGTTTTAGTTTTCAGGGTTTAGGGTTTTGTTTTTAGGGTTTAGTGATTAGAGTATTAGAACTTTGGGTTTAGTGTATTAAAATTTAGGGTTTAAGATTTAGTTTTTAGGATTTAGGTTTTAGGGTTTTTGTTTTAGGGTTTAGGGTTTAGAGTTTTTGGGTTTAATGCTTAGTTTTAGGTTTTAATTTTAGGTTAGGGTTTTGTTGTATTCAAGTTTAGGGTTTAGGTTTTAGTTTTTAGGTTTTTGGGTTTAGGTTGTAGGGTTTAGAATTTTAGGGTTTAATCTTTAGTTTTAGGGTTTAGGGTTTTAGTGTATTAAAGATTAGGGTTTTAGTTTTTAGGGTTTAGGGTTTTGTTTTTAGGTTTTGGTGTTTAGAGTATTAGGACTTATGGTTTAGTGTATTAAAATTTAGGGTTTAAGATTTACTTTTTAGGATTTAGGGTTTAAGGTTTTGGTTTTAGGTTTTAGGGTTTGGAGTTTAAGGGTTAGCTTACTTTTAGTGTTTAATTTTAAGTTTAAGGGTTTTGTTGTATTCAAGTTTAGGGTTGTAGATTTTAGTTTTTAGGGTTTGGGTTTTAGGTTTTAGGGTTTAAAATTTTAGGGTTTAATATTTAGTTTTAGGGTTTAGGGTTTTAGTTTTAGGTTTTAGGGTTTAGAGTATTAGGACTTATGGTTTAGTGTATTAAAATTTAGAGTTTAAGATTTATTTTTTAGGATTTAGGGTTTAGGGTTTTGGTTTTAGCTTTTAGGGTTTATAGTTTTTGGGTTTAATGCTTACTTTTAGGGTTTAATTTTAAGTTTTAGGGTTTTGTTGTATTCAAGTTTATGGTTTTAGGTTTTAGTTTTTAGGGTTTTTGTTTTAGGTTTTAGGGTTTAGAATTTTAGGGTTTAATGTTTAGTTTTAGGGATTAGGGTTTTAGTGTATTAAATTTTAGGGTTTTAGTTTTTAGGGTTTAGGGTTTTGTTTTTAGGTTTTAGTGTTTAGAGTATTAGGACTTAGGGTTTAGTGTATTAAAAATTAGGGTTTAAGATTTAGTTTTTAAGATTTAGGTTTTAAGGTTTTGGTTTTAGGTTTTAGGGTTTAGAGTTTTTGGGTTTAATGCTTAGTTTTAGGGTTTAATTTTAGGTTTTAGGGTTTTGTTGTATTCATGTTTATGGTTTTAGGTTTTAGTTTTTAGGGTTTTAGGTATTAGTTTTTAGGGTTTAGAATTTTAGGGTTTAATGTTGAGTTTTAAGGATTAGGGTTTTAGTGTATTACAGATTAGGGTTTTAGTTTTCAGGGTTTATGGTTTTGTTTTTAGGTTTTAGTGTTTAGAGTATTAGGACTTTGGGTTTAGTGTATTAAAATTTAGGGTTTAAGATTTAGTTTTTAGGATTTAGGGTCTAGGGTTTTGGTTTTAGGTTTTAGGGTTTGGAGTTTTTGGGTTTAATGCTTAGTTTTAGGTTTTAATTTTAGGTGTTAGGGATTTGTTGTATTCAAGTTTAGGGTTTTAGGTTTTAGTTTTTAGGGTTTAGGGTTTTGGTTTTAGCTTTTAGGGTTTATACTTTTTGGGTTTAATGCTTACTTTTAGGGTTTAATTTTAAGTTTTAGGGTTTTCTTGTATTCAAATTTAGGGTTTTAGGTTTTAGTTTTTAGGGTTTAGAATTTTAGGGTTTAATTTTTAGTTTTAGGGATTAAGGTTTTAGTGTATTAAAGATTAGAATTTTAGTTTATAGGGTTTAGGGTTTTGTTTTTAGGTTTTAGTGTTTAGAGTATTAGGACTTAGGGTGTAGTGTATTAAAAATTAGGGTTTAAGATTTAGTTTTTATGATTTAGGGTTTAGGGTTTTGGTTTTAGGTTTTAGGGTTTAGAATTTTTGGGTTTAATGCTCATTTTTAGGGTTTAGTTTTAGGTTTTAGGGTTTTGTTGTATTCATGTTTATGGTTTTAGGTTTTAGTTTTTAGGGTTTTAGATTTTAGTTTTTAGGGTTTAGAATTTTAGGGTTTAATGATTAGTTTTAAGGATTAAAGTTTTACTGTATTAAAGATTAGGGTTTTAGTTTTCAGGGTTTAGGGTTTTGTTTTTAGGTTTTAGTGTTTAGAGTATTAGGATTTAGGGTTTAGGGTTTTGGTTTTAGTTTTTAGGGTTTAGAGTTTTTGGGTTTAATGCTTAGTTTTAGGTTATAATTTTAGGTGTTAGGGTTTTGATGTATTCAAGTTTAGGGTTTTAGGTTTTAGTTTTTAGGGTTTTGGGTTTAGGTTGTTGGGTTTAGAATTTTAGGGTTTAATGTTTAGTTTTAGGGTTTAGGGTTTTAGTATATTAAACATTAGAGTTTTAGTTTTTAGGGTTTAGGGTTTTGTTTTTAGGTTTTGGTGTTTAGAGTATTAGGACTTATGGTTTAGTGTATTAAAATTTAGGGTTTAAAATTTAGGTTTTAGGATTTAGGGTTTAGGGTTTTGGTTTTAGCTTTTAGGGTTTATAGTTTTGGGGTTTAATGCTTACTTTCGGAGTTTAGTTTTATGTTTTAGGGTTTTGTTGTATTCAAGTTTAGGGTTTTAGGTTTAGGGTTTTAGGTTTTAGTTTTTTGGGTTTTGGATTTAGGTTGTAGGGTTTAGAATTTTGGGGTTTAATGTTTAGTTTTAGGGTTTAGGGTTTTAGTGTATTAAACATTAGAGTTTTAGTTTTTAGGATTTAAGGTATTGTTTTTAGGTTTTGGTGTTTAGAGTATTAGGACTTATGGTTTAGTGTATTAAAATATAGAGTTTAAGATTTAGTTTTTAGGATTTAGGGTTTAGGGTTTTGGTTTTAGCTTTTAGGGTTTATAGTATTTGTGTTTAATGCTCATTTTTAGGGTTTAGTTTTAGGTTTTAGGGTTTTGTTGTATTCATGTTTATGGTTTTAGCTTTTAGTTTTTAGGGTTTTAGATTTTAGTTTTTAGGGTTTAGAATTTTAGGGTTTAATGATTAGTTTTAAGGATTAGGGTTTTAGTGTATTAAAGATTAGGGTTTTAGTTTTCAGGGTTTAGGGTTTTGTTTTTAGGTTTTAGTGTTTAGAGTATTAGGATTTAGGGTTTAGGGTTTTGGTTTTAGTTTTTAGGGTTTAGAGTTTTTGGGTTTAATGCTTAGTTTTAGGTTTTAATTTTAGGTGTTAGGGTTTTGATGTATTCAAGTTTAGGGTTTTAGGTTTTAGTTTTTAGGGTTTTGTGTTTAGGTTGTTGGGTTTAGAATTTTAGGGTTTAATGTTTAGTTTTAGGGTTTGGGGTTTTAGTATATTAAACATTAGAGTTTTAGTTTTTAGGGTTTAGGGTTTTGTTTTTAGGTTTTGGTGTTTAGAGTATTAGGACTTATGGTTTAGTGTATTAAAATTTAGGGTTTAAAATTTAGTTTTTAGGATTTAGGGTTTAGGGTTTTGGTTTTAGCTTTTAGGGTTTATAGTTTTGGGGTTTAATGCTTACTTTCGGAGTTTAGTTTTATGTTTTAGGGTTTTGTTGTATTCAAGTTTAGGGTTTTAGGTTTAGGGTTTTAGGTTTTAGTTTTTTGGGTTTTGGATTTAGGTTGTAGGGTTTAGAATTTTGGGGTTTAATGTTTAGTTTTAGGGTTTAGGGTTTTAGTGTATTAAACATTAGAGTTTTAGTTTTTAGGATTTAAGGTATTGTTTTTAGGTTTTGGTGTTTAGAGTATTAGGACTTATGGTTTAGTGTATTAAAATATAGAGTTTAAGATTTAGTTTTTAGGATTTAGGGTTTAGGGTTTTGGTTTTAGCTTTTAGGGTTTATAGTTTTTGTGTTTAATGCTCATTTTTAGGGTTTAGTTTTAGGTTTTAGGGTTTTGTTGTATTCATGTTTATGGTTTTAGGTTTTAGTTTTTAGGGTTTTAGATTTTAGTTTTTAGGGTTTAGAATTTTAGGGTTTAATGATTAGTTTTAAGGATTAGGGTTTTAGTGTATTAAAGATTAGGGTTTTAGTTTTCAGGGTTTAGGGTTTTGTTTTTAGGTTTTAGTGTTTAGAGTATTAGGATTTAGGGTTTAGGGTTTTGGTTTTAGTTTTTAGGGTTTAGAGTTTTTGGGTTTAATGCTTAGTTTTAGGTTTTAATTTTAGGTGTTAGGGTTTTGATGTATTCAAGTTTAGGGTTTTAGGTTTTAGTTTTTAGGGTTTTGTGTTTAGGTTGTTGGGTTTAGAATTTTAGGGTTTAATGTTTAGTTTTAGGGTTTAGGGTTTTAGTATATTAAACATTAGAGTTTTAGTTTTTAGGGTTTAGGGTTTTGTTTTTAGGTTTTGGTGTTTAGAGTATTAGGACTTATGGTTTAGTGTATTAAAATTTAGGGTTTAAAATTTAGTTTTTAGGATTTAGGGTTTTGGGTTTTGGTTTTAGCTTTTAGGGTTTATAGTTTTGGGGTTTAATGCTTACTTTCGGAGTTTAGTTTTATGTTTTAGGGTTTTGTTGTATTCAAGTTTAGGGTTTTAGGTTTAGGGTTTTAGGTTTTAGTTTTTTGGGTTTTGGATTTAGGTTGTAGGGTTTAGAATTTTGGGGTTTAATGTTTAGTTTTAGGGTTTAGGGTTTTAGTGTATTAAACATTAGAGTTTTAGTTTTTAGGATTTAAGGTATTGTTTTTAGGTTTTGGTGTTTAGAGTATTAGGACTTATGGTTTAGTGTATTAAAATATAGAGTTTAAGATTTAGTTTTTAGGATTTAGGGTTTAGGGTTTTGGTTTTAGCTTTTAGGGTTTATAGTTTTTGTGTTTAATGCTTACTTTTAGGGTTTAATTTTAAGTTTTAGAGTTTTGTTGTATTCAAGTTTATGGTTTTAGGTTTTAGTTTTTAGGGTTTTTGTTTTAGGTTTTAGGGTTTAAAATTTTAGGGTTTAATGTTTAGTTTTAGGGATTAGGGTTTTAGTGTATTAAAGATTAGGGTTTTAGTTTTAGGGTTTAGGGTTTTGTTTTTAGGTTTTAGTGTTTAGAGTATTAGGACTTAGGGTTTAGTGTATTAAAAATTAGGGTTTAAGATTTAGTTTTTAAGATTTAGGGTTTAGGGTTTTGGTTTTAGGGTTTAGGGTTTAGAGTTTTTGGGTTTAATGCTTAGTTTTAGGGTTTAATTTTAGGTTTAAGGGTTTTGTTGTATTCATGTTTATGGTTTTAGGTTTTAGTTTTTAGGGTTTTAGGTTTTAGTTTTTAGGGTTTAGAATTTTAGGGTTTAATGTTATGTTTTAAGGATTAGGGTTTTAGTGTATTAAAGATTAGGGTTTTAGTTTTCAGGGTTTATGGTTTTGTTTTTAGGTTTTAGTGTTTAGAGTATTAGGACTTTGGGTTTAGTGTATTAAAATTTAGTGTTTATGATTTAGTTTTTCGGATTTAGGGTTTTGGGTTTTGGTTTTAGGTTTTAAGGTTTAGAGTTTTTGGGTTTAATGCTTAGTTTTAGGTTTTAATTTTAGGTGTTAGGGTTTTGTTGTATTAAATTTTAGGGTTTTAGGTTTTAGTTTTTAGGGTTTTGGGTTTAGGTTGTAGGGTTTAGAATTTTAGGGTTTAATGTTTAGTTTTAGGGTTTAGGGTTTTAGTGTATTAAATATTAGGGTTTTAGTTTTTAGGGTTTAGGGTTTTGTTTTTTGGTTTTGGTGTTTAGAGTATTAGGACTTATGGTTTAGTGTATTAAAATTTAGGTTTTGAGATTGAGTTTTAAGGATTTAAGGTTAAGGGTTTTGGTTTTAGCTTTTAGGGTTTATAGTTTTTGGGTTTAATGCTTATTTTTAGGGTTTAATTTTAAGTTTTAGGGTTTTGTTGTATTCGAGTTTAGGGTTTTAGGTTTTAGTTTTTAGGGTTTTTGTTTTAGGTTTTAGGGTTTAGAATTTTAGGGTTTAATTTTTAGTTTTAGGGATTAGGGTTTTAGTGTATTAGAGATTAGGGTTTTAGTTTTTAGGGTTTAGGGTTTTGTTTATAGGTTTTAGTGTTTATAGTATTAGGACTTATGGTTTAGTTTATTAAAATTTAGGGTTTAAGATTGAGTTTTAAGGATTTAGGGTTTAGGGTTTTGGTTTTAGCTTTTAGGGTTTTGTTGTATTCAAGTTTAGGGTTTTAGATTTTAGTTTTTAGGGTTTTGGTTTTAGGTTTTAGGGTTTAGAATTTTTGGGTTTAATTTTTAATTTTAGGGATTAGGGTTTTAGTGTATTAAAGATTAGATTTTTAGTTTTTAGGGTTTAGGGTTTCGTTTTAGGTTTTAGTGTTTAGAGTATTAGGACTTAGGGTTTAGTGTATTAAAAATTAGGGTTTAAGATTTAGTTTTTAAGATTTAGGGTTTAGGGTTTTGGTTTTAGGTTTTAAGATTTAGAGTTTTTGGGTTTAATGCTTAGTTTTAGGGTTTAATTTTAGGTTTTAGGGTTTTGTTGTATTCATGTTTATGGTTTTAGTTTTAGTTTTTAGGGTTTTAGGTTTTAGTTTTTAGGGTTTAGAATTTTAGGGTTTAATGTTAAGTTTTAAGGATTAGGGTTTTAGTGTATTAAAGATTAGGGTTTTAGTTTTCAGGGTTTATGGTTTTGTTTTTAGGTTTTAGTGTTTAGAGTATTAGGACTTTGGGTTTAGTGTATTAAAATTTAGGGTTTAAGATTTAGTTTTTAGGATTTAGGGTTTAGGGTTTTGGTTTTAGGTTTTACGGTTTAGAGTTTTTGGGTTTAATGCTTAGTTTTAGGTTTTAATTTTAGGTGTTAGGGTTTTGTTGTATTCATGTTTTGGGTTTTAGGTTTTAGTTTTTAGGGTTTTGGGTTTAGGTTGTAGGGTTTAGAATTTTAGGGTTTAATGTTTAGTTTTAGGGTTTAGGGTTTTAGTGTATTAAATATTAGGGTTTTAGTTTTTAGGGTTTAGGGTTTTGTTTTTTGGTTTTGGTGTTTAGAGTATTAGGACTTATGGTTTAGTGTATTAAAATTTAGGTTTTGAGATTGAGTTTTAAGGATTTAAGGTTTAGGGTTTTTGTTTTAGCTTTTAGGGTTTATAGTTTTTAGGTTTAATGCTTATTTTTAGGGTTTAATTTTAAGTTTTAGGGTTTTGTTGTATTCAAGTTTAGGGTTTTAGGTTTTAGTTTTTAGGGTTTTTGTTTTAGGTTTTAGGTTTTAGAATTTTAGGGTTTAATTTTTAGTTTTAGGGATTAGGGTTTTAGTGTATTAAAGATTAGGGTTTTAGTTTTTAGGGTTTAAGGTTTTGTTTTTAGGTTTTAGTGTTTAGAGTATTAGGAATTATGGTTTAGTTTATTAAAATTTAGGGTTTAAGATTGAGTTTTAAGGATTTAGGGTTTAGGGTTTTGGTTTTAGCTTTTAGGGTTTATAGTTTTTGGGTTTAATGCTTACTTTTAGGGTTTAATTTTAAGTTTTAGGGTTTTGTTGTATTCAAGTTTAGGGTTTTAGATTTTAGTTTTTAGAGTTTTAGTTTTAGGTTTTAGGGTTTAGAATTTTAGGGTTTAATGTTAAGTTTTAAGGATTAGGGTTTAAGTGTATTAAAGATTAGGGTTTTAGTTTTCAGGGTTTATGGTTTTGTTTTTATGTTTTAGTGTTTAGAGTATTAGGACTTTGGGTTTAGTGTATTGGAATTTAGGGTTTAAGATTTAGTTTTTAGGATTTAAGGTTTAGGGTTTTGGTTTTAGGTTTTACGGTTTAGGGTTTAGAATTCTAGGGTTTAATGTTTAGTTTTAGGGATTAGGGTTTTAGTGTATTAAAGATTAGGGTTTTAGTTTTTAGGGTTTAGGGTTTTGTTTTTAGGTTTTAATGTTAAGAGTATTAGGGCTTAGGGTTTAGTGTATTAAAAATTAGGGTTTAATATTTAGTTTTTAAGATTTAGGGTTTAGGGTTTAGGTTTTAGGTTTTAGGGTTTAGAGTTTTTGGGTTTAATGCTTAGTTTTAGGGTTTAATTTTAGGTTTTAGGGTTTTGTTGTATTCATGTTTATGGTTTTAGGTTTTAGTTTTTAGGGTTTTAGGTATTAGTTTTTAGGGTTTAGAATTTTAGGGTTTAATGTTGAGTTTTAAGGATTAGGGTTTTAGTGTATTAAAGATTAGGGATTTAGTTTTTAGGGTTTATGTTTTTGTTTTTAGGCTTTAGTGTTTAGAGTGTTAGGACTTTGGGTTTAGTGTATTAAAATTTAGGGTTTAAGATTTAGTTTTTAGGATTTAGGGTTTAGGGTTTTGGTTTTAGGTTTTAGGGTTTAGAGTTTTTGGGTTTATTGCTTAGTTTTAGGTTTTAATTTTAGGTGTTAGGGTTTTGTTGTATTCAAGTTTATGGTTTTAGTTTTTAGGGTTTTATGTGTTAGTTTTTAGTGTTTCGAGTTTTAGAGTTTAATGTTTAGTTTTAAGGATTAGGGTTTTAGTGTATTAAAGATTATGGTTTTAGTTTTCAGAGTATAGGGTTTTGTTTTTAGGTTTTAGTGTTTAGAGTATTAGGACTTTGGGTTTAGTGTATTAAAATGTAGGGTTTAATATTTAGTTTTAAGGATTTAGGGTTTAGGGTTTTGGTTTTAGGTTTTAGGGTTTAGAGTTTTTTGGATTTAATGCTTAGTTTTAGGTTTTAATTCTAGGTGTTAGGGTTTTGTTGTATTCAAGTTTATGGTTTTAGGTTTTAGTTTTTAGGGTTTTATGTGTTAGATTTTAGTGTTTCGAATTTTAGGGTATAATGTTTAGTTTTAAGGATTAGGGTTTTAGTGTATTAAAGATTAGGGTTTTAGTTTTCAAGGTATAGGGTTTTGTTTTTAGGTTTTAGTGTTTAGAGTATTAGGACTTAGGGTTTAGTGTATTAAAAATTATGGTTTATGATTTAGTTTTTAAGATTTAGGGTTTAGGGTTTTGGTTTTAGGTTTTAGGGTTTAGAGTTTTTGGGTTTAATGCTTAGTTTTAGGGTTTAATTTTAGGTTTTAGGGTTTTGTTGTATTCATGTTTATGGTTTTAGGTTTTAGTTTTTAGGGTTTTAGGTATTAGTTTTTAGGGTTTAGAATTTTAGGGTTTAATGTTGAGTTTTAAGGATTAGGGTTTTAGTGTATTACAGATTAGGGTTTTAGTTTTCAGGGTTTATGGTTTTGTTTTTAGGTTTTAGTGTTTAGAGTATTAGGACTTTGGGTTTAGTGTATTAAAATTTAGGGTTTAAGATTTAGTTTTTAGGATTTAGGGTCTAGGGTTTTGGTTTTAGGTTTTAGGGTTTGGAGTTTTTGGGTTTAATGATTAGTTTTAGGTTTTAATTTTAGGTGTTAGGGATTTGTTGTATTCAAGTTTAGGGTTTTAGGTTTTAGTTTTTAGGGTTTAGGGTTTTGGTTTTAGCTTTTAGGGTTTATACTTTTTGGGTTTAATGCTTACTTTTAGGGTTTAATTTTAAGTTTTTGGGTTTTCTTGTATTCAAGTTTAGGGTTTTAGGTTTTAGTTTTTAGGGTTTAGAATTTGAGGGTTTAATTTTTAGTTTTAGGGATTAGGGTTTTAGTGTATTAAAGATTAGAATTTTAGTTTATAGGGTTTAGGGTTTTGTTTTTAGGTTTTAGTGTTTAGAGTATTAGGACTTAGGGTGTAGTGTATTAAAAATTAGGGTTTAAGATTTAGTTTTTATGATTTAGGGTTTAGGGTTTTGGTTTTAGGTTTTAGGGTTTAGAGTTTTTGGGTTTAATGCTCATTTTTAGGGTTTAGTTTTAGGTTTTAGGGTTTTGTTGTATTCATGTTTATGGTTTTAGGTTTTAGTTTTTAGGGTTTTAGATTTTAGTTTTTAGGGTTTAGAATTTTAGGGTTTAATGATTAGTTTTAAGGATTAGGGTTTTAGTGTATTAAAGATTAGGGTTTTGGTTTTCAGGGTTTAGGGTTTTGTTTTTAGGTTTTAGTGTTTAGAGTATTAGAACTTTGGGTTTAGTGTATTAAAATTTAGGGTTTAAGATTTAGTTTTTAGGATTTAGGTTTTAGGGTTTTTGTTTTAGGGTTTAGGGTTTAGAGTTTTTGGGTTTAATGCTTAGTTTTAGGTTTTAATTTTAGGTTAGGGTTTTGTTGTATTCAAGTTTAGGGTTTAGGTTTTAGTTTTTAGGGTTTTGGGTTTAGGTTGTAGGGTTTAGAATTTTAGGGTTTAATCTTTAGTTTTAGGGTTTAGGGTTTTAGTGTATTAAAGATTAGGGTTTTAGTTTTTAGGGTTTAGGGTTTTGTTTTTAGGTTTTGGTGTTTAGAGTATTAGGACTTATGGTTTAGTGTATTAAAATTTAGGGTTTAAGATTTACTTTTTAGGATTTAGGGTTTAAGGTTTTGGTTTTAGGTTTTAGGGTTTGGAGTTTAAGGGTTTAATGCTTACTTTTAGGGTTTAATTTTAAGTTTAAGGGTTTTGTTGTATTCAAGTTTAGGGTTTTAGATTTTAGTTTTTAGGGTTTGGGTTTTAGGTTTTAGGGTTTAAAATTTTAGGGTTTAATATTTAGTTTTAGGGTTTAGGGTTTTAGTTTTAGGTTTTAGGGTTTAGAGTATTAGGACTTATGGTTTAGTGTATTAAAATTTAGAGTTTAAGATTTATTTTTTCGGATTTAGTGTTTAGGGTTTTGGTTTTAGCTTTTAGGGTTTATAGTTTTTGGGTTTAATGCTTACTTTTAGGGTTTAATTTTAAGTTTTAGGGTTTTGTTGTATTCAAGTTTATGGTTTTAGGTTTTAGTTTTTAGGGTTTTTGTTTTAGGTTTTAGGGTTTAGAATTTTAGGGTTTAATGTTTAGTTTTAGGGATTAGGGTTTTAGTGTATTAAATTTTAGGGTTTTAGTTTTTAGGGTTTAGGTTTTAGGTGTTAGGGTTTTGTTGTATTCATGTTTTGGGTTTTAGGTTTTAGTTTTTAGGGTTTTGGGTTTTAGGTTTTAGGGTTTATAGTTTTTGGGTTTAATGCTTACTTTTAGGTTTTAATTTTAAGTTTTAGGGTTTTGTTGTATTCAAGTTTAGGGTTTTAGATTTTAATTTTTAGGGTTTTGGTTTTGGGTTTTAGGGTTTAGAATTTTAGGGTTTAATTTTTAGTTTTAGGGATTAGGGTTTTAGTGTATTAAAGATTAGATTTTTAGTTTTTAGGGTTTAGGGTTTCGTTTTAGGTTTTAGTGTTTAGAGTATTAGGACTTAGGGTTTA
Source organism: Euphrasia confusa (assembly GCA_954870475.1). Taxonomy (NCBI): domain Eukaryota; kingdom Viridiplantae; phylum Streptophyta; class Magnoliopsida; order Lamiales; family Orobanchaceae; genus Euphrasia; species Euphrasia confusa. The sequence continues at coordinate 1,236,992 of CATPAB010000182.1, read as the reverse complement.
GTGTATAAAAAATTAGGGTTTAAGATTTAGTTTTTAAGATTTAGGGTTTAGGGTTTAAGATTTAGTTTTTAAGATTTAGGGTTTAGGGTTTAGGTTTTAGGTTTTAGGGTTTATAGTTTTTGGGTTTAATGCTTACTTTTAGGGTTTAATTTTAAGTTTTAGGGTTTTGTTGTATTCAAGTTTAGGGTTTTAGATTTTAATTTTTAGGGTTTTGGTTTTGGGTTTTAGGGTTTAGAATTTTAGGGTTTAATTTTTAGTTTTAGGGATTAGGGTTTTAGTGTATTAAAGATTAGATTTTTAGTTTTTAGGGTTTAGGGTTTCGTTTTTAGGTTTTAGTGTTTAGAGTATTAGGACTTAGGGTTTAGTGTATTAAAAATTAGGGTTTAAGATTTAGTTTTTAAGATTTAGGGTTTAGGGTTTTGGTTTTAGGTTTTAGGATTTAGAGTTTTTGGGTTTAATGCTTAGTTTTAGGGTTTAATTTTAGGTTTTAGGGTTTTGTTGTATTCATGTTTATGGTTTCAGTTTTAGTTTTTAGGGTTTTAGGTTTTAGTTTTTAGGGTTTAGAATTTTAGGGTTTAATGTTAAGTTTTAAGGATTAGGGTTTTAGTGTATTAAAGATTAGGGTTTTAGTTTTCAGGGTTTATGGTTTTGTTTTTAGGTTTGATTGTTTAGAGTATTAGGACTTTGGGTTTAGTGTATTAAAATTTAGGGTTTATGATTGAGTTTTAAGGATTTGGGGTTTAAGGTTTTGGTTTTAGCTTTTAGGGTTTATAGTTTTTGGGTTTAATGCTTACTTTTAGGGTTTAATTTTAAGTTTTAGGGTTTTGTTGTATTCACGTTTGTGATTTTAGGTTATAGTTTTTAGGGTTTTTGTTTTAGGTTTTTGGTTTTAGGTTTTAGGTTTTAGAGTTTTTGGGTTTAATGCTTAGTTTTAGGGTTTAATTTTAGGTTTAAAGGTTTTGTTGTATTCATGTTTATGGTTTTAGGTTTTAGTTTTTAGGGTTTTAGGTTTTAGTTTTTAGGGTTTAGAATTTTAGGGTTTAATGTTAAGTTTTAAGGATTAGGGTTTTAGTGTATTAAAGATTAGGGTTTTAGTTTTCAGGGTTTATGGTTTTGTTTTTAGGTTTTAGTGTTTAGAGTATTAGGACTTTGGGTTTAGTGTTTTAAAATTTAGGGTTTATGATTTAGTTTTACGGATTTAGGGTTTTGGGTTTTGGTTTTAGGTTTTAGGGTTTAGAGTTTTTGGGTTTAATGCTTAGTTTTAGGTTTTAATTTTAGGTGTTAGGGTTTTGTTGTATTAAATTTTAGGGTTTTAGGTTTTAGTTTTTAGGGTTTTGGGTTTAGGTTGTAGGGTTTAGAATTTTAGGGTTTAATGTTTAGTTTTAGGGTTTAGGGTTTTAGTGTATTAAATATTAGGGTTTTAGTTTTTATGGTTTTGGGTTTTGTTTTTTGGTTTTGGTGTTTAGAGTATTAGGACTTATGGTTTAGTGTATTAAAATTTAGGTTTTGAGATTGAGTTTTAAGGATTTAAGGTTTAGGGTTTTGGTTTTAGCTTTTAGGGTTTATAGTTTTTGGGTTTAATGCTTATTTTTAGGGTTTAATTTTTAGTTTTAGGGTTTTTTTGTATTCAAGTTTAGGGTTTTAGGTTTTAGTTTTTAGGGTTTTTGTTTTAGGTTTTAGGGTTTAGAATTTTAGGGTTTAATTTTTAGTTTTAGGGATTAGGGTTTTAGTGTATTAAAGATTAGGGTTTTAGTTTTTTGGGTTTAGGGTTTTAATTTTAGGTTTTAGTGTTTAGAGTATTAGGACTTATGGTTTAGTTTATTAAAATTTAGGGTTTAAGATTGAGTTTTAAGGATTTAGGGTTTAGGGTTTTGGTTTTAGCTTTTAGGGTTTATAGTTTTTGGGTTTAATGCTTACTTTTAGGGTTTAATTTTAAGTTTTAGGGTTTTGTTGTATTCAAGTTTAGGGTTTTAGATTTTTGTTTTTAGGGTTTTGGTTTTAGGATTTAGGGTTTAAAATTTTAGGGTTTAATTTTTAGTTTTAGGGATTAGGGTTTTAGTGTATTAAAGATTAGATTTTTAGTTTTTAGGGTTTAGGGTTTCGTTTTTAGGTTTTAGTGTTTAGAGTATTAGGACTTAGGGTTTAGTGTATTACAAATTAGGGTTTAAGATTTAGTTTTTAAGATTTAGGGTTTAGGGTTTTGGTTTTAGGTTTTAGGATTTAGAGTTTTTGGGTTTAATGCTTAGTTTTAGGGTTTAATTTTAGGTTTTAGGGTTTTGTTGTATTCATGTTTATGGTTTTAGTTTTTAGGGTTTTAGGTTTTAGGTTTTAGGGTTTAGAATTTTAGAGTTTAATGTTAAGTTTTAAGGATTAGGGTTTTAGTGTATTAAAGATTAGGGTTTTAGTTTTCAGGGTTTATAGTTTTGTATTTAGGTTTTAGTGTTTAGAGTATTAGGACTTTGGGTTTAGTGTATTAAAATTTAGGGTTTATGATTGAGTTTTAAGTATTTAGGGTTTAAGGTTTTTGTTTTAGCTTTTAGGGTTTATAGTTTTTGGGTTTAATGCTTACTTTTAGGGTTTAATTTTAAGTTTTAGGGTTTTGTTGTATTCAAGTTTGGGATTTTAGGTTATAGTTTTTAGGGTTTTTGTTTTAGGTTTTAGGGTTTAGAATTTTAGGGTTTAATGTTTAGTTTTAGGGATTAGGGTTTTAGTGTATTAAAGATTAGAGTTTTAGTTTTTAGGGTTTAGGGTTTTGTTTTTAGGTTTTAGTGTTTAGAGTATTAGGACTTAGGGTTTAGTGTATTAAAATTAGGGTTTAAGATTTAGTTTTTAAGATTTAGGGTTTAGGGTTTTGGTTTTAGGTTTTAGGGTTTAGGGTTTTTGGGTTTAATGCTTAGTTTTACGGTTTAATTTTAGGTTTAAGGGTTTTGTTGTATTCTTGTTTATGGTTTTAGGTTTTAGTTTTTAGGGTTTTAGGTTTTAGTTTTTAGGGTTTAGAATTTTAGAGTTTAATGTTAAGTTTTAAGGATTAGGGTTTTAGTGTATTAAAGATTAGGGTTTTAGTTTTCAGGGTTTATGGTTTTGTTTTTAGGTTTTATTATTTAGAGTATTAGGACTTTGGGTTTAGTGTATTAAAATTTAGGGTTTATGATTTAGTTTTTCGGATTTAGGGTTTTGGGTTTTGGTTTTAGGTTTTAGGGTTTAGAGTTTTTGGGTTTAATGCTTAGTTTTAGGTTTTAATTTTAGGTGTTAGGGTTTTGTTGTATTAAATTTTAGGGTTTTAGGTTTTAGTTTTTAGGGTTTTGGGTTTAGGTTGTAGGGTTTAGAATTTTAGGGTTTAATGTTTAGTTTTAGGGTTTAGGGTTTTAGTGTATTAAATATTAGGGTTTTAGTTTTTAGGGTTTAGGGTTTTGTTTTTTGGTTTTGGTGTTTAGAGTATTAGGAGTTATGGTTTAGTGTATTAAAATTTAGGTTTTGAGACTGAGGTTTAAGGATTTAAGGTTTAGGGCTTTGGTTTTAGCTTTTAGGGTTTATAGTTTTTGGGTTTAATGCTTATTTTTAGGGTTTAATTTTAAGTTTTAGGGTTTTGTTGTATTCAAGTTTAGGGTTTTAGGTTTTAGTTTTTAGGGTTTTTGTTTTAGGTTTTAGGGTTTAGAATTTTAGGGTTTAATTTTTAGTTTTAGGGATTAGGGTTTTAGTGTATTAAAGATTAGAGTTTTAGTTTTTATGGTTTAGGGTTTTGTTTTTAGGTTTTAGTGTTTAGACTTATGGTTTAGTGTATTAAAATTTAGGTTTTGAGATTGAGTTTTAAGGATTTAAGGTTTAGGGCTTTGGTTTTAGCTTTTAAGGTTTATAGTTTTTGGGTTTTGTGCTTATTTTTAGAGTTTAATTTTAAGTTTTAGTGTTTTGTTGTATTCAAGTTTAGGGTTTTAGATTTTAGTTTTTAGGGTTTTGGTTTTAGGTTTTAGGGTTTAGGATTTTATGGTTTAATTTTTAGTTTTAAGGATTAGGGTTTTAGTGTATTAAAGATTAGATTTTTAGTTTTTAGGGTTTAGGGTTTCGTTTTTAGGTTTTAGTGTTTAGAGTATTAGGACTTAGGGTTTAGTGTATTAAAAATTAGTGTTTAAGATTTAGTTTTTAAGATTTAGGGTTTAGGGTTATGGTTTTAGGTTTTAGGATTTAGAGTTTTTTGGTTTAATGCTTAGTTTTAGGGTTTAATTTTAGGTTTTAGGGTTTTGTTGTATTGATGTTTATGGTTTTAGTTTTAGTTTTTAGGGTTTTAGGTTTTAGTTTTTAGGGTTTAGAATTTTAGGGTTTAATGTTAAGTTTTAAGGATTATGGTTTTAGTGTATTGAAGATTAGGGTTAGTTTTCAGGGTTTATGGTTTTGTTTTTAGGTTTTAGTGTTTAGAGTATTAGGACTTTGGGTTTAGTGTATTAAAATTTAGGGTTTAAGATTTAGTTTTTAGGAATTAGGGTTTAGGGTTTTGGTTTTAGGTTTTAGGGTTTACAGTTTTGGGGTTTAATGCTTAGTTTTAGGTTTTAATTTTAGGTGTTATGGTTTTGTTGTATTCATGTTTATGGTTTTAGGTTTTAGTTTTTAGGGTTTTAGGTTTTAGTTTTTAGGGTTTAGAATTTTAGGGTTTAATGTTAAGTTTTAATGATTAGGGTTTTAGTATATTAAAGATTAGGGTTTTAGTTTTCAGGTTTTATGGTTTTGTTCTTAGGTTTTAGTGTTTAGAGTATTAGGACTTTGGGTTTAGTGTATTAAAATTTAGGGTTTATGATTGAGTTTTAAGGATTTAGGGTTTAAGGTTTTGGTTTTAGCTTTTAGGGTTTATAGTTTTTGGGTTTAATCCTTACTTTTAGGGTTTAATTTAAGGTTTTAGGGTTTTTTTGTATTCAAGTTTGGGATTTTAGGTTATAGTTTTTAGGGTTTTTATTTTAGGTTTTAGGGTTTAGAATTTTAGGGTTTAATGTTTAGTTTTAGGGATTAGGGTTTTAGTGTATTAAAGATTAGAGTTTTAGTTTTTAGGGTTTAGGGTTTTGTTTTTAGGTTTTAGGGTTTAGAGTATTAGGACTTAGGGTTTAGTGTATTAAAAATTAGGGTTTAAGATTTAGTTTTTAAGATTTAGGGTTTAGGGTTTTGGTTTTAGGGTTTAGGGTTTAGAGTTTTTGGGTTTAATGCTTAGTTTTAGGGTTTAATTTTAGGTTTAAGGGTTTTGTTGTATTCATGTTTATGGTTTTAGGTTTTAGTTTTTAGGGTTTTAGGTTTTAGTTTTTAGGGTTTAGAATTTTAGGGTTTAATGTTATGTTTTAAGGATTAGGGTTTTAGTGTATTAAAGATTAGGGTTTTAGTTTTCAGGGTTTATGGTTTTGTTTTTAGGTTTTAGTGTTTAGAGTATTAGGACTTTGGGTTTAGTGTATTAAAATTTAGGGTTTATGATTTAGTTTTTCGGATTTAGGGTTTTGGGTTTTGGTTTTAGGTTTTAAGGTTTAGAGTTTTTGGGTTTAATGCTTAGTTTTAGGTTTTAATTTTAGGTGTTAGGGTTTTGTTGTATTAAATTTTAGGGTTTTAGGTTTTAGTTTTTAGGGTTTTGGGTTTAGGTTGTAGGGTTTAGAATTTTAGGGTTTAATGTTTAGTTTTAGGGTTTAGGGTTTTAGTGTATTAAATATTAGGGTTTTAGTTTTTAGGGTTTAGGGTTTTGTTTTTTGGTTTTGGTGTTTAGAGTATTAGGACTTATGGTTTAGTGTATTAAAATTTAGGTTTTGAGATTGAGTTTTAAGGATTTAAGGTTAAGGGTTTTGGTTTTAGCTTTTAGGGTTTATAGTTTTTGGGTTTAATGCTTATTTTTAGGGTTTAATTTTAAGTTTTAGGGTTTTGTTGTATTCGAGTTTAGGGTTTTAGGTTTTAGTTTTTAGGGTTTTTGTTTTAGGTTTTAGGGTTTAGAATTTTAGGGTTTAATTTTTAGTTTTAGGGATTAGGGTTTTAGTGTATTAAAGATTAGGGTTTTAGTTTTTAGGGTTTAGGGTTTTGTTTTTAGGTTTTAGTGTTTATAGTATTAGGACTTATGGTTTAGTTTATTAAAATTTAGGGTTTAAGATTGAGTTTTAAGGATTTAGGGTTTAGGGTTTTGGTTTTAGCTTTTAGGGTTTTGTTGTATTCAAGTTTAGGGTTTTAGATTTTAGTTTTTAGGGTTTTGGTTTTAGGTTTTAGGGTTTAGAATTTTTGGGTTTAATTTTTAATTTTAGGGATTAGGGTTTTAGTGTATTAAAGATTAGATTTTTAGTTTTTAGGGTTTAGGGTTTCGTTTTAGGTTTTAGTGTTTAGAGTATTAGGACTTAGGGTTTAGTGTATTAAAAATTAGGGTTTAAGATTTAGTTTTTAAGATTTAGGGTTTAGGGTTTTGGTTTTAGGTTTTAGGATTTAGAGTTTTTGGGTTAAATGCTTAGTTTTAGGGTTTAATTTTAGGTTTTAGGGTTTTGTTGTATTCATGTTTATGGTTTTAGTTTTAGTTTTTAGGGTTTAAGGTTTTAGTTTTTAGGGTTTAGAATTTTAGGGTTTAATGTTAAGTTTTAAGGATTAGGGTTTTAGTGTATTAAAGATTAGGGTTTTAGTTTTCAGGGTTTATGGTTTTGTTTTTAGGTTTTAGTGTTTAGAGTATTAGGACTTTGGGTTTAGTGTATTAAAATTTAGGGTTTAAGATTTAGTTTTTAGGATTTAGGGTTTAGGGTTTTGGTTTTAGGTTTTACGGTTTAGAGTTTTTGGGTTTAATGCTTAGTTTTAGGTTTTAATTTTAGGTGTTAGGGTTTTGTTGTATTCATGTTTTGGGTTTTAGGTTTTAGTTTTTAGGGTTTTGGGTTTAGGTTGTAGGGTTTAGAATTTTAGGGTTTAATGTTTAGTTTTAGGGTTTAGGGTTTTAGTGTATTAAATATTAGGGTTTTAGTTTTTAGGGTTTAGGGTTTTGTTTTTTGGTTTTGGTGTTTAGAGTATTAGGAGTTATGGTTTAGTGTATTAAAATTTAGGTTTTGAGACTGAGGTTTAAGGATTTAAGGTTTAGGGCTTTGGTTTTAGCTTTTAGGGTTTATAGTTTTTGGGTTTAATGCTTATTTTTAGGGTTTAATTTTAAGTTTTAGGGTTTTGTTGTATTCAAGTTTAGGGTTTTAGGTTTTAGTTTTTAGGGTTTTTGTTTTAGGTTTTAGGGTTTAGAATTTTAGGGTTTAATTTTTAGTTTTAGGGATTAGGGTTTTAGTGTATTAAAGATTAGAGTTTTAGTTTTTATGGTTTAGGGTTTTGTTTTTAGGTTTTAGTGTTTAGACTTATGGTTTAGTGTATTAAAATTTAGGTTTTGAGATTGAGTTTTAAGGATTTAAGGTTTAGGGCTTTGGTTTTAGCTTTTAAGGTTTATAGTTTTTGGGTTTTGTGCTTATTTTTAGAGTTTAATTTTAAGTTTTAGTGTTTTGTTGTATTCAAGTTTAGGGTTTTAGATTTTAGTTTTTAGGGTTTTGGTTTTAGGTTTTAGGGTTTAGGATTTTATGGTTTAATTTTTAGTTTTAAGGATTAGGGTTTTAGTGTATTAAAGATTAGATTTTTAGTTTTTAGGGTTTAGGGTTTCGTTTTTAGGTTTTAGTGTTTAGAGTATTAGGACTTAGGGTTTAGTGTATTAAAAATTAGTGTTTAAGATTTAGTTTTTAAGATTTAGGGTTTAGGGTTATGGTTTTAGGTTTTAGGATTTAGAGTTTTTTGGTTTAATGCTTAGTTTTAGGGTTTAATTTTAGGTTTTAGGGTTTTGTTGTATTGATGTTTATGGTTTTAGTTTTAGTTTTTAGGGTTTTAGGTTTTAGTTTTTAGGGTTTAGAATTTTAGGGTTTAATGTTAAGTTTTAAGGATTATGGTTTTAGTGTATTGAAGATTAGGGTTAGTTTTCAGGGTTTATGGTTTTGTTTTTAGGTTTTAGTGTTTAGAGTATTAGGACTTTGGGTTTAGTGTATTAAAATTTAGGGTTTAAGATTTAGTTTTTAGGAATTAGGGTTTAGGGTTTTGGTTTTAGGTTTTAGGGTTTACAGTTTTGGGGTTTAATGCTTAGTTTTAGGTTTTAATTTTAGGTGTTATGGTTTTGTTGTATTCATGTTTATGGTTTTAGGTTTTAGTTTTTAGGGTTTTAGGTTTTAGTTTTTAGGGTTTAGAATTTTAGGGTTTAATGTTAAGTTTTAATGATTAGGGTTTTAGTATATTAAAGATTAGGGTTTTAGTTTTCAGGTTTTATGGTTTTGTTCTTAGGTTTTAGTGTTTAGAGTATTAGGACTTTGGGTTTAGTGTATTAAAATTTAGGGTTTATGATTGAGTTTTAAGGATTTAGGGTTTAAGGTTTTGGTTTTAGCTTTTAGGGTTTATAGTTTTTGGGTTTAATCCTTACTTTTAGGGTTTAATTTAAGGTTTTAGGGTTTTTTTGTATTCAAGTTTGGGATTTTAGGTTATAGTTTTTAGGGTTTTTATTTTAGGTTTTAGGGTTTAGAATTTTAGGGTTTAATGTTTAGTTTTAGGGATTAGGGTTTTAGTGTATTAAAGATTAGAGTTTTAGTTTTTAGGGTTTAGGGTTTTGTTTTTAGGTTTTAGGGTTTAGAGTATTAGGACTTAGGGTTTAGTGTATTAAAAATTAGGGTTTAAGATTTAGTTTTTAAGATTTAGGGTTTAGGGTTTTGGTTTTAGGGTTTAGGGTTTAGAGTTTTTGGGTTTAATGCTTAGTTTTAGGGTTTAATTTTAGGTTTAAGGGTTTTGTTGTATTCATGTTTATGGTTTTAGGTTTTAGTTTTTAGGGTTTTAGGTTTTAGTTTTTAGGGTTTAGAATTTTAGGGTTTAATGTTATGTTTTAAGGATTAGGGTTTTAGTGTATTAAAGATTAGGGTTTTAGTTTTCAGGGTTTATGGTTTTGTTTTTAGGTTTTAGTGTTTAGAGTATTAGGACTTTGGGTTTAGTGTATTAAAATTTAGGGTTTATGATTTAGTTTTTCGGATTTAGGGTTTTGGGTTTTGGTTTTAGGTTTTAAGGTTTAGAGTTTTTGGGTTTAATGCTTAGTTTTAGGTTTTAATTTTAGGTGTTAGGGTTTTGTTGTATTAAATTTTAGGGTTTTAGGTTTTAGTTTTTAGGGTTTTGGGTTTAGGTTGTAGGGTTTAGAATTTTAGGGTTTAATGTTTAGTTTTAGGGTTTAGGGTTTTAGTGTATTAAATATTAGGGTTTTAGTTTTTAGGGTTTAGGGTTTTGTTTTTTGGTTTTGGTGTTTAGAGTATTAGGACTTATGGTTTAGTGTATTAAAATTTAGGTTTTGAGATTGAGTTTTAAGGATTTAAGGTTAAGGGTTTTGGTTTTAGCTTTTAGGGTTTATAGTTTTTGGGTTTAATGCTTATTTTTAGGGTTTAATTTTAAGTTTTAGGGTTTTGTTGTATTCGAGTTTAGGGTTTTAGGTTTTAGTTTTTAGGGTTTTTGTTTTAGGTTTTAGGGTTTAGAATTTTAGGGTTTAATTTTTAGTTTTAGGGATTAGGGTTTTAGTGTATTAAAGATTAGGGTTTTAGTTTTTAGGGTTTAGGGTTTTGTTTTTAGGTTTTAGTGTTTATAGTATTAGGACTTATGGTTTAGTTTATTAAAATTTAGGGTTTAAGATTGAGTTTTAAGGATTTAGGGTTTAGGGTTTTGGTTTTAGCTTTTAGGGTTTTGTTGTATTCAAGTTTAGGGTTTTAGATTTTAGTTTTTAGGGTTTTGGTTTTAGGTTTTAGGGTTTAGAATTTTTGGGTTTAATTTTTAATTTTAGGGATTAGGGTTTTAGTGTATTAAAGATTAGATTTTTAGTTTTTAGGGTTTAGGGTTTCGTTTTAGGTTTTAGTGTTTAGAGTATTAGGACTTAGGGTTTAGTGTATTAAAAATTAGGGTTTAAGATTTAGTTTTTAAGATTTATGGTTTAGGGTTTTGGTTTTAGGTTTTAGGATTTAGAGTTTTTGGGTTAAATGCTTAGTTTTAGGGTTTAATTTTAGGTTTTAGGGTTTTGTTGTATTCATGTTTATGGTTTTAGTTTTAGTTTTTAGGGTTTAAGGTTTTAGTTTTTAGGGTTTAGAATTTTAGGGTTTAATGTTAAGTTTTAAGGATTAGGGTTTTAGTGTATTAAAGATTAGGGTTTTAGTTTTCAGGGTTTATGGTTTTGTTTTTAGGTTTTAGTGTTTAGAGTATTAGGACTTTGGGTTTAGTGTATTAAAATTTAGGGTTTAAGATTTAGTTTTTAGGATTTAGGGTTTAGGGTTTTGGTTTTAGGTTTTACGGTTTAGAGTTTTTGGGTTTAATGCTTAGTTTTAGGTTTTAATTTTAGGTGTTAGGGTTTTGTTGTATTCATGTTTTGGGTTTTAGGTTTTAGTTTTTAGGGTTTTGGGTTTAGGTTGTAGGGTTTAGAATTTTAGGGTTTAATGTTTAGTTTTAGGGTTTAGGGTTTTAGTGTATTAAATATTAGGGTTTTAGTTTTTAGGGTTTAGGGTTTTGTTTTTTGGTTTTGGTGTTTAGAGTATTAGGACTTATGGTTTAGTGTATTAAAATTTAGGTTTTGAGATTGAGTTTTAAGGATTTAAGGTTTAGGGTTTTGGTTTTAGCTTTTAGGGTTTATAGTTTTTAGGTTTAATGCTTATTTTTAGGGTTTAATTTTAAGTTTTAGGGTTTTGTTGTATTCAAGTTTAGGGTTTTAGGTTTTAGTTTTTTGGGTTTTTGTTTTAGGTTTTAGGGTTTAGAATTTTAGGGTTTAATTTTTAGTTTTAGGGATTAGGGTTTTAGTGTATTAAAGATTAGGGTTTTAGTTTTTAGGGTTTAGGGTTTTGTTTTTAGGTTTTAGTGTTTAGAGTATTAGGAATTATGGTTTAGTTTATTAAAATTTAGGGTTTAAGATTGAGTTTTAAGGATTTAGGGTTTAGGGTTTTGGTTTTAGCTTTTAGGGTTTATAGTTTTTGGGTTTAATGCTTACTTTTAGGGTTTAATTTTAAGTTTTAGGGTTTTGTTGTATTCAAGTTTAGGGTTTTAGATTTTAGTTTTTAGAGTTTTGGTTTTAGGTTTTAGGGTTTAGAATTTTAGGGTTTAATGTTAAGTTTTAAGGATTAGGGTTTAAGTGTATTAAAGATTAGGGTTTTAGTTTTCAGGGTTTATGGTTTTGTTTTTAGGTTTTAGTGTTTAGAGTATTAGGACTTTGGGTTTAGTGTATTGGAATTTAGGGTTTAAGATTTAGTTTTTAGGATTTAGGGTTTAGGGTTTTGGTTTTAGGTTTTACGGTTTAGGGTTTAGAATTCTAGGGTTTAATGTTTAGTTTTAGGGATTAGGGTTTTAGTGTATTAAAGATTAGGGTTTTAGTTTTTAGGGTTTAGGGTTTTGTTTTTAGGTTTTAATGTTAAGAGTATTAGGGCTTAGGGTTTAGTGTATTAAAAATTAGGGTTTAATATTTAGTTTTTAAGATGTAGGGTTTAGGGTTTAGGTTTTAGGTTTTAGGGTTTAGAGTTTCTGGGTTTAATGCTTAGTTTTAGGGTTTAATTTTAGGTTTTAGGGTTTTGTTGTATTCATGTTTATGGTTTTAGGTTTTAGTTTTTAGGGTTTTAGGTATTAGTTTTTAGGGTTTAGAATTTTAGGGTTTAATGTTGAGTTTTAAGGATTAGGGTTTTAGTGTATTAAAGATTAGGGATTTAGTTTTTAGGGTTTATGTTTTTGTTTTTAGGCTTTAGTGTTTAGAGTGTTAGGACTTTGGGTTTAGTGTATTAAAATTTAGGGTTTAAGATTTAGTTTTTAGGATTTAGGGTTTAGGGTTTTGGTTTTAGGTTTTAGGGTTTAGAGTTTTTGGGTTTATTGCTTAGTTTTAGGTTTTAATTTTAGGTGTTAGGGTTTTGTTGTATTCAAGTTTATGGTTTTAGTTTTTAGGGTTTTATGTGTTAGTTTTTAGTGTTTCGAGTTTTAGAGTTTAATGTTTAGTTTTAAGGATTAGGGTTTTAGTGTATTAAAGATTATGGTTTTAGTTTTCAGGGTATAGGGTTTTGTTTTTAGGTTTTAGTGTTTAGAGTATTAGGACTTTGGGTTTAGTGTATTAAAATTTAGGGTTTAATATTTAGTTTTAAGGATTTAGGGTTTAGGGTTTTGGTTTTAGGTTTTAGGGTTTAGAGTTTTTGGATTTAATGCTTAGTTTTAGGTTTTAATTCTAGGTGTTAGGGTTTTGTTGTATTCAAGTTTATGGTTTTAGGTTTTAGTTTTTAGGGTTTTATGTGTTAGATTTTAGTGTTTCGAATTTTAGGGTATAATGTTTAGTTTTAAGGATTAGGGTTTTAGTGTATTAAAGATTAGGGTTTTAGTTTTCAAGGTATAGGGTTTTTTTTTTAGGTTTTAGTGTTTAGAGTATTAGGACTTAGGGTTTAGTGTATTAAAAATTATGGTTTAAGATTTAGTTTTTAAGATTTAGGGTTTAGGGTTTTGGTTTTAGGTTTTAGGGTTTAGAGTTTTTGGGTTTAATGCTTAGTTTTAGGGTTTAATTTTAGGTTTTAGGGTTTTGTTGTATTAAATTTTAGTGTTTTAGGTTTTAGTTTTTAGGGTTTTGGGTTTAGGTTGTAGGGTTTAGAATTTTAGGGTTTAATGTTTAGTTTTAGGGTTTAGGGTTTTAGTGTATTAAATATTAGGGTTTTAGTTTTTAGGGTTTAGGGTTTTGTTTTTTGGTTTTGGTGTTTAGAGTATTAGGACTTATGGTTTAGTGTATTAAAATTTAGGTTTTGAGATTGAGTTTTAAGGATTTAAGGTTAAGGGTTTTGGTTTTAGCTTTTAGGGTTTATAGTTTTTGGGTTTAATGCTTATTTTTAGGGTTTAATTTTAAGTTTTAGGGTTTTGTTGTATTCGAGTTTAGGGTTTTAGGTTTTAGTTTTTAGGGTTTTTGTTTTAGGTTTTAGGGTTTAGAATTTTAGGGTTTAATTTTTAGTTTTAGGGATTAGGGTTTTAGTGTATTAAAGATTAGGGTTTTAGTTTTTAGGGTTTAGGGTTTTGTTTTTAGGTTTTAGTGTTTATAGTATTAGGACTTATGGTTTAGTTTATTAAAATTTAGGGTTTAAGATTGAGTTTTAAGGATTTAGGGTTTAGGGTTTTGGTTTTAGCTTTTAGGGTTTTGTTGTATTCAAGTTTAGGGTTTTAGATTTTAGTTTTTAGGGTTTTGGTTTTAGGTTTTAGGGTTTAGAATTTTTGGGTTTAATTTTTAATTTTAGGGATTAGGGTTTTAGTGTATTAAAGATTAGATTTTTAGTTTTTAGGGTTTAGGGTTTCGTTTTAGGTTTTAGTGTTTAGAGTATTAGGACTTAGGGTTTAGTGTATTAAAAATTAGGGTTTAAGATTTAGTTTTTAAGATTTAGGGTTTAGGGCGTTGGTTTTAGGTTTTAGGATTTAGAGTTTTTGGGTTTAATGCTTAGTTTTAGGGTTTAATTTTAGGTTTTAGGGTTTTGTTGTATTCATGTTTATGGTTTTAGTTTTAGTTTTTAGGGTTTTAGGTTTTAGTTTTTAGGGTTTAGAATTTTAGGGTTTAATGTTAAGTTTTAAGGATTAGGGTTTTAGTGTATTAAAGATTAGGGTTTTAGTTTTCAAGGTATAGGGTTTTTTTTTAGGTTTTAGTGTTTAGAGTATTAGGACTTAGGGTTTAGTGTATTAAAAATTATGGTTTAAGATTTAGTTTTTAAGATTTAGGGTTTAGGGTTTTGGTTTTAGGTTTTAGGGTTTAGAGTTTTTGGGTTTAATGCTTAGTTTTAGGGTTTAATTTTCGGTTTTAGGGTTTTGTTGTATTAAATTTTAGTGTTTTAGGTTTTAGTTTTTAGGGTTTTGGGTTTAGGTTGTAGGGTTTAGAATTTTAGGGTTTAATGTTTAGTTTTAGGGTTTAGGGTTTTAGTGTATTAAATATTAGGGTTTTAGTTTTTAGGGTTTAGGGTTTTGTTTTTTGGTTTTGGTGTTTAGAGTATTAGGACTTATGGTTTAGTGTATTAAAATTTAGGTTTTGAGATTGAGTTTTAAGGATTTAAGGTTAAGGGTTTTGGTTTTAGCTTTTAGGGTTTATAGTTTTTGGGTTTAATGCTTATTTTTAGGGTTTAATTTTAAGTTTTAGGGTTTTGTTGTATTCGAGTTTAGGGTTTTAGGTTTTAGTTTTTAGGGTTTTTGTTTTAGGTTTTAGGGTTTAGAATTTTAGGGTTTAATTTTTAGTTTTAGGGATTAGGGTTTTAGTGTATTAAAGATTAGGGTTTTAGTTTTTAGGGTTTAGGGTTTTGTTTTTAGGTTTTAGTGTTTATAGTATTAGGACTTATGGTTTAGTTTATTAAAATTTAGGGTTTAAGATTGAGTTTTAAGGATTTAGGGTTTAGGGTTTTGGTTTTAGCTTTTAGGGTTTTGTTGTATTCAAGTTTAGGGTTTTAGATTTTAGTTTTTAGGGTTTTGGTTTTAGGTTTTAGGGTTTAGAATTTTTGGGTTTAATTTTTAATTTTAGGGATTAGGGTTTTAGTGTATTAAAGATTAGATTTTTAGTTTTTAGGGTTTAGGGTTTCGTTTTAGGTTTTAGTGTTTAGAGTATTAGGACTTAGGGTTTAGTGTATTAAAAATTAGGGTTTAAGATTTAGTTTTTAAGATTTAGGGTTTAGGGTTTTGGTTTTAGGGTTTAGGGTTTAGAGTTTTTGGGTTTAATGCTTAGTTTTAGGGTTTAATTTTAGGTTTAAGGGTTTTGTTGTATTCATGTTTATGGTTTTAGGTTTTAGTTTTTAGGGTTTTAGGTTTTAGTTTTTAGGGTTTAGAATTTTAGGGTTTAATGTTATGTTTTAAGGATTAGGGTTTTAGTGTATTAAAGATTAGGGTTTTAGTTTTCAGGGTTTATGGTTTTGTTTTTAGGTTTTAGTGTTTAGAGTATTAGGACTTTGGGTTTAGTGTATTAAAATTTAGGGTTTATGATTTAGTTTTTCGGATTTAGGGTTTTGGGTTTTGGTTTTAGGTTTTAAGGTTTAGAGTTTTTGGGTTTAATGCTTAGTTTTAGGTTTTAATTTTAGGTGTTAGGGTTTTGTTGTATTAAATTTTAGGGTTTTAGGTTTTAGTTTTTAGGGTTTTGGGTTTAGGTTGTAGGGTTTAGAATTTTAGGGTTTAATGTTTAGTTTTAGGGTTTAGGGTTTTAGTGTATTAAATATTAGGGTTTTAGTTTTTAGGGTTTAGGGTTTTGTTTTTTGGTTTTGGTGTTTAGAGTATTAGGACTTATGGTTTAGTGTATTAAAATTTAGGTTTTGAGATTGAGTTTTAAGGATTTAAGGTTAAGGGTTTTGGTTTTAGCTTTTAGGGTTTATAGTTTTTGGGTTTAATGCTTATTTTTAGGGTTTAATTTTAAGTTTTAGGGTTTTGTTGTATTCGAGTTTAGGGTTTTAGGTTTTAGTTTTTAGGGTTTTTGTTTTAGGTTTTAGGGTTTAGAATTTTAGGGTTTAATTTTTAGTTTTAGGGATTAGGGTTTTAGTGTATTAAAGATTAGGGTTTTAGTTTTTAGGGTTTAGGGTTTTGTTTTTAGGTTTTAGTGTTTATAGTATTAGGACTTATGGTTTAGTTTATTAAAATTTAGGGTTTAAGATTGAGTTTTAAGGATTTAGGGTTTAGGGTTTTGGTTTTAGCTTTTAGGGTTTTGTTGTATTCAAGTTTAGGGTTTTAGATTTTAGTTTTTAGGGTTTTGGTTTTAGGTTTTAGGGTTTAGAATTTTTGGGTTTAATTTTTAATTTTAGGGATTAGGGTTTTAGTGTATTAAAGATTAGATTTTTAGTTTTTAGGGTTTAGGGTTTCGTTTTAGGTTTTAGTGTTTAGAGTATTAGGACTTAGGGTTTAGTGTATTAAAAATTAGGGTTTAAGATTTAGTTTTTAAGATTTAGGGTTTAGGGTTTTGGTTTTAGGTTTTAGGATTTAGAGTTTTTGGGTTAAATGCTTAGTTTTAGGGTTTAATTTTAGGTTTTAGGGTTTTGTTGTATTCATGTTTATGGTTTTAGTTTTAGTTTTTAGGGTTTTAGGTTTTAGTTTTTAGGGTTTAGAATTTTAGGGTTTAATGTTAAGTTTTAAGGATTAGGGTTTTAGTGTATTAAAGATTAGGGTTTTAGTTTTCAGGGTTTATGGTTTTGTTTTTAGGTTTTAGTGTTTAGAGTATTAGGACTTTGGGTTTAGTGTATTAAAATTTAGGGTTTAAGATTTAGTTTTTAGGATTTAGGGTTTAGGGTTTTGGTTTTAGGTTTTACGGTTTAGAGTTTTTGGGTTTAATGCTTAGTTTTAGGTTTTAATTTTAGGTGTTAGGGTTTTGTTGTATTCATGTTTTGGGTTTTAGGTTTTAGTTTTTAGGGTTTTGGGTTTAGGTTGTAGGGTTTAGAATTTTAGGGTTTAATGTTTAGTTTTAGGGTTTAGGGTTTTAGTGTATTAAATATTAGGGTTTTAGTTTTTAGGGTTTAGGGTTTTGTTTTTTGGTTTTGGTGTTTAGAGTATTAGGACTTATGGTTTAGTGTATTAAAATTTAGGTTTTGAGATTGAGTTTTAAGGATTTAAGGTTTAGGGTTTTGGTTTTAGCTTTTAGGGTTTATAGTTTTTAGGTTTAATGCTTATTTTTAGGGTTTAATTTTAAGTTTTAGGGTTTTGTTGTATTCAAGTTTAGGGTTTTAGGTTTTAGTTTTTTGGGTTTTTGTTTTAGGTTTTAGGGTTTAGAATTTTAGGGTTTAATTTTTAGTTTTAGGGATTAGGGTTTTAGTGTATTAAAGATTAGGGTTTTAGTTTTTAGGGTTTAGGGTTTTGTTTTTAGGTTTTAGTGTTTAGAGTATTAGGAATTATGGTTTAGTTTATTAAAATTTAGGGTTTATGATTGAGTTTTAAGGATTTAGGGTTTAGGGTTTTGGTTTTAGCTTTTAGGGTTTATAGTTTTTGGGTTTAATGCTTACTTTTAGGGTTTAATTTTAAGTTTTAGGGTTTTGTTGTATTCAAGTTTAGGGTTTTAGATTTTAGTTTTTAGAGTTTTGGTTTTAGGTTTTAGGGTTTAGAATTTTAGGGTTTAATGTTAAGTTTTAAGGATTAGGGTTTAAGTGTATTAAAGATTAGGGTTTTAGTTTTCAGGGTTTATGGTTTTGTTTTTAGGTTTTAGTGTTTAGAGTATTAGGACTTTGGGTTTAGTGTATTGGAATTTAGGGTTTAAGATTTAGTTTTTAGGATTTAGGGTTTAGGGTTTTGGTTTTAGGTTTTACGGTTTAGGGTTTAGAATTCTAGGGTTTAATGTTTAGTTTTAGGGATTAGGGTTTTAGTGTATTAAAGATTAGGGTTTTAGTTTTTAGGGTTTAGGGTTTTGTTTTTAGGTTTTAATGTTAAGAGTATTAGGGCTTAGGGTTTAGTGTATTAAAAATTAGGGTTTAATATTTAGTTTTTAAGATGTAGGGTTTAGGGTTTAGGTTTTAGGTTTTAGGGTTTAGAGTTTCTGGGTTTAATGCTTAGTTTTAGGGTTTAATTTTAGGTTTTAGGGTTTTGTTGTATTCATGTTTATGGTTTTAGGTTTTAGTTTTTAGGGTTTTAGGTATTAGTTTTTAGGGTTTAGAATTTTAGGGTTTAATGTTGAGTTTTAAGGATTAGGGTTTTAGTGTATTAAAGATTAGGGATTTAGTTTTTAGGGTTTATGTTTTTGTTTTTAGGCTTTAGTGTTTAGAGTGTTAGGACTTTGGGTTTAGTGTATTAAAATTTCGGGTTTAAGATTTAGTTTTTAGGATTTAGGGTTTAGGGTTTTGGTTTTAGGTTTTAGGGTTTAGAGTTTTTGGGTTTATTGCTTAGTTTTAGGTTTTAATTTTAGGTGTTAGGGTTTTGTTGTATTCAAGTTTATGGTTTTAGTTTTTAGGGTTTTATGTGTTAGTTTTTAGTGTTTCGAGTTTTAGAGTTTAATGTTTAGTTTTAAGGATTAGGGTTTTAGTGTATTAAAGATTATGGTTTTAGTTTTCAGGGTATAGGGTTTTGTTTTTAGGTTTTAGTGTTTAGAGTATTAGGACTTTGGGTTTAGTGTATTAAAATTTAGGGTTTAATATTTAGTTTTAAGGATTTTGGGTTTAGGGTTTTGGTTTTAGGTTTTAGGGTTTAGAGTTTTTGGATTTAATGCTTAGTTTTAGGTTTTAATTCTAGGTGTTAGGGTTTTGTTGTATTCAAGTTTATGGTTTTAGGTTTTAGTTTTTAGGGTTTTATGTGTTAGATTTTAGTGTTTCGAATTTTAGGGTATAATGTTTAGTTTTAAGGATTAGGGTTTTAGTGTATTAAAGATTAGGGTTTTAGTTTTCAAGGTATAGGGTTTTTTTTTTAGGTTTTAGTGTTTAGAGTATTAGGACTTAGGGTTTAGTGTATTAAAAATTATGGTTTAAGATTTAGTTTTTATGATTTAAGGTTTAGGGTTTTGGTTTTAGGTTTTAGGGTTTAGAGTTTTTGGGTTTAATGCTTAGTTTTAGGGTTTAATTTTAGGTTTTAGGGTTTTGTTGTATTAAATTTTAGTGTTTTAGGTTTTAGTTTTTAGGGTTTTGGGTTTAGGTTGTAGGGTTTAGAATTTTAGGGTTTAATGTTTAGTTTTAGGGTTTAGGGTTTTAGTGTATTACAGATTAGGGTTTTAGTTTTCAGGGTTTATGGTTTTGTTTTTTGGTTTTGGTGTTTAGAGTATTAGGACTTATGGTTTAGTGTATTAAAATTTAGGTTTTGAGATTGAGTTTTAAGGATTTAAGGTTAAGGGTTTTGGTTTTAGCTTTTAGGGTTTATAGTTTTTGGGTTTAATGCTTATTTTTAGGGTTTAATTTTAAGTTTTAGGGTTTTGTTGTATTCGAGTTTAGGGTTTTAGGTTTTAGTTTTTAGGGTTTTTGTTTTAGGTTTTAGGGTTTAGAATTTTAGGGTTTAATTTTTAGTTTTAGGGATTAGGGTTTTAGTGTATTAAAGATTAGGGTTTTAGTTTTTAGGGTTTAGGGTTTTGTTTTTAGGTTTTAGTGTTTATAGTATTAGGACTTATGGTTTAGTTTATTAAAATTTAGGGTTTAAGATTGAGTTTTAAGGATTTAGGGTTTAGGGTTTTGGTTTTAGCTTTTAGGGTTTTGTTGTATTCAAGTTTAGGGTTTTAGATTTTAGTTTTTAGGGTTTTGGTTTTAGGTTTTAGGGTTTAGAATTTTTGGGTTTAATTTTTAATTTTAGGGATTAGGGTTTTAGTGTATTAAAGATTAGATTTTTAGTTTTTAGGGTTTAGGGTTTCGTTTTAGGTTTTAGTGTTTAGAGTATTAGGACTTAGGGTTTAGTGTATTAAAAATTAGGGTTTAAGATTTAGTTTTTAAGATTTAGGGTTTAGGGCGTTGGTTTTAGGTTTTAGGATTTAGAGTTTTTGGGTTTAATGCTTAGTTTTAGGGTTTAATTTTAGGTTTTAGGGTTTTGTTGTATTCATGTTTATGGTTTTAGTTTTAGTTTTTAGGGTTTTAGGTTTTAGTTTTTAGGGTTTAGAATTTTAGGGTTTAATGTTAAGTTTTAAGGATTAGGGTTTTAGTGTATTAAAGATTAGGGTTTTAGTTTTCAAGGTATAGGGTTTTTTTTTAGGTTTTAGTGTTTAGAGTATTAGGACTTAGGGTTTAGTGTATTAAAAATTATGGTTTAAGATTTAGTTTTTAAGATTAAGGGTTTAGGGTTTTGGTTTTAGGTTTTAGGGTTTAGAGTTTTTGGGTTTAATGCTTAGTTTTAGGGTTTAATTTTAGGTTTTAGGGTTTTGTTGTATTAAATTTTAGTGTTTTAGGTTTTAGTTTTTAGGGTTTTGGGTTTAGGTTGTAGGGTTTAGAATTTTAGGGTTTAATGTTTAGTTTTAGGGTTTAGGGTTTTAGTGTATTAAATATTAGGGTTTTAGTTTTTAGGGTTTAGGGTTTTGTTTTTTGGTTTTGGTGTTTAGAGTATTAGGACTTATGGTTTAGTGTATTAAAATTTAGGTTTTGAGATTGAGTTTTAAGGATTTAAGGTTAAGGGTTTTGGTTTTAGCTTTTAGGGTTTATAGTTTTTGGGTTTAATGCTTATTTTTAGGGTTTAATTTTAAGTTTTAGGGTTTTGTTGTATTCGAGTTTAGGGTTTTAGGTTTTAGTTTTTAGGGTTTTTGTTTTAGGTTTTAGGGTTTAGAATTTTAGGGTTTAATTTTTAGTTTTAGGGATTAGGGTTTTAGTGTATTAAAGATTAGGGTTTTAGTTTTTAGGGTTTAGGGTTTTGTTTTTAGGTTTTAGTGTTTATAGTATTAGGACTTATGGTTTAGTTTATTAAAATTTAGGGTTTAAGATTGAGTTTTAAGGATTTAGGGTTTAGGGTTTTGGTTTTAGCTTTTAGGGTTTTGTTGTATTCAAGTTTAGGGTTTTAGATTTTAGTTTTTAGGGTTTTGGTTTTAGGTTTTAGGGTTTAGAATTTTTGGGTTTAATTTTTAATTTTAGGGATTAGGGTTTTAGTGTATTAAAGATTAGATTTTTAGTTTTTAGGGTTTAGGGTTTCGTTTTAGGTTTTAGTGTTTAGAGTATTAGGACTTAGGGTTTAGTGTATTAAAAATTAGGGTTTAAGATTTAGTTTTTAAGATTTAGGGTTTAGGGCGTTGGTTTTAGGTTTTAGGATTTAGAGTTTTTGGGTTTAATGCTTAGTTTTAGGGTTTAATTTTAGGTTTTAGGGTTTTGTTGTATTCATGTTTATGGTTTTAGTTTTAGTTTTTAGGGTTTTAGGTTTTAGTTTTTAGGGTTTAGAATTTTAGGGTTTAATGTTAAGTTTTAAGGATTAGGGTTTTAGTGTATTAAAGATTAGGGTTTTAGTTTTCAGGGTTTATGGTTTTGTTTTTAGGTTTTAGTGTTTAGAGTATTAGGACTTTGGGTTTAGTGTATTAAAATTTAGGGTTTAAGATTTAGTTTTTAGGATTTAGGGTTTAGGGTTTTGGTTTTAGGTTTTAGGGTTTAGAGTTTTTGGGTTTAATGCTTAGTTTTAGGTTTTAATTTTAGGTGTTAGGGTTTTGTTGTATTCATGTTTTGGGTTTTAGGTTTTATTTTTTAGGGTTTTGGGTTTAGGTTGTAGGGTTTAGAATTTTAGGGTTTAATGTTTAGTTTTAGGGTTTAGGGTTTTAGTGTATTAAATATTAGGGTTTTAGTTTTTAGGGTTTAGGGTTTTGTTTTTTGGTTTTGGTGTTTAGAGTATTAGGACTTATGGTTTAGTGTATTAAAATTTAGGTTTTGAGATTGAGTTTTAAGGATTTAAGGTTTAGGGTTTTGGTTTTAGCTTTTAGGGTTTATAGTTTTTAGGTTTAATGCTTATTTTTAGGGTTTAATTTTAAGTTTTAGGGTTTTGTTGTATTCAAGTTTAGGGTTTTAGGTTTTAGTTTTTTGGGTTTTTGTTTTAGGTTTTAGGGTTTAGAATTTTAGGGTTTAATTTTTAGTTTTAGGGATTAGGGTTTTAGTGTATTAAAGATTAGGGTTTTAGTTTTTATGGTTTAGGGTTTTGTTTTTAGGTTTTAGTGTTTAGAGTATTAGGAATTATGGTTTAGTTTATTAAAATTTAGGGTTTAAGATTGAGTTTTAAGGATTTAGGGTTTAGGGTTTTGGTTTTAGCTTTTAGGGTTTATAGTTTTTGGGTTTAATGCTTACTTTTAGGGTTTAATTTTAAGTTTTAGGGTTTTGTTGTATTCAAGTTTAGGGTTTTAGATTTTAGTTTTTAGAGTTTTGGTTTTAGGTTTTAGGGTTTAGAATTTTAGGGTTTAATGTTAAGTTTTAAGGATTAGGGTTTAAGTGTATTAAAGATTAGGGTTTTAGTTTTCAGGGTTTATGGTTTTGTTTTTAGGTTTTAGTGTTTAGAGTATTAGGACTTTGGGTTTAGTGTATTGGAATTTAGGGTTTAAGATTTAGTTTTTAGGATTTAGGGTTTAGGGTTTTGGTTTTAGGTTTTACGGTTTAGGGTTTAGAATTCTAGGGTTTAATGTTTAGTTTTAGGGATTAGGGTTTTAGTGTATTAAAGATTAGGGTTTTAGTTTTTAGGGTTTAGGGTTTTGTTTTTAGGTTTTAATGTTAAGAGTATTAGGGCTTAGGGTTTAGTGTATTAAAAATTAGGGTTTAATATTTAGTTTTTAAGATTTAGGGTTTAGGGTTTAGGTTTTAGGTTTTAGGGTTTAGAGTTTTTGGGTTTAATGCTTAGTTTTAGGGTTTAATTTTAGGTTTTAGGGTTTTGTTGTATTCATGTTTATGGTTTTAGGTTTTAGTTTTTAGGGTTTTAGGTATTAGTTTTTAGGGTTTAGAATTTTAGGGTTTAATGTTGAGTTTTAAGGATTAGGGTTTTAGTGTATTAAAGATTAGGGATTTAGTTTTTAGGGTTTATGTTTTTTGTTTTTAGGCTTTAGTGTTTAGAGTGTTAGGACTTTGGGTTTAGTGTATTAAAATTTAGGGTTTAAGATTTAGTTTTTAGGATTTAGGGTTTAGGGTTTAGGTTTTAGGTTTTAGGGTTTAGAGTTTTTGGGTTTATTGCTTAGTTTTAGGTTTTAATTTTAGGTGTTAGGGTTTTGTTGTATTCAAGTTTATGGTTTTAGTTTTTAGGGTTTTATGTGTTAGTTTTTAGTGTTTCGAGTTTTAGAGTTTAATGTTTAGTTTTAAGGATTAGGGTTTTAGTGTATTAAAGAATATGGTTTTAGTTTTCAGTGTATAGGGTTTTGTTTTTAGGTTTTAGTGTTTAGAGTATTAGGACTTTGGGTTTAGTGTATTAAAATTTAGGGTTTAATATTTAGTTTTAAGGATTTAGGGTTTAGGGTTTTGGTTTTAGGTTTTAGGGTTTAGAGTTTTTGGATTTAATGCTTAGTTTTAGGTTTTAATTCTAGGTGTTAGGGTTTTGTTATATTCAAGTTTATGGTTTTAGGTTTTAGTTTTTAGGGTTTTATGTGTTAGATTTTAGTGTTTCGAATTTTAGGGTATAATGTTTAGTTTTAAGGATTAGGGTTTTAGTGTATTAAAGATTAGGGTTTTAGTTTTCAAGGTATAGGTTTTTTTTTAGGTTTTAGTGTTTAGAGTATTAGGACTTAGGGTTTAGTGTATTAAAAATTATGGTTTAAGATTTAGTTTTTAAGATTTAGGGTTTAGGGTTTTGGTTTTAGGTTTTAGGCTTTAGAGTTTTTGGGTTTAATGCTTAGTTTTAGGGTTTAATTTTAGGTTTTAGGGTTTTGTTGTATTAAATTTTAGGGTTTTAGGTTTTAGTTTTTAGGGTTTTGGGTTTAGGTTGTAGGGTTTAGAATTTTAGGGTTTAATGTTTAGTTTTAGGGTTTAGGGTTTTAGTGTATTAAATATTAGGGTTTTAGTTTTTAGGGTTTAGGGTTTTGTTTTTTGGTTTTGGTGTTTAGAGTATTAGGACTTATGGTTTAGTGTATTAAAATTTAGGTTTTGAGATTGAGTTTTAAGGATTTAAGGTTAAGGGTTTTGGTTTTAGCTTTTAGGGTTTATAGTTTTTGGGTTTAATGCTTATTTTTAGGGTTTAATTTTAAGTTTTAGGGTTTTGTTGTATTCGAGTTTAGGGTTTTAGGTTTTAGTTTTTAGGGTTTTTGTTTTAGGTTTTAGGGTTTAGAATTTTAGGGTTTAATTTTTAGTTTTAGGGATTAGGGTTTTAGTGTATTAAAGATTAGGGTTTTAGTTTTTAGGGTTTAGGGTTTTGTTTTTAGGTTTTAGTGTTTATAGTATTAGGACTTATGGTTTAGTTTATTAAAATTTAGGGTTTAAGATTGAGTTTTAAGGATTTAGGGTTTAGGGTTTTGGTTTTAGCTTTTAGGATTTTGTTGTATTCAAGTTTAGGGTTTTAGATTTTAGTTTTTAGGGTTTTGGTTTTAGGTTTTAGGGTTTAGAATTTTTGGGTTTAATTTTTAATTTTAGGGATTAGGGTTTTAGTGTATTAAAGATTAGATTTTTAGTTTTTAGGGTTTAGGGTTTCATTTTAGGTTTTAGTGTTTAGAGTATTAGGACTTAGGGTTTAGTGTATTAAAAATTAGGGTTTAAGATTTAGTTTTTAAGATTTAGGGTTTAGGGTTTTGGTTTTAGGTTTTAGGATTTAGAGTTTTTGGGTTTAATGCTTAGTTTTAGGGTTTAATTTTAGGTTTTAGGGTTTTGTTGTATTCATGTTTATGGTTTTAGTTTTAGTTTTTAGGGTTTTAGGTTTTAGTTTTTAGGGTTTAGAATTTTAGGGTTTAATGTTAAGTTTTAAGGATTAGGGTTTTAGTGTATTAAAGATTAGGGTTTTAGTTTTCAGGGTTTATGGTTTTGTTTTTAGGTTTTAGTGTTTAGAGTATTAGGACTTTGGGTTTAGTGTATTAAAATTTAGGGTTTAAGATTTAGTTTTTAGGATTTAGGGTTTAGGGTTTTGGTTTTAGGTTTTACGGTTTAGAGTTTTTGGGTTTAATGCTTAGTTTTAGGTTTTAATTTTAGGTGTTAGGGTTTTGTTGTATTCATGTTTTGGGATTTAGGTTTTAGTTTTTAGGGTTTTGGGTTTAGGTTGTAGGGTTTAGAATTTTAGGGTTTAATGTTTAGTTTTAGGGTTTAGGGTTTTAGTGTATTAAATATTAGGGTTTTAGTTTTTAGGGTTTAGGGTTTTGTTTTTTGGTTTTGGTGTTTAGAGTATTAGGACTTATGGTTTAGTGTATTAAAATTTAGGTTTTGAGATTGAGTTTTAAGGATTTAAGGTTTAGGGTTTTGGTTTTAGCTTTTAGGGTTTATAGTTTTTAGGTTTAATGCTTATTTTTAGGGTTTAATTTTAAGTTTTAGGGTTTTGTTGTATTCAAGTTTAGGGTTTTAGGTTTTAGTTTTTAGGGTTTTTGTTTTAGGGTTTAGGGTTTAGAATTTTAGGGTTTAATTTTTAGTTGTAGGGATTAGGGTTTTAGTGTATTAAAGATTAGGGTTTTAGTTTTTAGGGTTTAGGGTTTTGTTTTTAGGTTTTAGTGTTTAGAGTATTAGGAATTATGGTTTAGTTTATTAAAATTTAGGGTTTAAGATTGAGTTTTAAGGATTTAGGGTTTAGGGTTTTGGTTTTAGCTTTTAGGGTTTATAGTTTTTGGGTTTAATGCTTACTTTTAGGGTTTAATTTTAAGTTTTAGGGTTTTGTTGTATTCAAGTTTAGGGTTTTAGATTTTAGTTTTTAGAGTTTTGGTTTTAGGTTTTAGGGTTTAGAATTTTAGGGTTTAATGTTAAGTTTTAAGGATTAGGGTTTAAGTGTATTAAAGATTAGGGTTTTAGTTTTCAGGGTTTATGGTTTTGTTTTTAGGTTTTAGTGTTTAGAGTATTAGGACTTTGGGTTTAGTGTATTGGAATTTAGGGTTTAAGATTTAGTTTTTAGGATTTAGGGTTTAGGGTTTTGGTTTTAGGTTTTACGGTTTAGGGTTTAGAATTCTAGGGTTTAATGTTTAGTTTTAGGGATTAGGGTTTTAGTGTATTAAAGATTAGGGTTTTAGTTTTTAGGGTTTAGGGTTTTGTTTTTAGGTTTTAATGTTAAGAGTATTAGGGCTTAGGGTTTAGTGTATTAAAAATTAGGGTTTAATATTTAGTTTTTAAGATTTAGGGTTTAGGGTTTAGGTTTTAGGTTTTAGGGTTTAGAGTTTTTGGGTTTAATGCTTAGTTTTAGGGTTTAATTTTAGGTTTTAGGGTTTTGTTGTATTCATGTTTATGGTTTTAGGTTTTAGTTTTTAGGGTTTTAGGTATTAGTTTTTAGGGTTTAGAATTTTAGGGTTTAATGTTGAGTTTTAAGGATTAGGGTTTTAGTGTATTAAAGATTAGGGATTTAGTTTTTAGGGTTTATGTTTTTGTTTTTAGGCTTTAGTGTTTAGAGTGTTAGGACTTTGGGTTTAGTGTATTAAAATTTAGGGTTTAAGATTTAGTTTTTAGGATTTAGGGTTTAGGGTTTTGGTTTTAGGTTTTAGGGTTTAGAGTTTTTGGGTTTATTGCTTAGTTTTAGGTTTTAATTTTAGGTGTTAGGGTTTTGTTGTATTCAAGTTTATGGTTTTAATTTTTAGGGTTTTATGTGTTAGTTTTTAGTGTTTCGAGTTTTAGAGTTTAATGTTTAGTTTTAAGGATTAGGGTTTTAGTGTATTAAAGATTATGATTTTAGTTTTCAGGGTATAGGGTTTTGTTTTTAGGTTTTAGTGTTTAGAGTATTAGGACTTTGGGTTTAGTGTATTAAAATTTAGGGTTTAATATTTAGTTTTAAGGATTTAGGGTTTAGGGTTTTGGTTTTAGGTTTTAGGGTTTAGAGTTTTTGGATTTAATGCTTAGTTTTAGGTTTTAATTCTAGGTGTTAGGGTTTTGTTGTATTCAAGTTTATGGTTTTAGGTTTTAGTTTTTAGGGTTTTATGTGTTAGATTTTAGTGTTTCGAATTTTAGGGTATAATGTTTAGTTTTAAGGATTAGGGTTTTAGTGTATTAAAGATTAGGGTTTTAGTTTTCAAGGTATAGGGTTTTGTTTTTAGGTTTTAGTGTTTAGAGTATTAGGACTTAGGGTTTAGTGTATTAAAAATTATGGTTTAAGATTTAGTTTTTAAGATTTAGGGTTTAGGGTTTTGGTTTTAGGTTTTAGGGTTTAGAGTTTT
The DNA here is from genome assembly GCA_954870475.1 of Euphrasia confusa. Lineage (NCBI taxonomy): Eukaryota > Viridiplantae > Streptophyta > Magnoliopsida > Lamiales > Orobanchaceae > Euphrasia > Euphrasia confusa. The sequence goes on along the minus strand of CATPAB010000182.1, from coordinate 1,210,375 downwards.
TGGGTTTAATGCTTAGTTTTAGGGTTTAATTTTAGGTTTTAGGGTTTTGTTGTATTCATGATTATGGTTTTAGGTTATAGTTTTTAGGGTTTTAGGTATTGGTTTTTAGGGTTTAGAATTTAAGGGTTTAATGTTGAGTTTTAAGGATTAGGGTTTTAAGGTATTAAAGATTACGGTTTTAGTTTTCAGGGTTTATTGTTTTGTTTTTAGGTTTTAATGTTAAGAGTATTAGGGCTTAGGGTTTAGTGTATTAAAAATTAGGGTTTAATATTTAGTTTTTAAGATTTAGGGTTTAGGGTTTAGGTTTTAGGTTTTAGGGTTTAGAGTTTTTGGGTTTAATGCTTAGTTTTAGGGTTTAATTTTAGGTTTTAGGGTTTTGTTGTATTCATGTTTATGGTTTTAGGTTTTAGTTTTTAGGGTTTTAGGTATTAGTTTTTAGGGTTTAGAATTTTAGGGTTTAATGTTGAGTTTTAAGGATTAGGGTTTTAGTGTATTAAAGATTAGGGATTTAGTTTTTAGGGTTTATGTTTTTGTTTTTAGGCTTTAGTGTTTAGAGTGTTAGGACTTTGGGTTTAGTGTATTAAAATTTAGGGTTTAAGATTTAGTTTTTAGGATTTAGGGTTTAGGGTTTTGGTTTTAGGTTTTAGGGTTTAGAGTTTTTGGGTTTATTGCTTAGTTTTAGGTTTTAATTTTAGGTGTTAGGGTTTTGTTGTATTCAAGTTTATGGTTTTAATTTTTAGGGTTTTATGTGTTAGTTTTTAGTGTTTCGAGTTTTAGAGTTTAATGTTTAGTTTTAAGGATTAGGGTTTTAGTGTATTAAAGATTATGATTTTAGTTTTCAGGGTATAGGGTTTTGTTTTTAGGTTTTAGTGTTTAGAGTATTAGGACTTTGGGTTTAGTGTATTAAAATTTAGGGTTTAATATTTAGTTTTAAGGATTTAGGGTTTAGGGTTTTGGTTTTAGGTTTTAGGGTTTAGAGTTTTTGGATTTAATGCTTAGTTTTAGGTTTTAATTCTAGGTGTTAGGGTTTTGTTGTATTCAAGTTTATGGTTTTAGGTTTTAGTTTTTAGGGTTTTATGTGTTAGATTTTAGTGTTTCGAATTTTAGGGTATAATGTTTAGTTTTAAGGATTAGGGTTTTAGTGTATTAAAGATTAGGGTTTTAGTTTTCAAGGTATAGGGTTTTGTTTTTAGGTTTTAGTGTTTAGAGTATTAGGACTTAGGGTTTAGTGTATTAAAAATTATGGTTTAAGATTTAGTTTTTAAGATTTAGGGTTTAGGGTTTTGGTTTTAGGTTTTAGGGTTTAGAGTTTTTGGGTTTAATGCTTAGTTTTAGGGTTTAATTTTAGGTTTTAGGGTTTTGTTGTATTCATGATTATGGTTTTAGGTTATAGTTTTTAGGGTTTTAGGTATTGGTTTTTAGGGTTTAGAATTTAAGGGTTTAATGTTGAGTTTTAAGGATTAGGGTTTTAAGGTATTAAAGATTACGGTTTTAGTTTTCAGGGTTTATTGTTTTGTTTTTAGGTTTTAGTGTTTAGAGTATTAGGACTTTGGGTTTAGTGTATTAAAATTTAGGGTTTAAGATTAAGTTTTTAGGATTTAGGGTTTAGGGTTTTGGTTTTAGGTTTTAGGGTTTAAAGTTTTTGGGTTTAATGCTTGGTTTTAGGTTTTAATTTTAGGTGTTATGGTTTTGTTGTATTCAAGTTTATGGTTTTAGGTTTTAGTTTATAGGGTTTTAGGTTTTAGTTTTTAGTGTTTCGAATTTTAGGGTTTAATGTTTAGTTTTACGGATTAGGGTTTTAGTTTTCAGGGTTTAGGGTTTTGTTTTTAGGTTTTAGTATTTAGAGTATTAGGACTTTGGGTCTAGTGTATTAAAAATTAGGGTTTAAGATTTAGTTTTTAAGTTTAGGGTTTAGGGTTTAGGTTTTAGGTTTTAGGGTTTATAGTTTTTGGGTTTAATGCTTACTTTTAGGGTTTAATTTTAAGTTTTAGGGTTTTGTTGTATTCAAGTTTAGGGTTTTAGATTTTAATTTTTAGGGTTTTTGTTTTGGGTTTTAGGGTTTATAATTTTAGGGTTTAATTTTTAGTTTTAGGGATTAGGGTTTTAGTGTATTAAAGATTAGATTTTTAGTTTTTAGGGTTTAGGGTTTCGTTTTTAGGTTTTAGTGTTTAGAGTATTAGGACTTAGGGTTTATTGTATTAAAAATTAGGGTTTAAGATTTAGTTTTAAGGATTTAGGGTTTAGGGTTTTGGTTTTAGGTTTTAGGGTTTAGAGTTTTTGGATTTAATGCTTAGTTTTAGGTTTTAATTCTAGGTGTTAGGGTTTTGTTGTATTCAAGTTTATGGTTTTAGGTTTTAGTTTTTAGGGTTTTAGGTTTTAGTTTTTAGTGTTTCGAATTTTAGGGTTTAATGATTAGTTTTAAGGATTAGGGTTTTAGTGTATTAAAGATTAGGGTTTTAGTTTTCAGGGTTTAGGGTTTTGTTTTTAGGTTTTAGTATTTAGAGTATTAGGACTTTGGGTCTAGTGTATTAAAAATTAGGGTTTAAGATTTAGTTTTTAAGATTTAGGGTTTAGGGATTAGGTTTTAGGTTTTAGGGTTTATAGTTTTTGGGTTTAATGCTTACTTTTAGGGTTTAATTTTAAGTTTTAGGGTTTTGTTGTATTCAAGTTTAGGGTTTTAGATTTTAATTTTTAGGGTTTTGAATTTTAGGGTTTAATGTTTAGTTTTACGGATTAGGGTTTTAGTTTTCAGGGTTTAGGGTTTTGTTTTTAGGTTTTAGTATTTAGAGTATTAGGACTTTGGGTCTAGTGTATTAAAAATTAGGGTTTAAGATTTAGTTTTTAAGTTTAGGGTTTAGGGTTTAGGTTTTAGGTTTTAGGGTTTATAGTTTTTGGGTTTAATGCTTACTTTTAGGGTTTAATTTTAAGTTTTAGGGTTTTGTTGTATTCAAGTTTAGGGTTTTAGATTTTAATTTTTAGGGTTTTTGTTTTGGGTTTTAGGGTTTATAATTTTAGGGTTTAATTTTTAGTTTTAGGGATTAGGGTTTTAGTGTATTAAAGATTAGATTTTTAGTTTTTAGGGTTTAGGGTTTCGTTTTTAGGTTTTAGTGTTTAGAGTATTAGGACTTAGGGTTTATTGTATTAAAAATTAGGGTTTAAGATTTAGTTTTAAGGATTTAGGGTTTAGGGTTTTGGTTTTAGGTTTTAGGGTTTAGAGTTTTTGGATTTAATGCTTAGTTTTAGGTTTTAATTCTAGGTGTTAGGGTTTTGTTGTATTCAAGTTTATGGTTTTAGGTTTTAGTTTTTAGGGTTTTAGGTTTTAGTTTTTAGTGTTTCGAATTTTAGGGTTTAATGATTAGTTTTAAGGATTAGGGTTTTAGTGTATTAAAGATTAGGGTTTTAGTTTTCAGGGTTTAGGGTTTTGTTTTTAGGTTTTAGTATTTAGAGTATTAGGACTTTGGGTCTAGTGTATTAAAAATTAGGGTTTAAGATTTAGTTTTTAAGATTTAGGGTTTAGGGATTAGGTTTTAGGTTTTAGGGTTTATAGTTTTTGGGTTTAATGCTTACTTTTAGGGTTTAATTTTAAGTTTTAGGGTTTTGTTGTATTCAAGTTTAGGGTTTTAGATTTTAATTTTTAGGGTTTTGAATTTTAGGGTTTAATTTTTAGTTTTAGGGATTAGGGTTTTAGTGTATTAAAGATTAGATTTTTAGTTTTTAGGGTTTAGGGTTTCATTTTTAGGTTTTAGTGTTTAGAGTATTAGGACTTAGGGTTTAGTGTATTAAAAATTAGGGTTTAAGATTTAGTTTTTAAGATTTAGGGTTTAGGGTTTTGGTTTTAGGTTTTAGGATTTAGAGTTTTTGGGTTTAATGCTTAGTTTTAGGGTTTAATTTTAGGTTTTAGGGTTTTGTTGTATTCATGTTTATGGTTTCAGTTTTAGTTTTTAGGGTTTTAGGTTTTAGTTTTTAGGGTTTAGAATTTTAGGGTTTAATGTTAAGTTTTAAGGATTAGGGTTTTAGTGTATTAAAGATTAGGGTTTTAGTTTTCAGGGTTTATGGTTTTGTTTTTAGGTTTGATTGTTTAGAGTATTAGGACTTTGGGTTTAGTGTATTAAAATTTAGGGTTTATGATTGAGTTTTAAGGATTTGGGGTTTAAGGTTTTGGTTTTAGCTTTTAGGGTTTATAGTTTTTGGGTTTAATGCTTACTTTTAGGGTTTAATTTTAAGTTCTAGGGTTTTGTTGTATTCACGTTTGTGATTTTAGGTTATAGTTTTTAGGGTTTTTGTTTTAGGTTTTTGGGTTTAGAATTTTAGGGTTTAATGTTTAGTTTTAGGGATTAGGGTTTTAGTGTATTAAAGATTAGAGTTTTAGTTTTTAGGTTTATGGTTTTGTTTTTAGGTTTTAGTGTTTAGAGTATTAGGACTTAGGGTTTAGTGTATTAAAAATTAGGGTTTAAGATTTAGTTTTTAAGATTTAGGGTTTTGGTTTTAGGTTTTAGGTTTTAGAGTTTTTGGGTTTAATGCTTAGTTTTAGGGTTTAATTTTAGGTTTAAAGGTTTTGTTGTATTCATGTTTATGGTTTTAGGTTTTAGTTTTTAGGGTTTTAGGTTTTAGTTTTTAGGGTTTAGAATTTTAGGGTTTAATGTTAAGTTTTAAGGATTAGGGTTTTAGTGTATTAAAGATTAGGGTTTTAGTTTTCAGGGTTTATGGTTTTGTTTTTAGGTTTTAGTGTTTAGAGTATTAGGACTTTGGGTTTAGTGTTTTAAAATTTAGGGTTTATGATTTAGTTTTACGGATTTAGGGTTTTGGGTTTTGGTTTTAGGTTTTAGGGTTTAGAGTTTTTGGGTTTAATGCTTAGTTTTAGGTTTTAATTTTAGGTGTTAGGGTATTGTTGTATTATATTTTAGGGTTTTAGGTTTTAGTTTTTAGGGTTTTGGGTTTAGGTTGTAGGGTTTAGAATTTTAGGGTTTAATGTTTAGTTTTAGGGTTTAGGGTTTTAGTGTATTAAATATTAGGGTTTTAGTTTTTAGGGTTTTGGGTTTTGTTTTTTGGTTTTGGTGTTTAGAGTATTAGGACTTATGGTTTAGTGTATTAAAATTTAGGTTTTGAGATTGCGTTTTAAGGATTTAAGGTTTAGGGTTTTGGTTTTAGCTTTTAGGGTTTATAGTTTTTGGGTTTAATGCTTATTTTTAGGGTTTAATTTTAAGTTTTAGGGTTTTGTTGTATTCAAGTTTAGGGTTTTAGGTTTTAGTTTTTAGGGTTTTTGTTTTAGGTTTTAGGGTTTAGAATTTTAGGGTTTAATTTTTAGTTTTAGGGATTAGGGTTTTAGTGTATTAAAGATTAGGGTTTTAGTTTTTTGGGTTTAGGGTTTTAATTTTAGGTTTTAGTGTTTAGAGTATTAGAACTTATGGTTTAGTTTATTAAAATTTAGGGTTTAAGATTGAGTTTTAAGGATTTAGGGTTTAGGGTTTTGGTTTTAGCTTTTAGGGTTTATAGTTTTTGGGTTTAATGCTTACTTTTAGGGTTTAATTTTAAGTTTTAGGGTTTTGTTGTATTCAAGTTTAGGGTTTTAGATTTTTGCTTTTAGGGTTTTGGTTTTAGGATTTAGGGTTTAAAATTTTAGGGTTTAATTTTTAGTTTTAGGGATTAGGGTTTTAGTGTATTAAAGATTAGATTTTTAGTTTTTAGGGTTTAGGGTTTCGTTTTTAGGTTTTAGTGTTTAGAGTATTAGGACTTAGGGTTTAGTGTATTAAAAATTAGGGTTTAAGATTTAGTTTTTAAGATTTAGGGTTTAGGGTTTTGGTTTTAGGTTTTAGGATTTAGAGTTTTTGGGTTTAATGCTTAGTTTTAAGGTTTAATTTTAGGATTTAGGGTTTTGTTGTATTCATGTTTATGGTTTTAGTTTTAGTTTTTAGGGTTTTAGGTTTTAGTTTTTAGGGTTTAGAATTTTAGAGTTTAATGTTAAGTTTTAAGAATTAGGGTTTTAGTGTATTAAAGATTAGGGTTTTAGTTTTCAGGGTTTATAGTTTTGTTTTTAGGTTTTAGTGTTTATAGTATTAGGACTTTGGGTTTAGTGTATTAAAATTTAGGGTTTATGATTGAGTTTTAAGTATTTAGGGTTTAAGGTTTTTGTTTTAGCTTTTAGGGTTTATAGTTTTTGGGTTTAATGCTTACTTTTAGGGTTTAATTTTAAGTTTTAGGGTTTTGTTGTATTCAAGTTTGGGATTTTAGGTTATAGTTTTTAGGGTTTTTGTTTTAGGTTTTAGGGTTTAGAATTTTAGGGTTTAATGTTTAGTTTTAGGGATTAGGGTTTTAGTGTATTAAAGATTAGAGTTTTAGTTTTTAGGGTTTAGGGTTTTGTTTTTAGGTTTTAGTGTTTAGAGTATTAGGACTTAGGGTTTAGTGTATTAAAATTAGGGTTTAAGATTTAGTTTTTAAGATTTAGGGTTTAGGGTTTTGGTTTTAGGTTTTAGGGTTTAGAGTTTTTGGGTTTAATGCTTAGTTTTAGGGTTTAATTTTAGGTTTAAGGGTTTTGTTGTATTCATGTTTATGGTTTTAGGTTTTAGTTTTTAGGGTTTTAGGTTTTAGTTTTTAGGGTTTAGAATTTTAGGGTTTAATGTTAAGTTTTAAGGATTAGGGTTTTAGTGTATTAAAGATTAGGGTTTTAATTTTCAGGGTTTATGGTTTTGTTTTTAGGTTTTATTATTTAGAGTATTAGGACTTTGGGTTTAGTGTATTAAAATTTAGGGTTTATGATTTAGTTTTTCGGATTTAGGGTTTTGGGTTTTGGTTTTAGGTTTTAGGGTTTAGAGTTTTTGGGTTTAATGCTTAGTTTTAGGTTTTAATTTTAGGTGTTAGGGTTTTGTTGTATTAAATTTTAGGGTTTTAGGTTTTAGTTTTTAGGGTTTTGGGTTTAGGTTGTAGGGTTTAGAATTTTAGGGTTTAATGTTTAGTTTTAGGGTTTAGGATTTTAGTGTATTAAATATTAGGGTTTTAGTTTTTAGGGTTTAGGGTTTTGTTTTTTGGTTTTGGTGTTTAGAGTATTAGGAGTTATGGTTTAGTGTATTAAAATTTAGGTTTTGAGATTGAGGTTTAAGGATTTAAGGTTTAGGGCTTTGGTTTTAGCTTTTAGGGTTTATAGTTTTTGGGTTTAATGCTTATTTTTAGGGTTTAATTTTAAGTTTTAGGGTTTTGTTGTATTCAAGTTTAGGGTTTTAGGTTTTAGTTTTTAGGGTTTTTGTTTTAGGTTTTAGGGTTTAGAATTTTAGGGTTTAATTTTTAGTTTTAGGGATTAGGGTTTTAGTGTATTAAAGATTAGAGTTTTAGTTTTTATGGTTTAGGGTTTTGTTTTTAGGTTTTAGTGTTTAGACTTATGGTTTAGTGTATTAAAATTTAGGTTTTTAGATTGAGTTTTAAGGATTTAAGGTTTAGGGCTTTGGTAGCTTTTAGGGTTTATAGTTTTTGGGTTTAATGCTTATTTTTAGAGTTTAATTTTAAGTTTTAGGGTTTTGTTGTATTCAAGTTTAGGGTTTTAGATTTTAGTTTTTAGGGTTTTGGTTTTAGGTTTTAGGGTTTAGAATTTTAGGGTTTAATTTTTAGTTTTAGGGATTAGGGTTTTAGTGTATTAAAGATTAGATTTTTAGTTTTTAGGGTTTAGGGTTTCGTTTTTAGGTTTTAGTGTTTAGAGTATTAGGACTTAGGGTTTAGTGTATTAAAAATTAGGGTTTAAGATTTAGTTTTTAAGATTTAGGGTTTAGGGTTATGGTTTTAGGTTTTAGGATTTAGAGTTTTTTGGTTTAATGCTTAGTTTTAGGGTTTAATTTTAGGTTTTAGGGTTTTGTTGTATTGATGTTTATGGTTTTAGTTTTAGTTTTTAGGGTTTTAGGTTTTAGTTTTTAGGGTTTAGAATTTTAGGGTTTAATGTTAAGTTTTAAGGATTATGGTTTTAGTGTATTGAAGATTAGGGTTAGTTTTCAGGGTTTATGGTTTTGTTTTTAGGTTTTAGTGTTTAGAGTATTAGGACTTTGGGTTTAGTGTATTAAAATTTAGGGTTTAAGATTTATTTTTTAGGAATTAGGGTTTAAGGTTTTGGTTTTAGGTTTTAGGGTTTATAGTTTTGGGGTTTAATGTTTAGTTTTAGGTTTTAATTTTAGGTGTTATGGTTTTGTTGTATTCATGTTTATGGTTTTAGTTTTAGTTTTTAGGGTTTTAGGTTTTAGTTTTTAGGGTTTAGAATTTTAGAGTTTAATGTTAAGTTTTAAGAATTAGGGTTTTAGTGTATTAAAGATTAGGGTTTTAGTTTTCAGGGTTTATAGTTTTGTTTTTAGGTTTTAGTGTTTATAGTATTAGGACTTTGGGTTTAGTGTATTAAAATTTAGGGTTTATGATTGAGTTTTAAGTATTTAGGGTTTAAGGTTTTTGTTTTAGCTTTTAGGGTTTATAGTTTTTGGGTTTAATGCTTACTTTTAGGGTTTAATTTTAAGTTTTAGGGTTTTGTTGTATTCAAGTTTGGGATTTTAGGTTATAGTTTTTAGGGTTTTTGTTTTAGGTTTTAGGGTTTAGAATTTTAGGGTTTAATGTTTAGTTTTAGGGATTAGGGTTTTAGTGTATTAAAGATTAGAGTTTTAGTTTTTAGGGTTTAGGGTTTTGTTTTTAGGTTTTAGTGTTTAGAGTATTAGGACTTAGGGTTTAGTGTATTAAAATTAGGGTTTAAGATTTAGTTTTTAAGATTTAGGGTTTAGGGTTTTGGTTTTAGGTTTTAGGGTTTAGAGTTTTTGGGTTTAATGCTTAGTTTTAGGGTTTAATTTTAGGTTTAAGGGTTTTGTTGTATTCATGTTTATGGTTTTAGGTTTTAGTTTTTAGGGTTTTAGGTTTTAGTTTTTAGGGTTTAGAATTTTAGGGTTTAATGTTAAGTTTTAAGGATTAGGGTTTTAGTGTATTAAAGATTAGGGTTTTAATTTTCAGGGTTTATGGTTTTGTTTTTAGGTTTTATTATTTAGAGTATTAGGACTTTGGGTTTAGTGTATTAAAATTTAGGGTTTATGATTTAGTTTTTCGGATTTAGGGTTTTGGGTTTTGGTTTTAGGTTTTAGGGTTTAGAGTTTTTGGGTTTAATGCTTAGTTTTAGGTTTTAATTTTAGGTGTTAGGGTTTTGTTGTATTAAATTTTAGGGTTTTAGGTTTTAGTTTTTAGGGTTTTGGGTTTAGGTTGTAGGGTTTAGAATTTTAGGGTTTAATGTTTAGTTTTAGGGTTTAGGATTTTAGTGTATTAAATATTAGGGTTTTAGTTTTTAGGGTTTAGGGTTTTGTTTTTTGGTTTTGGTGTTTAGAGTATTAGGAGTTATGGTTTAGTGTATTAAAATTTAGGTTTTGAGATTGAGGTTTAAGGATTTAAGGTTTAGGGCTTTGGTTTTAGCTTTTAGGGTTTATAGTTTTTGGGTTTAATGCTTATTTTTAGGGTTTAATTTTAAGTTTTAGGGTTTTGTTGTATTCAAGTTTAGGGTTTTAGGTTTTAGTTTTTAGGGTTTTTGTTTTAGGTTTTAGGGTTTAGAATTTTAGGGTTTAATTTTTAGTTTTAGGGATTAGGGTTTTAGTGTATTAAAGATTAGAGTTTTAGTTTTTATGGTTTAGGGTTTTGTTTTTAGGTTTTAGTGTTTAGACTTATGGTTTAGTGTATTAAAATTTAGGTTTTTAGATTGAGTTTTAAGGATTTAAGGTTTAGGGCTTTGGTAGCTTTTAGGGTTTATAGTTTTTGGGTTTAATGCTTATTTTTAGAGTTTAATTTTAAGTTTTAGGGTTTTGTTGTATTCAAGTTTAGGGTTTTAGATTTTAGTTTTTAGGGTTTTGGTTTTAGGTTTTAGGGTTTAGAATTTTAGGGTTTAATTTTTAGTTTTAGGGATTAGGGTTTTAGTGTATTAAAGATTAGATTTTTAGTTTTTAGGGTTTAGGGTTTCGTTTTTAGGTTTTAGTGTTTAGAGTATTAGGACTTAGGGTTTAGTGTATTAAAAATTAGGGTTTAAGATTTAGTTTTTAAGATTTAGGGTTTAGGGTTATGGTTTTAGGTTTTAGGATTTAGAGTTTTTTGGTTTAATGCTTAGTTTTAGGGTTTAATTTTAGGTTTTAGGGTTTTGTTGTATTGATGTTTATGGTTTTAGTTTTAGTTTTTAGGGTTTTAGGTTTTAGTTTTTAGGGTTTAGAATTTTAGGGTTTAATGTTAAGTTTTAAGGATTATGGTTTTAGTGTATTGAAGATTAGGGTTAGTTTTCAGGGTTTATGGTTTTGTTTTTAGGTTTTAGTGTTTAGAGTATTAGGACTTTGGGTTTAGTGTATTAAAATTTAGGGTTTAAGATTTATTTTTTAGGAATTAGGGTTTAAGGTTT